>JAJJMB010017331.1:266003-350644 GCA_023531105.1 Papaver atlanticum
TTTAAGTAAGAGAGCATATCACTCATTTCACAAAGTCTTCAGTAAAATAGGATCGGGACCATCCTAAGATGCAAATGGTAAAAAAATTACATACTAGAAAAACAAAACGAGGTGAAATTTAGAAAAATATTCATGCAGAATGCGGACCATTAAAGTGACTTATGGTTCTGGTGAATGTTTTGACATTTTGAACTATTAAATAGTTCCAAAGAAGTTTTACGTTTGGAAAACTACTAGCACATATTATACATATAAGGGCTCACCACCCCTTGAAAATGCTAGCTAGTGCACATCAAAAGGACTTGATGGTTATTGCATGTTTAATAGGATCAATGTAGAGCATCGTATACCCCATGGTCTTGCAAAGGCTATCATCAAAGGTTACAGATGGTGCCTAAGGCATGCTTATGCGTACAAACCTACCTTTAACTGCTTGGGGAATATGCAATATTACACGCATCATCACTTGTTCATTTTAGACCCACAATTGGTCAACCATTCTTTGCGTACCAGTTGGTAACTGGATATAAGCCTGACATTTTTTTGTTCTTACGCAATTTTGGTTGCACTATATATGCGCCCTTACGACTCCACACCGTACTATGATGGGTCATCAAAATGATCAAGTGACTATGTTGGACAAGAATTTCCAACAATTATCCGCATTTTTAAAACCTTTGGCAGGAGATCTCTTACCGCTAGATTTACGGGTTGTCATTTTTGATGAGACAATCTTCCTGTCGTTAGGGGAGATAAGAAAAAGTATTTTCTAAGGGAACGACAGGAATTTTTGTGGTGTGTTCCCACTGTGTCTCATATTGATTCTAGTACTCCACAAATGTAAATGTGAAGTGACAAAGAATAATCGATTTTCAGAATGTACACTGATGTCGCTAAAGTGATGAGATCACACATACCAGCTGCAAACCTACCTGCAAGGTTACGAATCCTCAATAAGGGATATACACCATAGACTAAAGTGTTGCAACTACACTTAGTGGAAGTGTGGTTGAGGCCGTGGCTCCATAAAGGAAGATGGAGAGACCACCAGGGTCGATCAATGCTCACCTAGAAAGGAAGTAAATGAGTAAGGCACAACCTATAATTTGTATCATTAATGAAATCATCTCATTTGATTGTCTCTGACTATGTCCATGAATCAAAACTGGAGTACGCTCCGAAGTTTAATGATTCCAGAGAACAATGAAATCCTAAAGGATTATGAGAACACACACGAGTCAATGGAAAGATCGTGCGAGCATATTAATGATTATTTTTATATATAGTTGCTCAAGGAAATATAGCAGTATGAGATCGAACCATGCTTTTTATTATTTAATGTCAACAAAGAGCATATTTGGCCTACACAATCCAGGTAGAACTTGGTTCTTTGACAAATATACAGGTATTTGGTGTGGTAGTGCTAACCAACCAAGTGTAAAGCCTATGGGACATACATGATTATTTGTCATAAAGCACAGTGGGAAGAATGAAGTCTTAAAGTATAAAGACTCTCCTTGTGGAGCGAGGTTTCTCACAAATCCCTGAAATTGTTTTGTAATGAACTTCATAGTGTTCGGCTACTCAGTTAGATGGGTAATTTCAAAAGGACTTGAAATGCAGCATATGTATGTGGTTGTTACGTATCTCTGAAAGAATAAAGAGATAGAAGATATTTACAAAAGTACTTGATAGCCTTTTGTTACCCAAATGACTCTAAACCACATAGTGCGTTTACAATTAGATAGAACGCTCACTTATAGATAGAAGCAATCAGGCGGATGTGGTATACCCGTCTAAGTGGCTATTTGATTTGGAGGGGATAGACAAGTAAGTTATTTTTCCTTGCGTATTCACAAGAAAGTTCCTGATTTGGAATTGTAGCTACCTATGTCGATGGTACAGACATGATGGGTACTCTTGATGTAATAAGAGACCTTAAAAGCTATTTGAAATCCGAATTTGAGATTAAAAATCTGGGGAAAGCTCGTCCGAATACTGAGCTTGTGGTATATCATTCCACCAGTTTGCATATGTCTAAAGTTTTCAGGCAATTTAATAAAGACATGCATCCTGATAGCACTCCCATGATTAGTCGAGGTTCAAATGTAAGTAAGTGACCATTTCGTCTAAAGGAAGATGACGAAGATGTGTTGGGGATGAAATTCCCGTATCTAAGTACAATATACACATTGTTGTACTTAGTATAGTAATATACTCGATTAAATTTTACATCCTCATGGAACTTGTTAGCTAGATACAGCTCAGCGCCAACGCAACGTCATTGGAATGGTACAATGAATGTAATAATGTACTTAAAAGTAACCATTGACATGAGTTTGTTTTATCCCAGCAAAGACATAAAAATGAATGCTAAAGGAACCGCAATCCAAAGGTTGTTGATTATGAAGGAACAATAATCTCTTCTCCAACGAAAGTAATCAGGGGGAGATATGGTAGACTATTTTCTAAGTCATTACCGATATTCAATTTCGAAAAGTACATGACTAAAGAAACTGTCTGAAACAACTCTGAAAGTAATCAGGGGGAGATGCCGACATCAGGGGGATGATCCAAGGATATGATGTCGACATATTTTACTTCGAAATTGAAGCTGTGTTGTACTCTTTTTCCCTTGATCGAGAATAGTTTTTCCCAAAGGGTTTTGTTACTCGACAAGGTTTTTAGTGAGACAACACTAAAAACATCAAGTATGTTGAATGTTGAAGACATAAATATCGCGTTGATATTACTGAAAATATATGAATCAAAGAAATGAAACGCGATATTCTATTAAGAAACGTAACTTCCAGAATCAACAACATGGTCTTATAAACATTCAAGTCACCAAAGTAAAGTGTGATAAACTCCTTCTGACTGCATTAGACTAATTAAAATTATCTGACATCAGGGGGAGCATCTAATGGTGTGTTGAACTATTTTCCTTCACCGAGGTTACTTTTTCCCACAGGGTTTTGTTACTCGGCAAGTTTTTTAATGAGACAACAACAAACACCGGGAATGTAATTTCCCAACTAAGGCTATTGTCTTTCCCACGAGGATTTTCTTCCTTAAGAGTTGTGAAGCAACTAGTCAACTTCAACGGAGCAACGTGATCATCTACAACGGATCACCTTTACTTGCACCTGTCACGTTGTACTCTTTTCTCTCCGTCAAGGTTTTATCCCACTGGGTTTTCCTTGTCAAGGTTTTAGTGAGGCAACATATTGGAGTCCAACTATTTTCTAAGTTTACTTAATATTATACTCTTTTTCTTTAGTTCAGGTTTTGTCCCTCTGGGTTTTCCTGACGAAGTTTTAACGAGGCAATTAACTTAGACTCGTCGATCTTTGAAGATCGTATTGCATGTGATGAACTACATGTAAAGTATGAGACAACATGTGAAGTACTACATGTGAAGAGATGTACCAAGGTTTTATCCCACTGGGTTTTTACTTGTCAAATTTTTAGTAAGGCAATTGATTTCTGCACAAGTCATCAAGGAGACAACGACATTTGAAGAACTACATTTGAAGCACTATATGTGAAGCACTACATCTGCAGTTCCATTATTGAACCGCACAAGGGGGAGTGTTATAGGGCCTATGGCCCATGGATGTGCGGTCCATTAGATGACTAGGTTTTCCCTTACATGTATATAAAGAACATTATGTGTATCTAATATATAATGCCTCTTTATCAATAAGAAGTTCTTCTCCTTCTCTAATTGTTACTCCAACAAATCTATTGATGTTGTGATTCCGTGTGTATAAAAGTTTGGTAGGTGTTGATTTTATCAATAGATACGTGGTGATGTGAGTTTTTAGGACAGATTTTTATTTATTTATTTATTTTAATTATTTTACACGTCTTATGTAAACAATGGGGTCCATGGATTAAAGTTAGAAGAAGAACAAAAAAAAAAAAAAAAAAAAAAAAAAAAAACTGTTTTTTTTTACTGTTCTTTATATGTTTGATAGTGTCCTTGCATGATTGATTGATATGCCTATTGACTGATGTGCATTTGATAGTGTCCCTGTCTGTTGATTCATGATTTCTCTTGCTTTAATCTGTTGTTTCATTTCCTCATTTTTTTTTGTAACTTATTTTTTTTTTAATTCACATCGTGATTCGTGACTCATTTTGAAAAGTAATAATATAATAAATGTTTTCCTTTATTTTGGTTCTACATTTCTAAGTACGAAGCTATATTCGCCTTTAGTGCTATGAATAGTATAATTACAATGTATCTAGGAGTTTTGTCTTTGTATCTTTTACAAAATCTAGGTACTAGTTCAGAATCTATATATTTTTTCTTTTTATAAGAAGAGTAATCTGTTTCTACTATTGTAGTGTATCTTTATTGATTTTGTCCTATATGCTAGTGTTTAGCCCCATCTTCCGTGTATATATCTATTTATGTATTTCACTTTACTTTGTTTCATTTTTTGGATATGCATGTGTATGCACGACTATGTATGATGTTTTGTGTCAAATGCTTTCTACTATTACATGTCTCTATTTTTTATTTATTTTTGTTTGTGAATTTTTGATAACTTTGTTGACATCATAATGGGTAATGTTGACGCTAGTCAGTCGATTGTTGACTGGGTTACCAATAAAAACCATAAAATGATTTGGTTTCCCAATACGTAAAGAAACTTGGTTTTTGGGGATATAGTATCGGAATGGGTCATACTAATGTCCTTTAACCTTGTCTTATGTAGATGAGCAAGACGGAATATATCCGACAAGAGTTTGGACTGTTGGATATAGATGGACTTGAGTATCACCGTTGGATGGATGATGTGGAGATCGCTTTTGTAGCAAAAGAATGCACCCACACCATCAAACCCTCTACTGACAAAGATGCTGCCCCAGCAACTGAAAAAGAAAAGGCTGAAGCCCTCCGATATTTGAAGGCACATATTGACCCTAATCTCCTTTGGGGATACCAACACATAATGTGTCCTAAAGAACTGTGGGATGCACTAGCAAGCCGTTTTGGGATCATTGAGTATTGCCTTCTCCCACAGTTGAATGAACAATGGAATGACATCCGGTTTCTTGATTATGTGAAGGTAGGTGATTTCCAAAGAGACATGCTTAAGCTACAAGCACACCTCAATTTCTGTGGGATAAAACTCACAGATAAAGATATGATTCAAAAGACATTGTCTACTTTCCCTTTGTCATCTGTTATTCTAGCCAACCAATACCGCATAGAGGTTGATAATAAGAGAATAATAACTTTTAGCAAGTTGATCAACTTATTGCGGGTGGCCGAAAGGCAAAATGAAGTTCTAGCAAACAACAATGCTAGAGCCCCGGGAAGAAGAAAATTCCCGAGGCTAACTATGGCAAGGATAACAAAGGAAAACACCCCAAAGAAAAGAAGGTTAAAAATGTTGATTCATATTCTCATGCTCCATACTCACGTGGGGATGACAACCCACGTGGAAGAGGACAAAAGGGTCATCGTGGAAGGGGCCATTGGCGTGGAGGCCATTCAAATACCTGGTCTAGAGATGTTACTTCTGGACCTAGTGGTAGGGGCAACACTGTTGAAAAAAAATATAAGAACCCTACACCTAAGAAGGCCGAGAATGACAATGCACCTTGTTGCAGGTGTGGAATCTCCGGTAGCAGCCAGCTACAAAAAGTACCGGGAATATATAGATCAAGAAGCTCATTGTGTGAAAGAACATGATCATGCCCCAAATGTCAACTTCACCATTTCAGACTTCCAGGGCAACAAAAACCACGCCCTTATGGAAACACCTGACTTTGATTGATTGTTATTTTTTTTAGTTATCCTTTGATCCTAAAAACTTGTTTATTTTCTTGCTTTGTTGTTTAGCAGACTTTGGTTTAAATATTTATTTTGATGACTTAAACTATGTTAGGTAGTCTTAAATTATCATTTTTTTATTGATGGATTAGTGGGTTTTTTTTTAAATTTTTATGGGTACTTATTATGCTTTGGATTTAATTTTTACTGTGATAATCTACTGCATGATTGAATTATGTGACCGAATTCTCTGAAGTACCATTTACTTGTAGGAATGTCATACTCATAAGAGATTAAGTGCCTAGCTGATAGTGGCACCACACACACTATTTTAAGAAATAGGCAATTATTTGTTGACTTAATTCCTTATAAATCCTCTGTGACTACGATGATTGGATCATCACAAGTGATCATTGGGCGAGGTAATGCTCAATTTTTGTTGCCAAATGGAACAATGATTAAAGTCACAGAAGCTCTATATGCACCAAGAGCTAACCGTACCTTGTTGAGCTTCAAAGATATCCGTGCAAATGGTTATCACTTGGAAACTCACTGTGAAAATGGAATTGAATATATAAATATTATCTCTAATACATGTGGAAGAAAATGCATTTTAGAGAAATTAATGAGTCACTACAGTGGTTTGTACACTACTACTATTCGGATTATCGAATCACATGTTGTTACCAATGATAAATTGTTGAACAATGACTTATACAAGCTTTGGCACGACCGCTTGGGGTACCCAGGTCGTGATATGATGATCCGTGTTTTAAGAACTCACACAGACATCCTTTCTTTCGAGTGAAAAGTAAAATGGGATAAAAGACAGTTACAATGCAAAGTAATAACGTCTGCCAACCACTGCCATCTAAAGCAACTGATGTGCAACCTCTCTCTCATTCTACTTCGTGGACTTTGTCAAAAGCACACCACTCATTTTGCAAAGCTTGTTCTTTAGCAAAGACATGAGCGATACCATCCTATGCTAAAGATACAAAACAAAAATTTCATTTTTACAAAGAATACAAGGTGATATTTTTGGACCTATACATCCAGAGTGTGGACCATTCAAGTATTTTATGGTTCTGGTAGATTCTTCGACCCGTTGGTCACACGTTGCATTACTGTCCACAAGAAATGCTGCCTTTGCAAAGCTCCTAGCACAAATTATACGTTTCAGGGCTCACCACCCCGATTATCCAATCAAGTCTGACTTGATAATGCTGGAGAATTTACATCTAAAGGATTTGATGATTTTTGTATGTCTATCGGAATTGACGTAGAGCACCCTGTACCCCATGTACACACTCAAAATGGTCTTGCAGAAAATACCATCAAAAGGTTACAGATGATAGCTAGGGCATTGGTTATGCATTCCAACCTTCCTATTACTGCCTGGGGTACGCCATATTGATTGCAACATTACTTATTCGCTTTAGACCCACTATTAGCCAACCATTTTCTGTGTACCAGTTGGTAACTGGATATGAGCCTGATATTTCACATTTACGCATTTTTGGTTGTGTTGTATACGTAGGGATGCACATGGGACGGGACAGTACGGGTTTTTTCCTAGCTCAGTACATGTACCTCCCTATGGACGGTACCTGTACCTTGTACCTGTACCTGTGCAATACGGGACGGGACGGGACTTGTACCTGTTAAACTCGGTACAGGACGGGACGGTACCGGTTCTTTACCCGTAGCGTATGTAAAATTATAAAAAAGAAAATAAAGAAAAAAATCTTCTAAGTTCTAAGTTCAAATGAAGTTATGAACCACACAAAAAATTCCAAAACCCTAAAATCAAAAACCAAAAAATTACAATCAGTTTCACATCTAAAGAAATCAACAAAAACTAAATAGAAATGAACAAAAACTAATTAGTTTTCAAAAACCCTAACTATTATTAGACGTTATTACTTGTTGCTCGGTACTACGGGATGGGAATAACTTAGAACCGTTACTTGTACCTATTCTAGGCACGGTACCAGTTTTTGGTACTTGTACCTGTCCCGTCTGACCATGGTTCCGGTACAGTTCCATGGGACGGGACGGTTCCTGTGCAGTCATATGTATACGTGCCTATTACGCCCCCACAGCGTACTAAGATGGGTCCCCAAAGACGATAAAGTATTTATGTTGGATATGAATCCCCAACAATTATCCGCTATTTGGAACCCTTGACAGGCGATCTCTTTACCGCTAGATTTGCGGACTGTCACTTTGATGAGACAACCTTCCCGTCGTTAGGGGGAGGTATGGAAAAGGATTCCAAAAGGGAACGACATGAATTGTCATGGTGTGTCCCCACTTTGTCTCATCTTGATCCCCACACCTCACAATGTGAAAGTGAAGTGAGAAGAATTATTGATCTTCAGAATGTGGCAAACTCAATGCCTGATGCATTCACTGATATTGCTAAAGTGACGAGATCACACATACCAGCTGCAAACGTGCCTGCAAGGTTAGAAATCCCTAATACGGGAAAAGGTACCTTATATAGAGGTGTCAAACCTACACTTGGTGGAAGTGTAGCTGAGGCCGTGGCCCCCCAAAGGAAGAAGGGAATACCACCTGGTTCGATGGATACTCACCCAAGGAAGAAAAGAGTGAGTAAGGCACAATCCAATCCATTTATCATCAATACAGATAATCCCTCTCATGAAATTGTCTCTGAATCAATACTAGAGGACGCTCCAATGTTTGAAATTATTCCAGAGAACAAAGAAATCTCTATGGATTATGAGAGTGCATACGTGTTGATGGAAAGATCCTCCACACAGATTGATGATGCATTTGCATACACTGTTGCTCAAGAGATCATTGAGCACGATAACATCGAACCATGCTCTATTGCAGAATGTCAAAAAAGAGCAGACTGGCCTAAATGGGAAGTTGCAATCCAGGAAGAATTAAATTCACTGGCAAAGAGACGGGTATTTGGTGCGGTAGTGCTAACCCCACTAGGTGTAAATTTCTTAGGACATAAATGGGTATTTGTCAGAAAGCGTAATGAGAAGAATGAAGTCTTGAGGTATAAGGCTCGCCTTGTGGCGCAAGGTTTCATACAACGCCCTGGAATTGATTATGAAGAAACATACTCTCCCGTAATGGACGTCATAAAGTTCCGCTACTTAGTTAGCTTGGTAGTTTCATAAGGACTTGAAATGCAGCTTATGGATGTGGTTACAGCATATCTCTATGGGGATCTAGATTCAGAGATATACATGAAAGTGTATGATGGCCTTCCATTGCCTGAATCAAGTAACTCTAAACCACGGAGTGCGTTTTCGGTTAAGTTGAAACGCTCACTTTACGGATTAAAGCAATCCGGGCGGATGTGGTATACCCATCTAAGTGATTATTTGATTGGGAAGGGATATGAAAATAATAAGTTATGCCCCTGCGTATTTATAAAGAAAACGAGTTCCGGATTTGCAATTATAGCTGTTTATGTTGATGATATGAACATAATAGGTACTCTTGATGAAATAAGAGAAACCGTAAGCTACCTGAAATCTGAATTTGAGATGAAAGATCTTGGGAAAACTCGGTTTTGTCTAGGACTCGAGCTAGAACACCAAGCCAGTGGAATACTAATCCACCAGTCTGTATATGTTCATAAGATACTCAGGCAATTCAATATGGACAAGGTGCATCCTGCTAGCACTCCCATGATTGGTCGAAGTTTAGATGTACAAAAGGATCCATTTCATCCAAAGGAAGATGGCGAAGAGGTATAGGGAGCTGAAATTCCCTACCTAAGTGCAATAGGCGCATTATTGTACTTAGCACAATGTACTCGACCTGATATATCATTCTCAATGAACTTGTTAGCTAGATATAGCTCAGCGCCAACGCAACGTCATTGGAATGGTATAAAGAATGTATTCAGATACCTTAAAGGAACCATTGACATGGGTCTATTTTATCCCTATGAGGACGAAAGGAGGATTGCTAAAGAAACCCCCTACACTGAAACCCCAAATAATGTTTTGGTTGGTTTTGCTGATGCCGGGTACCTCTCTGACCAACATAAAGCTCGATCCCAAACTGGTTATGTATTCACCATAGGGAACACAACGATATCAAGCAAACTCTTGTAGCTACCTCCACAAACCACTCAGAGATCATTGCCCTACATGAAGCGGTTCGTGAGTGTATATGGTTAAGGTCTATCATTACACATATTCGAGGGACTAGTGGTTTGAATTCTACCACTGAAGAGCCAACATGCATTTATGAAAATAATGTGCTTCTATCGAACAGATGAAGCAAGGATATATCAAGGGTGATAATACGAAACATATTTCACCAAAGTTCTTTTACAATCAGCAACAACAGTGTCTCTTAAACATTCAAGTCAACCAAGTACCGTCTGATGAGAATGTGGCAGACTTATTTACTAAGTCACTTTCTAAGTTCTTATTTGAAAAGCACGTAAAGAGTATTGGCCTAAGGAAATTGTCCGAACCCCCTTGATTGCAATCAGGGGGAGATGACGACATCAGGGGGAGTATCTAATGATATGATGTCGACATCAGGGGGAGTGAGTGTTTGTTGAACTCTTTTTCCCTTCATCGAGTTTTATTTTGTCCTAATGGGTTTTGTTACTCGGCAAGGTTTTTAATGAGACAACAACAACACTAGGTTTATGACTCTCCGATTGAAATTATCTTTTTCCCACATGGTTTTTATATTTTAGGTTTTTATGAAGAGAAGTGGCCAGCTTTATCAACACGTTGTACTCTTTTCCCTTCGTCAAGGTTTTATCCCATTGGGTTTTACCTGCCAAGGTTTTAATGAGGCCACACATTTGAAGTTCCGCTTTTGAACTGCATAAGGGGGAGTGTTATAGGGCCTATGGCCCATGGATGTGCGGTCCATTAGTATACTAGGGTTTTCCCTTTACTCTTGTATAAATAGAATGATATACCTATGTAATGGGGTTCTGCTCTATGGTTAATGAAAAGTATTTCTCTCTTTCCTTTATCACTCCAAAAGGTTGGGTATTTTCTGTTCAATAGTTGGGGTCAACCACTTAAATCGGACGTCAAACGAAGTTTTTACATCCTCCGGAGTCAAGATCGCGTAAGGAAGAACTTTCTATTACGAATTTGACTTTGGTTTTTCACCTACTCGCATACGCAACGGATCAAGCTAGGTTTTGCAAAAATTAAAACTCATGATGGTCCCCTTCCTTTACCAAATGCATACATAAAGGTCTAGAGGGGAAATTACCAACATTTAAGGAAATCATCTGACAGCAGTGGCCTCTACCTCTCGGGAAGAAAACTCTCTCTTCTTCTTTAAGGAATCCATATCCTTTCCTCCACTCTCCTCAGCTACCGGCATCTCTTACATAAGGGCCTCTCTAAGAAACGAAGACCGGAGTTTAGCTTGTTCAAGATAGTTCCCAACAGAATCCAGCGACTCCCGCGATTACCTCACATTGAAAGAAAATATTTTCACGGGATTTCATCAAGTTTCCCATATTTATAATATCTTTAGAAGCAAGGTCGTTCAGAGTTATCATTCTCATGACACCAAATCCTTCAACAAGTGCCTCATCCGAAGTCAAAGAAGACACGAGGCCCGTGAAATCACCCTCAGGTCGGTCGGTTGTCTCCCTGCACACTGAACCTCTTTCTGAAGGCCTATGAAATTGTTGAAGCTTGCCTCATCTTCATTCTACCAAAGTCAAACCCTTTCTCTCCTTGAGGAGTACTTGTCTCCATAAAAGTCTCGTTTTCCATACAACTCTACAAGCGAGAGACAAATTAGAATAAGTACACTAAGAGAGTGAAGACACATGGCATATACATAGGGTCTGTAATTAGGGTTTTTCTGTGTTGTGAAGTTTCAAGCCTCGTGAGCAAAAGCCGAAAATTTCTCTCATGCCTATATAACTATACTTATTTCACTCTCATGCCTATATAACTATCCTTATTTCAATCTCAATAAACCAATTCCATATCTCCAAGGATACTCACGGATTCATTCGGGTCCATACTTTCACAAGGGGTCAAACAAAATACGTTTTCTGTAAACCAAAACCATACCACGGACGTGTCTCTGGCCTAAGGATACAAAATTCACAACCTAAACCAAGCTAAGGAAGGGTAGTGAAGTCATAATACTCCAATGGGTTGTGCTTGAAGCAAGAGAACGCTTTAAGAGTCTAACTGAAACAAGGATTCCTTTGGTAATTCAAATTAATGTACATTGCAGCGCGGAGACTTGAAAACTGATGCCAAACCATAAGGAATTTCGGGGTACTTCCTGAAGTAAATATGTTCCTATATGTCTTACAAGAAACATACCAAAAGGGTGCCTCAAACGTAAAAACTATCAAGGAGATTTGGTCCCAACACCGAAGTAAGTGCAATCTGAAAACTCCTGAAATTTTTATACGGGATTTCTGAAATCAAAAGTATACACGGATATGATTGACCAAACCAACTCGGAATCAAGTGATTCTTTTTGAATTAGAAATATTATCCTCTTACCTTTAAGGCTGGGGACTCAAATCGGAGTTTGAATGAAGAGTTTACATCCATTCTACGCAAGCTTCCCAAAACTGAAGTTTTCTGACGAACACCCAAACAAAGAGTCCTAATACAAACAGAACGTGTGAAAGAAGAATGGAACGACCTCCATACTTAGGTCACGCCCAAAATAGGTGGAAAATATTTTTTTATTTTCAAGCCTAGCTCAAAATGGAAGCCATCAAGAAAAAGGAAAAGGAATTGGAGCTAAAAGAGGAAATTAAAGGAATTTGGATCAAATAAGGAGACTGAGGGTTTTCGTTGTTCTAAAATCCCTTCAAGCCATGGCCAAGATCTTCACATGCGTAGGAATTCTCTCCTAATCCAGTGGGACATCACTTATTTTCTCGGAATTTTTTCCCCAGAGGGATTAAATTCGAAGGGAATTAAGGGTTTTGATGAAAATAGCCCTAATTTCAAGGATTTTACGGAAAAGGGATTTATTCTAAAAGAGAAAGGACCGAGCCTCTACCTATTCTCTTGGACGGTTCTCTACATCTCTCTAAATCCCTTTCAGATCATTACTCTTCAACAAAAACGAGTTCATAAGGGATTTTGACTAAATACCCTTATTTCGCAATTTTGAGTATTTTTCAAAAAGAAAGCCCTAATACAGCCAGAGGCCGACCAAGCTCTCATCTACTCATTCCAAAGGCCTCATACACGTTAATATTGATTTCTCTAAATGTTCAAAAAAGAACGGATGGAAATGGAATCCATAAAAGCATAATTTCAGAGAAAATAAAGGGAATTTAGCTCAAACAGGGAAGTTTGAGTTCATAATTTTCAAAACCAAGACCATACATGCGCCTATATCCCTCTCAAGATATGACCATGCTTAAGGAATCTCACGAAGTCTTTCATGTCAGAAAAAAATCAGGCTCATATTGGTTTTTGACGAAAATACCTTGGTTTCAAAGATATGCATTTTCTCTCGGAAAAGGGGTGTCTGATTAGCATAAGGTATTGAATGAGCTCTCGTCATACAAGGCGATAACCAATCAATACATATGAATGCCTACTAAGCCTCTTCAAGCATCTCCAGAGTGTCTGAAGGAGTCAGACGCGGACAAAAAGAGAAATTAGGGTTTAGGTGCAGTACAAGCCTGAATTGAAAATTTACATGGGATAGGGACTCTGTAATTTTAAAAGTAAGTGCCAATTTATTCTCTTAGGATTTTTCCAACCTCACGGACAGCCAGGAAGCCGCTCAAATCCCTCTCTTCGCCAAATACTCACGTGCACAAACTCGAAAGCTCAAGGACACACAAAGAGAGAAAATTAGGGTTTTGTCCAAGTGAACCCTAATTTACAAATCCCATTCGACCAAGATGGAAGTTTCCTATGCAAGACTCGATTTCCATGATGCTTCCCAATGCGAAAGCCTAAAAGGATTCCAAGTCCAGGGTCAATTCCAAGCTCAGGGTTGCACATAAGGAAGAAGTTCAAGTTTTTTGATCAAAAAAACCCTAATTTGCAAGTCTAGTCTCTCAAAACCGGAATTTTACTTCATCAAGACTCAATTGTCACGCTGATAATGTCTCCTAACACAAAATCCCATAAATCTCCAAAGTCCAGAGTTGATTTGAAATCCAGAATCAGAGAATGCAAAGACTAAGGGTCAATTCGGGGACTCCGCAAGAAAGATTGTAAATTCGTGCCTGAACGATTCATGACCATTTATATACTCATCATAGAATAATCAAGGTTCTACTATGAGTAGGGTACTTAATGTAGATGGTGAAATTTGGATAAGGGGCAAAAGCGTCGTTTCAAGACCTTAGACAAAATTCAACTCTCACGGGAGAGATTAAGTCCTTGGCCCTCAAGGAACTCTTAGCCACGATTTCTAGTATACGTCCCCGCGAGACACTGCTGGTCGTGATGTTGTGACTCCTAGCGTACATCATCGACGAGATACTATTGGTCACGTAGGTTCTGTAGAGCGTAAAACGTCCCCGACAGACTTATGAACCAGAACATCCATAATTCCAACATGTCTTCGCAAAACGCAGCTGATTGTGATTCCATGATTCCTAGTATACATCCTCGACGAGATACTGCTGGTCATGTAGGCTCTGCAGATGCGTAAAAACATCCCCGGCGGACTTATGATCTATAGCGGAGATATGCATGTCTCCTGTAAGCATGACTCACCCTATTTGTGATCAAGGACTGATTCCTACTACATCATCGCGAGATACACTGGTCATATATGCTCTAGGCTCTTACTCGACTTATTGAGGTTTCTGAATAATTCCTAGGACATCCCCGCGAGATACGCTGGTTATTCTGCCTTCGGGCCCTTTCGACAGACTCCTAGAATATCCTTTCGAGATACACTGATCTTGTTGGATGCATCATATGGACACACAGTTGATTCCTATCACATCTTTGCAAGATACGTTGGTCAAAGACAAGTGAGCCAAAGTCTCGCAAAGGAACTAATCGGGAGTACAAAGCCTTTTCTCTCTCCAGGAAGAGTCCCAGCTGACCACAAAGAGATTCGAATCCGTTAAGAAAATCTTCATAGAGATTTTGATCCATTTACAAAATCTCGAAGAGATTCAAATCCCTCTGCAAAATATCGGAGAGATTCAAATCTCTCTTCAAAATCTCGAAGATCTTCAAATCTCTCGGGAAATCTCAGACAAGGCTAAATATTCCCTATAGTAGGAACGAGCCTCATGTGGGAATCGAGTCTCCTTTTCAGACTCTCCACACGAATTCTGAGGCATCCCATGCCTTTTCACGTGACTCATCCTAGTCATTCTTACAAATCGGAGAATATCTCTCTATCTTGGCCAACTCAGCTAAAGAGAATATCTCTCTCTCTCAACACATCATCACAAAGGCTGACTCAGCTTCACACAAATGGAGGGATAACAATTAGGGTTTTGGTATGGCGGTCTACATCACGTGTGAGAAATACCCGGCTTCTTTCTCACCGCAGAAGAGAGTAAAGGCGGTGGAATAATGAGATAAACTCAACCTAGTTTATCTCTATTCCTGAAGAGACGAGAGAATTTCTCCGCACGGCATGGAAAGCAATCTTTATCTTCACCGACCTGAGATTAGAGAGTTCATCTATAAATAGGTCATCTATTTCTCCAAGCTACAATCATCTTTCTCATAACCTCTCAGAGTAATTCTTCTTCAAACCATATAATTCTCTGATCTCTCTCTCTTCGTCCGCTTCCCTCCCTAAGACCAGCCCTAAACCTCTTCCCTGTGACTGAAGCAGCCTTTGAACGGCCATTGTGCGTGGTTTAGGCAGAGACTGTTCATGCTCAACCTCCCATAACTCACTTTCAGAAACCATAGAATCCCACTTCTAACCTCTCTCAGATTTTAGGTAACTACAATAAGCATGTGAGAAGTTCGCCTTGAAATTACACAGAAGGATATACACTTTGGTTCAGAGTACTAGAATAGTATACCATGATAGTTCATGGAAAATATGTCTTATGAACTTACAAGCATTAATCATGTCCATTAATACTCAAGACTTAAACCATGATTCACAAACACAAAGTAGTTTAGTGTACATAGTTGTCTTAGAAGTGTTTATAAGAGTTTTAGCAATGCCAAACGTATTTTTGAAAATAGTTTATGAGCATTTGCGTAGTTCGATACTGGGTAGACATGTGTTGGGGTACGCATACTCGTAAACCATGATTCGCATACTGGGCATGTGTACCGTTAGCCATTCACGACCTCATATCCTTGGGGTATGCGTACTGGGTATGCATACCTACCCATTCAGGAACTCAGATCACTAGATTATGCGTAATAGGTATGTGTATCTACCCTTTGTACATAATTCGGTAGTTCTGAAAACTCTCTTTAAATAATTCGAAACATTCCGAATGCCATAAATAATTCGAAACATTCCGAATGCCATAAATAATGAATACATTTTGCTTGGGAAATATCCAAGTGATCAACTTGAAACAAAAATAGTTCATGATCAATAAATTGTTCTTATCTAATATTGTTAAGGATCTATGAACATCCATTTCTTGAATTATATTTCGAGAGATTTATCAAGAGAAGCTTGACTCAAAATTTCTTTGCAATATTAAATCTGCTAAAATCATATGACATTGTCTCATAAAATATAATGGTTGATGGTGAGTTTTTGAAAAGGACATAAATAGTAAAATTGATCTGCCCTGGATGCAGAAGTGTAATATGAGAACCCCTGGCATGGCATCAGGATAAAGATTTTGCACTACAACCTGTATTCCGCAAGAGAATCAGTAATGCATATCTGACATCCGGTTTAACCGTCGCATTATATATATATGTACCCTATTTCATCATACAGACATCTTCTAGACGAATTGACCGCTAGTATATAGCAATAATGTCCTCAGGTTGCAACTAATGCTGGTGACGACTACCCTTCGGATGGTCTTTGCCTATAGAAAGTAAACATGCTACTGAAAGTATGATATTTAATACATAGTCATATCAGTATCGTCTCAGGTCGTAAACTCCCATGGCCGAGTTCCTTGAACACACTATAGTGGCGCTATTGTATTCAAATTTGTACTGGAATAGCATTAAACTTCAAATCTAGGCTTGCCATATTGTCCTAGACTCAAGTCCTAGATTATAGCCATATTATGATCAAATCATGATCGATGGCCTAATCATTGCGGTACATTGGCTAAGCATAGCCAATCCCATAACATAAACTGCATACCCCATAACATCTTGGCTAGACATAGTCAAGGCCACAATACATCTGTTATAACTCATAACGCTTCAGCTAAGACAAGAATGGATTAATGGCCTAGTTGGAATCATCCAAAAGCAGTCGGCCAAATCCATGGCATAACTAAATACAACTTGGAAAAATATGACCAGAATTGTTGCATAGACACTACCACGCCATAGCCACTACCACGCCATAAACCACTGTCATTGCATAGCGCGTGTTTCATCATTGCGCGCCATTCTCGGCCTTGACAACTATGGCCAAGACCATAACCTAAATCATGCGTGAATCTCGCTGCCAAGGCCACGACATGATCCCGTGCGCTATTCTCGACCTTGCCAGTTATGGCCAAGATCACGACATGGTCTCTCGCGCTATTATCGGCCTTGAAAGCTATGGACAAGGCCACGGCATGGTCCCGCGCGTTATTTTAGGACCTTGGCAGCTATGGCCAAGTCCATAGCATAAGCCGCACGCTATTTTTAGGATCTTGGTAGACGTGGACAAGGCCATATCACGTGTCATACTACTCCTACATGTTATAAACACGTGGTGGCCAAGTTCACAAGGCCTTGGCGCGCTAATAAGAGTCTCGGCCAACCAAAAACTCTACTTTTAGGACATTAGATCCTAAAAACTAGGAGTAATCCTAACCTAGGTGGTTATGGCAATTTAATCACGGCCAAAAATCTCAATTCTACGATCTAAGTTGAGATAAACACTACCACGGTCCATAAACACGTCATGGCCAAGAGTACAAAACCCTAATGCGCTATTAGGGGGCCGTGACCAATCAACGGCTTAGAGATATTTGATCTCACCTTAGCTCCATCTAAATACAATTTGGTTATATCCATTAAGGTTAAAATATGAATCCAACTTAAATGGCCTTGGTCGAATTGAGTCCAAACCCTAATTCACGGCTATGGCCAAGCCACTTATATGCCCTAATTAGCCAAAAACGAGCCACGGATAGAATATGCATTGGACCACCCCTTATGGTTTGCCACTAACATGCTACAACGTTGTACATGTGCTATAAAGGTTAATGGCTTAGGTAAGATTCGGAAATTTTGGTCCTAGTCACCTTGGCTAGCTTCGGCGTATTATGACCGCAGCTTTTTAAGCTACTCTTAGCGCCACCTTGGGCCCACAACATGTCACACATATCCTTGGGTTTAAATCACGCCGCTACAGCTCCCCTAGACTATGAATTAACTTATTTAGCTCATGGACACGTTATGGCCCGACCATTCCTCTCTTATCTGTCGTGGCCAAGGCAAATTGCTACAAACTGCAACTTACCAAGTCAAGCGCTAGCGCGTGCCATTTTTGTGCCACTATGCTACTTGCTATTTTATCTCCATAAATAGGTCATTCAAAGGCCACATGGTAATTTAGCACTCCATCATCTCACGTGTAGATTATGGCCTGGAATATTTCTCTCCATTTTAGTTGTGGCATAAAACACGCGCGCAATATGCCATTTTTATGCCATTAGCATGCCACACTAAATTATAACGTATTAACTAGCCTCCAATGCGCCAAGTTGTTATGGTACGTCTCAAAAGGGCATAAGCATGCTCTAATCCCACATATGGCCTTAGCTAAGTTGGTTTCACAATGACTCCAATTTAACACGCCTAAAAGGCATATGGCATAATAACGACTACGATTTAGCCTAAATAAGATGATATATATAATTCATCCAAAACACCTAAGAAACATCAAAATACGTCACATTCTTTATGGGGTATTGGTATGGTGGTCTACAACAACATGCGGCGTGGCAACACCCCATGTGAAAAGTTAAAGTAGTGTGGCAGTTACATCAGTTGGAGAGATAATGGGTGCAACATAAAGGGATTTCCAGAAACTTCCCTGAATTATCTCGCACTATCCCATTATCTCCATCTCTCCATAACTCATGACCTCCACTACTTATGAGATTGGCATTGCGTATTCTAAACTACTATAAATAGGCTACTTAGCCTATTCAAAGAATAGAACAAACTTTCATACCCAAAAAGCTCCGTTATTATTCATAGTTTTCAATACCCAACACATAATTCAATACCATTTCCATTTTCTCAAAACTTTTCTGCTACCCTCCCCTAAGATCAACCCATCTTCCTCTCCTCATGATATAAGCAGGACGGAATGGCTACTATCGCAGGTTAGGCTTGTCCTATTCGATTTTGATTTTCGAACCTAAAAATAAAGTACCACAGTGGTGCATTTGTTTTTCCTAAAAGTAATTTTTAGGTATTAACAAATGGTAAATGTCTTTGTTTCATCTTCAGTCTTCAATCTTCGAGGTTATTCAGTGATGTCTGATACTCAACTACCATACTTTAATCCTAGTCCGTGAGTTGACGTTAGTAGACTAAAAATAAAAATATAGTTTTGTACATCTAACATTGACAACAAGATTGAGATAGCAAAACTTACGAGTTTGACCGAGCAGTGCTCTAACAGTTACACTATGTTTTAATAATATATTGATTGATTATGTTAATTTGGATTATCTGACAAACATTTCTAATTTAAAACTTATTTTATTTAATATTCTATAATTAATAATCACCAACTATCAAATTTAGTGGAACTAAGCACATAGCAACAAACTAGTAATTAAAAACTCTGGAAGTTGTTCCATATGTTGTGGGTTTAAACATAAAAAAACACAATAACAACTACCAAGTCAAGTTGGTCGTCAAATTCATCGATTTTTTTGAATGACCATACCAACTCTCCTAATATTTCTATAAATGGACCAACTACGTGATGGAACAGAAAACAACACCACAAGAGCCGCACTGTGCAGGATAAAATTCCCCGATGCGCTACTATGATACAGTGATCGGGTAATAAAGCTTTAGGGCTCACCAGGAAATTGGATGTCGTTTTGTATTTCCAATCATGTTTTGCAAGCATGATGCTTGAAACATAGTTTTCATACATAGTTCCACGCAATTCCAACCTTGTTTTACTAATGGTGCAAGGCTATAAAAGCTTGTTAGAGCACTACTTGGTCGAACTCGCAAGCATTGCTATCTCAAGCTTGTTTGTCAAGTTTAGTTGCCAAAACTATAAGTCTTGATTTCTAGTCTACTTATAGCTAAGCCTCGGATTAGGATAGAAAGTGCAGTTGAGCATTAGACTTCACGGCGTTCATCAATTGAAGACGAAGAACTACTAAGGGGAGCTTGTGGAACTTCATCAACAAAAGGTATGTGGAGACTTGAACTCATCTATCACTCAAAAGTCTATCTACTTTATCTCCTATTTGATACAAAAGTCGTATAGCTATATAGACTTCGATTATTCACTTTTGATATTTCGAGCCGAGTTTAACTCGCTTACATATTTCTCAAAATATGTGTTGGTAAGCTTTCGCTTTAACCAAGTTCATCTTATATTCTTGACGAAAGTCAAAAGATGATCATGTGAAAATTGCCTGGTAACATCTTACATGATTTGTGTGAGACAGTTATTTGATGTAGACTCGGAATGTTTCGTATTGATCATTCGATCACTTGAAAATTGCTTTGAAGCTAATAGTTTGTGTGAGACAGCTATTATCGTCTTCTAAGAATGTTTGAATGATTGAAATGGGAGTTTAGAACTATTAACCATGATTGTATATAGCACAGTATGCGTACTTGTATGCTAACTGTTGCAAGTTATTCCAAGTCCGGGAACCATAGTATGCATACCCGTATGCGTACGGGTTGGTTTAATGAAAGTCCGGGAACTTAGTATGCATACCCATATGCGTACTGGCGTAAAGTTCATGTCCGGAAATTTCAACTGAGTTTGGAAGGCATGCGTACCCGTTCGCATACTGGCAAACCCAAACTTAGTCCGGCCACTTAGGTATGCGTACCCATTTGCATACTTGAGTAGGTTATGTTCTAAAATCTGTTTGTTCATTAACTAATACATTTATATAATAAGGAATGCAATATTTTGCAAACCTTTACTATAATGTTCATGAATTGATTCGAGTGAATCAAAATCGATTTTGCTTCAATTGTGTCTTGTATACTTCTATGAGAAGATAAACAATTGAACAACTCTAGAATTAGTTTCATTTGAGTCATTTGAACTAGTTATGGTTAAGATGAATTAGGTTGATATGAAAGTGTTCATATGGCTAACTTGGGTTAACTATTGTTGAGCCAACAAGGTGTACACGTTTAGGTACGGTTACTCATATCTAAATGAAGTCACTTTTCATTTGTGTGTAACAAGCTAAATTCAATCTAACGGTTGAAAGATATTAGCTTGAGTCTAATCAGGTTTTCATCTAACGGTGAATATTGAATGCTTTGTTACCAAGGTAACATTGATTGCAAACCATGATTTGAAGACTATATAAGGGAAAACTCTAACAACTGGGAAACCTAATCCCCACACCTCCTGTGTGATACTAGTTGCGACTAGAGTCGATTCTCCTTTAACCTTAGGTTTTTTCAAAACCCTGTAGGTTAACGACTTGAAGACTTTATTGGGATTGTGAAGCCAGACCCAACTATTTTCTCTGTAGTTGCGTGTTCTGATTTTGCTGTTTTCTATCGTGATTGAGTACTATCTTCTCTAAGATTTGCTCAAGATTTAATCTCCGATGGGCAAGATAAAAAGTAGTCACAAACATCTTCGTCTCATCGTTTGTGAATCCACAATATCTTGTTTCGCTACCATACGATTAAGATTATTGTGAGGTGATTGATATTACTAGGATGTTCTTCAGGAATATAAGTCCGGTGTATCAATTGGTTCCTGTTCACCTTGATTTATCAAAAGACGGAATAAAACTTCTAGGTATTTCTGTGGGAGACAAATTTATCTATTTATTATACTTTTCTGTGTGAGACAGATTGGTTTATCAAGTTTTTGACTTTGGGTCGTAGCAACTCTTAGTTGTGGGTGAGATCAGTTAAGGGAATCAAGTGCGTAGAGTTCTGCTGGGATTCAGAGACGTAAGGAACGTGACTGTACCTTGATCAGTGTGAGATTGGTTAGGACTCAACTACATTCCATTCCGAAGTTAACTTGGAGTAGGTTAGTGTCTGTAGCGGCTTAATACAATGTGGTGTTCAAATCTGGACTAGGTCCCGGGGTTTTTCTGCATTTGCGGTTTCCTCGTTAACAAAAATTTTGGTGTCTGTGTTAATTCTTTTCCGCATTATATTTGTTTATATAATTGAAATATCACTGGTTGTGCGTAGTTCAATCAATTAGATAATCCAACCTTTGGTTGTTGATATAAATTGATTGACACTTGAACATTGGTCTTTGGTACCGTTTGTTTCACATAATAATCAGGCTCGCGGATTTCTATCTGTTTGATTTGCTGATTACATTGTGAAATAGAGATACAACTCTTGGATATATTGCCATTGATTGAGTTTGACTGTCTAGTTGATTCTCTTGGAATTATATTGGAGTTTGTCCATACAGATTATCTAAACGAAATATTGGGTGAGGTTGTTAGACCCCCGTTTTTTCAAGGATAATGGTGATGCATTGAACTAGCACATAGGCCATCTAAAGCTTATTTTTAGCTTCCTTAATTCACTTCGATATTGAGCTGGATGCATGCATTGATCTTTCTCGTGTCAAGGGTGCATCAACCAGGCTCATGCCTTCCTTTTCTTGCATTATCCTTGTGATGCTTATGCAAGCTCCCTGAACTTGCAATCTGGTTAGCTTCCTTTCCTAGCCCTTCCCGATTCATAATTATTCTACGCCAACATCAAATAACTTGATAGGACATATGTACATCCGAATGGACTACAGCTACCTCATCAGGCTTGTTGCAATCATCTTGCATTAAGAAGATATGAGCATCAAAGTGTTGGACCACAAATGCAGTGCATTGCTGCTGCCTATCTACCCAACTGGTACCAGGTCGGGATCAAACATAGACTGTTGTTCATCAATTTTTAAACTAGCAACGAAAACCAACTCATGTTGCAAGGGCAAAAGCCAAGCGAACCTAGTTTGCACAGGTCAAGGGGCTACTGTAAGTGATACACAAAAGTATGCATTATTAGGGCCACTTAGTTCACAAGTCTGCATTTTATATCTCAGGTCATGAAAATTACTACATCGTTTACATTTCCTTCGTTTTGCACCATTCTGATGAATTCTCGATAAGCAACACAGCAGTAGAATGCTTGTGCATTATATGATTCTTTGTGCATTCAATATAGGCATAATGTCGCCAGTGTTTTAAAACCCAGACCGGACGTGGACCCGGTAATGTTACTGGGTTAGGTTCAACTGGTTCAACTAGTGGTTTAAGTAGGGTGACTGGGTATAAAATAATTTATAAATATTATATCGATTATTTATATACCGATCAGACCGACTAGATAGTAACTACTAATTCGGCAGCCAATAAGACATCCCTATTGGTTAAAATACTCTAGCAACAACCAAATAAAGTTGTCCTTGTTATAGCATTGCTCGGTCAAAATAACAAGTTTTGGTATATCAAGCTTGTTGTCATATTTATTTGATCAAACTATATCTCGATTTTTAGTCTACTAGAGTCAATATTAGACTAGGAATAGAGCATGATAGTTGAATATCATATATTATATATACTTGTTGTCAATGTTAGATGCACAAAACTATATCATGATTTAGTCGAATAAAGTCAAGTTTAGGATTAGGATTAGAGCATGGTAGTTGAGTATCAGACATCATTGAACAAATCTTGAAGATTGAAGAACAAGCGGAGACATTTGCGAGAACTTCATGATCAAAGAGTTATGTGAAGATGACCTATCTTATTTACTTATCGTATCTGCCATTTTATCTTATGAGACGTTTTCGTATGATTTTAGTATATTTAATATTGTAAAGAAATAATTTCGAGTTCAAGCTTGTCTTGGTTAAACTCTCGAAATATGATTCGAGCAATGGATGTTCATGGATCCTTAGCAATCTTAGTTAAAATAATTCATTGTTCACAAACTATTATTTTTTTCAATTTGATTATTTGGAAATTGCCTAGGAAAACAGTGCATACTGTCTATGCTATTGGGAATGTTTCAAATTAGTTATGAGAAAAATTCAGAACTGCTTGGTGCAAGGTACGCATACCCAGCATGCATACCATTTACAGCTATATTATGTGAATTGTAGAGGTTTGCATACCCTTTACATATGAGTTCGGGAAATGAGAGAGGTTTCCATACCCTTTTGATTTTACTTCAACTGGCACAGGTTTGCAAACCTGGTTTACATACCCTTTGTGCCTGACTTTCGAACTGCAGGAAGGTTAGCGAACCCAGTTTGCATACCTATATAGTTCCAGATGGTAATAGTTCACGAGCTGTTTATATGACTATGTTCGCTTTTGCTACAACTCTCATAGACACTTCTAACACAACTTTATTCACAAAATTACTTTGGGCTTGTGGATTATTGTTAAATTTTGAGTGTTAATGAATGACATTATAAGTGCTTGTAAGTTCAAAGGCTTACTTAGATGCTATGGACTATCATTGTGCACGGTTCCATAACTTTGGACCATAGTGCATATTCTTCTGTGTAATTCAAGGCAGACTTTTCACATGCTTATATGAATTCCTAACTAGGAATTTTATCTAATATGGGAAACTATTTGCTTGAATCTCAAGGTAACTTAACTTTGAATTCAATCTGTAACCTTAAAAACCTATGAATAGATAAACTCTTGCAGCTGAATTTCTTAGTCCCTGGTACTCTTGTGTCCTAGATGCAAAGATATAGTCTTCTTCTATAACCTATGTTTCTTTCTAGAACTGATTCTAGGTTGCGAATTTGAAGACTTCACTTACGTTTCGTGAAGCCCGGTCAGACTATCTTTTGATGGTTCATGTATCTGGACTACTGGTTATTGAAGTTCACGAACTTTGGATCAAGAACAAGATATATTGATTTCACAACATTCTCTTTGTCACGGACTTTATGATTCCTCAAGATGGATATCTAAACTATTATTTAATTTGTTTGGATTGTTCTTGAGAGGTGTTTAATGATCTAGGATTGCAAAAATAACCTATATATTCATCACAGAGCATTTCAGTGTACAAACATGTCCACATATACAAAAAAATAACAAAATCGGGCATCAATTCAAACAAAGATAGGTATCTATACATGCGGTCCAGTCAAGATCATATGCTTAAGCTTTCTTTCAATAAACACAATTGATAAAAACATGTGATTTCTCTGTTGACGAGTGGTAAAAACATGCGATTTCTTTCAATAACATAATTGATAAAAAATATTAATCGAAATTCAATTTCCAAAATGTTAAACTAATTACTCTAAACTGAATGAATGATAAGCGAAGATGAAACTTATCTTTACAATCATTTTTGTTGACGAGAATCTTTAGATTCAATTGTTGATGATGATGCTCATCAACTTTTCATCACAGATTGATCTCCAAGAACAAGCGCTCTTGATGATGGTTTTTAGGTTTTTCGTGCTTGTTTTGCATTAAATCGAGATGAATCAAATGTTTTCTGATTCTCCAATTCGAAATCGCCTCTCTCCATCTCACTCCTATGTTTCCTACTATACAATATTTCTATTTCCAAAACTAACATATTATAGTTTAAGAACATTTTGGGTAATTGAAAAAATATATATTCTTGGATAGGCGGAGAAAATGATAGACTTGTCCGATTTTGGGCAAACTGTGTGCCTCTACCCGGATTTTTTTTTGGACTAACGAGTACTGGGCTTGACGAGGCAAGACTAGAACCTGCAAAGCCCATCATAAACCGATCCTTATGTCGGGAAAATAGTGTTCGGCCCAAAAAACAAAAATACTCTCCATACAAACACTCTCCTCTTACCTATTCTCTCTTTTCGCATTTTCTGCCCTGGAGACCGCCACAACAAAACCCTCTTTCATCTCTGAAAAACCCTAGCGCTAAACAAAAAAATAAAAGAAAGCACTCTAAACCCTAATTTCTGATTTGATTACTGCAGAATCTCAGAAAACATCAATCTCAAATCTCTTCTACTGATTGATTAGTTATTGTTTGTTATTATGAAGAACAAAATAACGAAGAAAACAACAACAAATGTAAAAAAGAGCAGGAAAAATCCATTAAAACTAGAACAGGATTCATTCTTTAGTCACGATTCAAAGAGAAGAAAGAAGTTTCAAAGTGATAATGGTATTATTGAGAGTGATGATAGTGATGATAATCAAGTAGATGAAGACGATGATGAAAAAACTAAGTATGGTAGAGACAATGAAGAAGAAGAAGAGGATGAATTTGCTAATGAAACTGCTGATGAAAGAAAACATAGAGTTGCTAAGGCATATTTAGAGAATATTAAAAGGATTGCAAAGGAACAGAAAGAAGATGATGATGAAGAGGATGATAGTAATGAAGAAGAACAGACAGGTATAAGGAAATCGGTTACTGAGTTACTTCAGCAGAAACAGCTCGAAGAGAGTGATCGAGTGCGGAAATTATTTGCCGCTAGGTAATAAGATTTTTTTTTTTAATTTTATCTTTTTTTTCCTAAAATTGTTATTTCCAAGCATTTGACTGAGTGAAAATGTTAGTTGTTGTGATTTGGTAATGACCTTTGCATAATGCGACCAGTATATGAATTCTGTGAGTAAGATTTAGGATTCAAAAGATTGCAGGGTATCAACTAGTCAAGTATTTGAAGAGGGGGTAAACAAGAACAGATTTAATTTTGTTTCAGAAATTGATATTTTCTGTATGGATGAAATGGTGTCAATGTTTTGCTTTCTAGAATGAGATACCATTTTAAGGTTTCCGGTACTGTATACAAACCCTAGGTCTATATTGGGATTACCAAGCATCTCCTGTGGATCTCTCTTTTACATATTTTCTGGTGCAAATTTGGGTAGTGTGAACAATTCAGTGCATAAAGTCTTGTTGTGGAGTTTCAGTTGCAGAAATGGTCACCCTAATTGTTGTCCCAACCATCTAGAAATAATTTTAGGATTATTTTGCCTACTTTGGCAATGCACAAATATTGTTGGTGCTTTGTTTATCTTTAACCTATGTCGTTAACTAGATTGTGTGGTTCTATTGATTTTGTGCTGCATATCTATTGCTTAGTTCAATTGACCATTAGCTTCATGTATATGTGAGAAAAATATTCTGTTATTTAGCACTAAGCATATGTTAGCTTTCATTTACATGCATGTTTTCTTAATAATTTGGATCTGAAGAATCTAATGTAGCTTTCTGAACATCTTAGGGTTCAAAAGCCAGAATCTCATGACGAATTTCGATTAATAGCGAGGCATGGTCAGTCTGTCACTGCTATAGCTCTGGCTGATGATGATTTGACAGGCTTTTCAGCCTCTAAAGATGGAAGCATTATTCAATGGGATGTAGAAAGTGGGAAAAGTGGTAAATATACGTGGCCAAGCAAAGAAATCTTGAATTCGCATGGTGCAAAAAATCCTCAAAATCCTGCCAAAAAGGCAAGTAAACATGTTCTCTCAATAGCTGTTAGCTCTGATGGTCGATATTTAGCCACTGGGGGCTTGGACCGCCATGTTCACTTATGGGATACCCGTACACGACAACACATTCAGGTAAACTTCCTTTTGTTTACATTGATGTAGAAATTCATGTTAAATATTTTCTAAGTAATGGACTGCTATGGGGAAACATGAAGCAGCTAACGTTATGCCTAATTTGTCGTACATAAATAGATCTTCATGGAGGTGAATATGTATAGTATATTTTTGTAGACCCTGGGAATTTCTAGTCCACAGATAATGGTGCATGTGGCCTGTCAGAGCAGTGTTAGGCCTGGGGTTTTCAAAACCAAAAGTTGTGTTAGTCACAAAATGTGGGTTTTGTGTCATTAGATCCCTGTACCTCAACTGTTTATAGGGCAATAGGGTACAGTGACTATGGAGGTAGAAATCTGAAGAACCACTGAAAATATTAGGATGTATTAATCTTTAATTATACATGCAGTGAATCAGACAATCTTCCGAGGTATTGGAAACTCCCCACGTAGTGATTGTTATAGAAGAAAGTTGAACTAATTGTACAACATGAGTTCTCTTGATTGTGTTCAGAGCTTTCAATGTTTAATTTTCTCGGCAGGATCTTTGTGTAGGAAGAGCTATAGTGAACTTATCTAATGGGGGTCCCATCCTCAGGGATATTAATAACATGTTTGTGGGCAAATTTGTGTTGTGTTGTTAGCATGTGCCTTAGTGGCCTATCTTTGTACACCCATACTCATGCAAACTCTACTTAAAACATCTGTGGAGGCAACTAAAAGGTTGAAATGATTATGCTTTTGTGGTTCTTAGATGACAATTTTTTTTCGACCATTGCTTTACAGGCATTTCCGGGTCATAGAGGCCCTGTATCATGTTTGACTTTTAGACAAGGAGCTTCCCAGTTAATTTCTGGGTCATATGATCGGACAATCAAGTTATGGAATGTGGAAGATAGAGCATACATGGACACTTTATTTGGTCACCAAGGTGAAGTTTTGACAATTGATTGTCTTCGTAAAGAACGTGTACTGTCTGTGGGACGTGATCGGACTATGCGCTTATTTAAGGTGAGAGCTCATTATTTCTAGATGTTTTTACCTAAGCATGACCCATTCCTACTCGTTTAAAGGATTAAAAAGATCCATGAGTGTCTTCTCAGTCCAAAGATGTTGATTCTCCCTGCCCCGTTAGTTTTGTCTCTCCTGCGCCAGGTCCTTGTCAGTACAGCAGCCAAATGAATTTGAGCTGAAATTGGAGTTTACGACCCAAATTTTACTTGCCCATTGTTCACGTTCTCATATTATGTATTGTTTGCCTTCAGTATGGTAGGGAATCAGAAAAACTACCATAGTTTGGTTTATGGTCTTGCAGGGGCCTGATTTTACATGCCTCATGTGCCACTAACGGTTTGAGCTTTTCAAAACTACAGATAGCAGAGGAGTCTCAGCTACTTTTTCGTGCTCCAGCGGCGTCTTTAGAGTGTTGTTGTTTTATTAGCAATGATGAATTTTTATCGGGATCAGATGATGGAAGTATTGAGCTTTGGAATCCAATGCGGAAAAAGCCTGCATTTATTGTAAAAAATGCACATCCAGTATTGGCTTCTTTTGATGAGTCATCTACAAAAGATAACAGAATTCCCAATGGAGATGTCGCAGGTATGGATGTTTTCCAATTCCAATTCCAATTCTAGAGTGTTCACAATGTAGTAGTGGTGTAACCATTGCAGCTTGTATATGGTAATTATGTCTTCTTGTTAAAACTTATCATTTCTTTACATTCTTCCAGCAGGTAATGGAAATATAAAAGCTCAAGGTCTCTGTTCATCTGTGCGATCTTGGGTTGGTTCAGTCGCTGTGTGTAGAAGCAGTGATCTCATTGCATCAGGAGCTGGTAATGGTTCAGTGCATCTATGGGCAGTTGATGGTGAAGCCAAAACCATCCGACCCTTGCATGATCTTCCACTTGTAAGCTATCCTGCCCTTACCTCCATACATGATAGATATAATATTTTTAAGATGCTTCCACCTCTATACTATTCATATCCTTGTGTTAGTTAGAACTGCTTTGCATCTCTTGTTAGTTAGAATGCTTATGTATATAATTATAGAGAAGACCCATGTTAATCTTCATGATATACTCTAGCACTTCTCTAATAAGAGTTATTGATGCACATGCCATGTTTATTTGAGATGAATTGTTTCCACCTGTTTATTCAGATTCACTAGGAATGAGGTTTTGGTGATGACCACTTATGAGGTGTTACCGCCAATCAAAAATTAAACCCAACTATTGATAGGTGCCTTTATTGTTGCAAGTCATCTTGGATGTTGAATTTAAGAGGCCATTTGTATTCTTTGCCCATTGTTTACGTTAATGCTTGAATTACTCATGTATTCTGATATTTTTGTGGGTCACAGGTCGGCTTTGTAAATTCCTTAGCATTTGCAAAATCTGGGCGGTTCCTTCTAGCTGGAGTTGGGCAGGTCTGTTTGTGCTTCTATTTGCCTTTCTTTGTGCTTCCCTACATTTTTTATGCTGCATCTTTCTTTTTATTTTATTCTTCCTTTTGATGACATGTTTAAATTAGCTTTCCCTGGTAGCAACATACATAAACTTCTTTCTAATTAGACCACGCTAGACTGAATCTGTAATATACTTGGGTTTATTTGAACGGATTCATCTCCAACAAAGTCAAACTTGAATTCCTGAATCGGTTTTTCAATTTATATCTTTGTTAAACAGGAGCCGCGGCTAGGAAGATGGGGACGTAATTCAGCAGCTCGCAATGGTGTTCTAATTCATCCCCTCAAGCTATCCGAATAGAGTATTTTATATTAGATTATGAAGGCATCCATTTTTGACTAGTCTGGAGTTATAAGAAGAAAAAAAATTAAGCCAGAGGGAATTCCCCAATTTTGCAGGACAAAAAGATAGATAATTTTAGTTGTCAGGTATTTATATTGGGTTTTAATTGTATTTGTTGCTTCATCATCTGGTGTTCCCCTACCCGGAAATATTATTGTACAAGTATTTACATTACTTGAATTTTTCTTTAGTGAACTGTTTCAGGTGCAAACCACCAAAATTTAGAAAGCTAGTATACTATTTGCATTTAGTAACTGGAAGGGATCTAACCCTCAGATTGAGTGAGGTTTTTCTTTGTAAATTGTTGACGTGTCTGAGTTTGAGTCTTTTCCGCCAACGTGGTGACTTTACGATTGGGGCGTAAAAAAGAAATAGTCATTATATTTATCTTATTCTGGTTATGCTACCTATGACTTGATCCGCCCCCCTACAAGGTGGTTGTCCATGATCACCAGCATTTGTGAAGACTATTACATACAGAGCACTAATTTGTTCTTTACAAGTTCGGGCTTCAAACTTATCCATTACACCAAAATGCGCAGATGAAAAATTCATATAAGCTCCTTCTCTAACTTATTTTCTTCTTACGAGTTAAGACTAACACCATGAATCACCAAATTCCAAATCTTCTTCTTCTTCTTTCGGTCTTTTCACATTTCTCATGTTTTCTGGTCCTTGTACCAGTAAATGCAGAAGGTAATTTACTTCTTTATCTCTAGTACTTACATTTTGTTGTTACATAAAATGCTCATTAAATACTGACATTTTGTTTGTCTTTGCAGTTTTTTTGAGCATAGATTGTGGCTCTTCTTCATTGAAACCTCATACTGATTACAATTCAATCGTATGGGTCGGGGACGATCCTTACATACAGACCGGAGAAACTCATAAGGTTATGATCGATGCACCTGATGTAGAGGCCTGGGATTCTCGTGTTATGAGCAGTCTTAGAGCATTCCCAACTCGTAAAAAGAACTGCTATTCGATAGATATTGATGTTAAAGCCAAAGATTCTACTACGACTACTAGGGTTGTACGGTTCCTTGTTCGAGCTAGTTTCTATTACGGTAACTATGACAACAAGTTCAGCCCACCGACTTTCGATCTTCATTTCAACGGGAACAGTTGGTCACAAATTGTCACAGATCAGGACAGTATCATATATGCAGAAATGGTATTTGCATTGAACAAGGGTAACAATATAAACATATGTCTTGCTCAAACGCAACCGGATAACATTCCGTTCATATCGGCTCTTGAAGTTAGAAGTTTGAATGATCCGTATGCTTACAGTTATATCAACCGTAATCATCCATTGTTTTTCTTTGAACGATTTGCTTTCGGTACCAGCACAACCATAAGGTATGCACATATATCTATATTCAGCCTGCAAGGGCTACTGACTAATTCCACATCCATGAACATTTAAGTATATAAAAACCTTTGTTGATCATGTAGGTACCCCGAAGATGACGTTGATCGAATTTGGGCACCATTTCAAACTAATATTAGAGTTAGAAGCAACTCGCTATATCGAAATGTCATCATTGACGACGAGAAAGCTCTCGAGTCTCTAAGCGCAGCACTTCAACAATTGATTGAGATTAAAAACAGTAACCTGTCATCCCCACCTGTAGCATTTCTGCGTTACAGTTACGATGGTCCCCCTAATGCCATACTAAAGACGCATTTGAGTTCATCTGAAAAACTGGCTTATACTGGAGTTTCAGATCCTAAAGTTCCCATCAATCACAATGCATATTTCTCAGAAGCGACGATACTAAATTCTACTCAGAAACGATCATTTAATATATTAGTCAATAATAAACTCGATGGTGTTGATATTCGTCCTAGTAGCCGTGTGACACCACATTTCGGATTCGCCCAGGAGGTCCTCATTTTCAATGTGACTTCTTTTGCCACCAATTCGTCATACTCGATTGACTTTGTACCGACAGATGATTCAACTCTGCCTCCGTTAATCAATGCCCTTGAAGGATATACTGTCGGTGACAAATTAGTTCAAGGAACCAATTCAAGTGATGGTAATTCTCTCTTTGAGCTTAATATTAAGATATATAGAATTAACAAACTTTCTTAACTTATTTTCATAAAATTTATTTTAGTGAATTCGTTGAGTTTATTGCAAAAGAGTTTTTTGCAACTTCGAGATTGGAATGGCGATCCTTGTTTACCTTCACCCTACACTTGGGATTGGGTTGCATGTAGTTCTGATGCCGATTCTCCTCGCATTACAGCACTGTAAGAATAATCTTCTTTTACATTCTTGTTTACCAAATCTGGACAAGCCCTGTTGTCCCGGCTGTAGCAAGGTCCGTTAACAACCACTCTTTCTTCGGAGCGAGTGTATGAAAGAGTTCGGAGTGAAACATGGATTAGTACTAATCGTTTAGGATTTATAGCTTTTGAAAAATCATTCTCATTTTGAAGGAGTATTAATACTGGTCGCGTTCATGATTTATTTAAGATCACAAATATTTCAAAAGCTATAAATCCTAATCACGTTTATGATTTGAAACTCATCAAAAATGTGAACATGAAACATCCGAGTTCACAAGCTGAACTTGATGATGTTTTTTCTCACCACTTTGACCTGGTCCGAATTAGATGATGATCTTTCTCTCACCAATTCAACTTGAATAAAAAACCAATGAAACTGTTGTTTAAACTATACCGGCCGGATTGGGATATATCCGGATTAATTGGGGTATACTTATTTTTAAATTGATTTGTCTGAAAGGCTAAGGGCTGTCCACATTGGGTTAATTTCTCCTCACCAAATTCTTGTTTTTCCCAACCTAAAACACACTTCACTCCCCTGCCCAACCTAACAAGTAACAACCACTATTTCTAATCTTCCATCGTTGTCACCGTCGATTAAAAAGTAGCCCCTTGTTTTTATCAAACTCAAATGAATCCATTTTCCTTCCCAACCTAACGACCAATATTTTATTTTGTTATTTGATTGTCAAAATAAGGTCAAAAAATTTAAATTGTTGATTTGCAGTTATATAATCGTCAGGGTATCTCTGCATAGACCTTAACGAATTTTCAAGTTTTAGTTTGGTCGTCATCTTCTTGGGATGAATATCGTGACAACTTTTCATCTCTGAAAATACATTCACAAGGTCGTCACGATATTCATCCTTATACCTTGCCGACTAGTGTTATGTTAATTAAGGTCGTCATGTTTTGCAAACTTGAACCTTGCCGACCAATAACTACCATAAAACAGTCTGTCCGTGTACATTTTTGCTATTAGTCGGCATGGTCGGGGAAACTACCTTGACGACTTAGTGTTGGTCGTCACCTTATGCAATTTCGATCATGACGACCAATAACAACTAAAATCAACCTTTCTCTGTGTGTATAAAAAATTTAGTCGTCACTGGTTGACATTCTCGACATTGACGACTAAAGATTAGTCTGCAGGTTATGGAATTAATAACTTGTCGGCTAGAGAAGGTTGTTATCTTCTAGTTTGGTCGAGCATGCCGACTTTTCATACCGTAATTTCTGAAAGTGTTGATTTCTTCTGTAATTTGGAGAATGAGACCATTAAGCAGCCGTGCAATCCTCTTTTTAGAAGTGTTTGGCTAGTGTGGTTTCATTTCCGTTACAAAATAAAAAAAATCTCAAAAATCTTCCATAAGTTCAATCCAACCAAAACAAAATTTCATAACTTTTAATTCAACTAATTAAATTAATTAAATTAAACATGTTTATTAGTGCTAATTAAACAAGGGCATTTTAGCCATTTTATAAAATATATGGCTAAAGGGCTTTAGATTTTACTTCCTAATGACCCTATTTTGTTTTATATGGTATACTCCAATTAATCTGGGTATGCCCCAATCTCGCGAGTTAAACTATAACCCCTTGTATACTCGATCTGATGAAGGATTTTTACAGGTATCTCAATGACCTTGGATTAGTAGGCACTTTACCGGATTTTAGCGACATGGATGCTCTTGATACCATGTGAGTCAGTGTTGCAGTAAGAAATAACCTTTTGATTTTGATATAATCTTATTTTTTTATTGTTATTATATTTTTATCTATCTATTTGACAGAGATTTGCACAACAACAGTTTGATGGGAGAAATTCCCAATTTTCTTGGCATATTTCCCAAGCTCAGAGTACTGTAAGTTCGAAGTTTCCTTCCTAAACCTTAAAAAAATGAATAAATTGTTTTTATTTATTTTTTTGCTTCTCGTAGAAATTTGGCGAACAACAACTTTTCAGGAACAATACCTCTATTACTATCAAATAATGTCAATTTGAAATTGAAGTAAGTTTATCTTGTTTGTGGTTCAGATTGATGCATTCAATTTATCTTACAAATTTGAACTGAGTATCGATTAATTTTCTTTTTGTAGTGCATCGGGTAACTCAAATTTGTCTTGCAAAAACATCTCAGTTTGTAATACTGACGCTAAATCGAGAATTCCTTCGCTTAGCAACAAAAAGAGTTATGTAACATTAACGCGACCAGTATTAATACTCCTTATTACGCTTTATGGTTTATTATTATAAGCTGATCACAGTCACAATGGCGCAACATGATAAAGTTAACGAATGATTACTTATATTTTCGTCTCCTAAAAAACTCATTTTATCGAGATTTTTATGTATTTGTACAGAATGCTAACTATGATTCTAATTTTTGTGGGTTTCATTGTATGTGGTGTGTCATGCTAGTGTGAAATCATGGGGTACTTATAGATATGTGTACTACAAGTTGGATGAGATACTTCTTTATATCGCATTATTGTGATGATATCTCTTTTTGTGGTGGCGTGATGAGACAATCATAATATTTTCCGACATTTTTTTTCTCTTTTTGATTTTTTTTTACCAAAAAGATAGTTCATTTATTAAAAACGTATGTATGTATGATAATGATAAGATTTATTCGACCCCGTTCACGCTTGGAAGTAATATTATTCAGGTAGCTAGGGACAATTGAATTTTTCTGAGAACTGTAAAAGCGAGTACATGAACTATATTTATTGGTATGTGTAGATACCAAACACCCCAACCAGAGAGGGTAGGAGAATCGATATATGGAAGTACCCCTTCGGGTGTGAGTAACATGCTCAAGTTGGGTCTACTCACGTAACAAAATCGACTTGAAGCTCACTGTCGTCCGGTAATTTTTTTTTTTTTTAGATCTCATTGTATCACGAATAACACTTCGAATCCAACCTGACGTTTAACCAACCAATCTAGGTCAACCTTGAATGGAATTATCCCCAACTTATGTACAAGCATTTCGTTTATATAGTGTGTAATAAAAAAATTGTTGCTTTTCATACCAATCTTGGTTTGACTATTAGTACTACTACACAAGTTTAGCGACATTAAGTATGCTTGAAAGAAGGGAGGTTACCAAGTACACCACTATTTTTTTTTTCACCTAACCGATAGACTATTTTCTTGAGTAAACTTTAACTCAGTGATTAAATCGGATAGGAAAATATCCTTGGATAATCTCTTATAAGATATTCTTGAATCACAAGGATTGATTAACTTACAATTTTCTTGTACTTTTAATTATAAAGATACAATTAATAATACAAAAAATAAAAGTAAAGCAAGACACCAGAAATTTTGTTGACGAGGAGACATTCAAACTAGCAGTAAAACCTTATGATTGTGTCCAGTTTGAAGACGCACTGTATTAAGCCGCTACAAATACTAGCCTAATATAATACCTCGGTCTGGAATATATTTAAGCCAAAATAAACACTCCAAGCTACTCTGTTGCAGTTGTATATACACTTAATTCTCCTAGGTGATGTCTTTTAAATCCCTAAGAGTTGCCCCACAATCCATCGTTAAGACTAGCGCTACCTTCCTCTAACCAGATGCCTATAATTTCCTATTTGATCAAAGATCAAGGAAAAATCTTTCCTTTGATCTAGATAAATTTGTTAGAGAATTGCTCGGTCGAACTCGCAAGTGTTAATATCTCAAGCTTGTTGTCAAATTTAGTTGATCAAAACTATATCTTGATTTCTAGTCTACTACGTAGTCATGTCTCGGTTTAGGATATAAGTGTGTAGTTGAGCATCGGAATTCACCACGTTCACCAATTAAAGAAGAAGATCAACTGAAGAGCTCTGGAGAACTTCGTCGATAAAAAGTATGTGAAGACTGAATCATCTATTCACTCAGATATATTCTATTCTATCTACTAAAATGATACTAAGTCGTATGACTAAGTAGACTTTAAATTATTGCTCAATGAAAATTTTGAGCTGTGTTTATTCAAAATATATTTCTCGAAATATGAGTTAAGCTATATGTTATTCGAACAATATATTGTTCAAGATGATCAATTAAAAATAGCCTTGAACAATGATATGTGTGAAACTATCATTACTCAGGAATGTTTCGAATTGATTCATTTCAATCATGTGAAAATAACGTTGAACATTTTGTATGATCTGTGTGAGACAATCATCTAATGTTAATTTGGGATGTTTCGTATTGATTAAGTAATCATTTGAGAATTACTTGAAACAAGTGGTATGTGTGAGATTACCATTGTCGTCTTCCGAGGATGTTTCAAATCGATTATCGAGAGTTTTACAGAAATACTGACTTCTGGATACAAGGCAGTATGCGTACCTAGTACACGTACTGGCGAAACTAGTTTGGGTCCGGAATTTCAGTATGCCTACCTAGTACACGTACTGGCGTAACTGTGATGGGTCTGGAGCCACAGTATGCGTACTTAGTACACGTACCGTCGATACTAGGAAAGGTCCAAAACTTTAGTATGAGTACTCAGTACACATACTATTCATTTTATGTTTGGCTAAAGGCACCTTGGTACACATACTCAATATGCATACCAAAACGTCCGTGCTCGTGAAATCGGTGTGCATATAAGAGTCCCTGAACTGTAACTGCCGTGAGGGTACACATACCTAGTATGCATACCTTAGCATTACAAATCACGAACTGGATGTAATACACATACCTAGTATGCGTACTTACCCAGTCAAATATATTCATATGCATTCGAAAATATTTATATGAGATATCGATCATTTGAATAACTCTCTAATAACACATGTTAGATATATATATTTCGCTGATTAAGTTTTGATTGATTATCATGTTGAATCTAAAGTGTTTTACGTAAATGACGAAAAGCTTATTACATTCATATGGCTAACTTTGGTTAACCGTTATTGAGCCTACTCATTGTACACGTTTAGATCCAACTCATCCTTATCTAAGATTGTATATTTTATTTGTGTGAAAGTCAATCTAAACCATCTAACGGTGGATACGGTTGCTTATTTTCTAAGCTATCTTAGCTTGAATCTCAAGTCAGAATTTCATTTAACGGTGAATGTTGCTTGCTATATTACAAAGTTATCTCATCTTAAATCGTAAGCAACCTCTTATCTTTAAAGTCTATATAAAGAGAAACTCTTGCATCCGTGAAAACTAATCCTGACACTTAGGTCTATTTTCTCTGAACTAATTACAAACTAGATTCGATTTTCTCTGAACTTAGGTTTCCAGATTTTTCTGTGAAACATAATTAGGTTTACGACTTAAAGACTTCGCTTGGGATTCGTGAAGCCATGACCGACTATTTTATCTTTGATAGTTCGTGTATTCTGATCTTACTCTTCTATCTTTTTGAGTTTACCTCGTTTCTGAGTTATCTCGAGTTTATCTCCAATAGGTAAGATATAAATAAATCACAAAGTTCTTCATCTCAGACTTTGTGATTCCCCAATAACTTTTTCTATATATTAGTTAAGTTATTGTGAGGTGAATAGTAATCTAGGTTGCTCTTCGGGAGTCATAAGTACCGTATTTTAAGGATTGCTGAGCTTTATGCTTATTGTAATTGATTTCCTATTTCACCTTGATCTTTGTTCTAAACGGAAATCATAATAGACTTATCTGTGGGAGAAATATTGGTTTATAAGTTTTCTTCTTTGGGTTGAAGCAACTTCTAGGATGTTAAGGATGTCAGCTAGGAGAATCAATTGCGCAGAGTCCTGCTGGGATTCAAGAGGCATAAGGAGCGTGACTGTACCTGAATCGATGTGCGACTGGGTTCGGGCTCAACTACATTCCAGACCGAAGTTATTCGTAGTAGGCTAGAGTCTGTAGCGGTTTAATATAGTTTGGTGTTCAAATATGGACTAGGTCCCGGGGTTTTTCTGTATTTCCGGTTTCCTCGTTGACAAAATTTCTGGTGTCTGTGTTATTTCTTTTCTGCATTATATTTTGTATATATAATTGAAATATCACAGGTTGTGCGTTATATCAATCATAGTTGATAAATCCTTCCTTGTTTGTTGGAAAAGACTTGATTAAACTTGGATATTGATTTTTAAGATCGTCCAAGTACTCTCACGTTATGATCAGGTTTACACACTCGTTTCTGTTTAATGGCTGATTGTGTAGAGAAAGAGATAAAGATATTTAATATTGTTCCTCGATTGAGTATCATTAAGTTGTAACTCTCAGAAAATTATTAAGGTTTAGTCTGTACAGGTTGCCAAATTAAAAAGTTGGGCGTGGTTGTTGTACCCCGGTTTTTCAAAATTTAAATCACAAGATTATTGTTTATACTTTTAAAAATATTATAGGAATAAATAATCAATCTATCTCACAAGTAATTAACCTGAGATCAAGTCGTGGGAGTCAAAAAAATGATACAAGTTAACCCATTCTATACAAGGGTATTTTATGTCAAAAAAAAATCAGTCATTTCAGTCAGGTCTGACTAAAAAACAAACACATTTGCCGAGTCAGATGTTAATGAGTCAGATCAAGATGAGTCAGGTGATTTCAGTCAGATCCAGACGACTCAGATGAGTCAGGAATAAACAAACAAGGTAGAGATCTCATTTTTCCTTCCAATTTGTTACAATTTTTTATTTAATTCCAAGACCCAATAAAATTAAGAAATATTGGTAGGAGATCCAAAGTCAAAGTTGGACATTTTAAGGAAAACGAGTTGCGCAAGGTTAAAAAAATATGTTTGACATACCAGGTGGCATGGCAAACGAGTTGTGCCACTATGAGAAAACCACTGAGTGATAGAGTTTCTAGCGAACGAAATAGACACTATCGCCAGCGATAAAGTTTTTATCGCCAGCGCTACCATGAATATCGCCCGATATTAATTATTTCGCTAACGTTCGAATTAATATCGCCAACGATCGACTTTGTAACGCCTATAAATACCGCACCCCTTCACATCTTCCCTTCCCATCTATTTTCTTCTCTTCTCTAGTTTAACAAAATTCTCTTCAGTTTTACTTCCTAGACAAATATGAGTGAGAAAAGAAAAATAAACAAAAAAGTCTAAGGATCTATTAGTACCCCAGCCAGTGGATTAAGTTATGCTGTGGATAAATAATATGAGTTTCAAAATGTTATACAACTAGCCAGTGATGGTGCACTCCCTATGCATATATCTGTCCATCTGGAGCGAGTTAGTTCATTATCCATCTGGAGCGAGTTAGTTCAGTATTTCTAAGAGGTGGATGGCCTGAGTTCTGTATGGTGTTTGGGTTACTTCCCCCTGTTATTCAAGAGAGAGTCCGAAGATATCCTTGGCGACATTTATATCATATACATCCTAGAAACCACATGACTCAAGTAGTTCAAGTTATATTTGGACGATGGTGGATCACTACAAACACGTTTTTTTCAAAGATTTTGAATGTGGTAAGTTAGTTTTTTCTTGTAATTAAATTTTTAGATTATGTTTTTTGTTTTATAAAGTTCAACAAACTCTAATTATGAATATGTTGTTAAATAGGAGTTACACTATTAGATTTGTACATGTTAACGAGAATTCTATGTGAAGGAAACTTACTTCCATTTAATAGACTGAATTGGGTATCAGAAGATAATGATGCATATAGACAAATAAAAGCACATGGTTTAAAAGTGCCTGGGTTGAAATTTTTTTTGCAACGTTATGCTAAGAAAATGAATGAGAACGGGATAAAAAATAGTCAATATTTGTTCCATGTGCATTATGAGGAGCTCGAACGTCTGTTTGTGTTGTGGACAATAGACCAATGTCTGTTTCCAAATGCTAACTCAGTGGTGTTAATCGGTTTTCTTGAAGCATTAGAGGATTTAGAGAAAGCACCAACATATGACCGGGGGTCTCCAATTTTATCAGAGCTTTACATATCTCTCGGTAATTGCTCGACGTGTGTCAAGGATAGTTTTAATGCTTTTTTGAGGAGTGTTGGAGGTAAGAACCAATATTTTTCACACTATTTATCTATTTATTTATTATTTTTACAATGAAAATTTACTAACCAACAATATTTTTATTTTCAGTATTGGTGGTATACATATTTCCGTGCTTTGGAACCTTCTCTTACCAATCCCAACAATATTTTTTCGGTCATACTGAAGTACGATTCTGGTAATTGACAAGAACAGATTGAAAATGGTCAACATACTGCTATTGTTCTAAGGCTTCAACAGTTGTGTAGAACAAGCCTTAACCTTATCTCCATGCCGTATGAAGCAATTCCTGAGTTTGAAGAACAACAAGTTCAGAGAATGCTACAGCTAAGCCTTAAAAGGTTTCTGTTATACGACCCTATTTCTGAAAAGGGTGTTTGGTATTACGGTGAAAGACTACTTCTTCAGTTTCATAGAAGAACATTGATAGTAATCAACCCCTATCCAAGTGAATAGATTTCTCAAGATGACTGGGAGAAATTGATAAGAGAAGGTCATCATTGGGAAGAAGCTGAAAATTTGATCCAGGAGACGATGGACAGAACTCGCTGCCTATATTGGTTTAACACTATTTTCAAGCCCAATATTGCTATGCAACCACAAAATTTGGGTCGGATGGATTTCCCAGCTTCAGGTAGGATGCCACTTGGTGATGAATTTCTTCCTTCCCAACCTCCACCAAAGACGGGCGATGCATTTGCGTATCCTACTCAAGCGGGTTCATCGTCGACTATACCACCAATTTATTGGGATGTACAAACTATATCTACCACATCTGGAAAAATTGTTACTCATCCAATTATTTCCAGTGCACTTGAACGGACTTATCCATACTAGGGGGTCAATGCTACATATGAGCAATATCAAAACCAGTTGAACGATTACATGCTCTACTATATGGATTTCAGAAATTCCACTTAGATGAGTTGTAGAAAGTGAGGGAGAGCATGATGTTTGACACGAGTCCAGGATTTCTCGGTCATGATGGTACACGTACAAGTCATGGTGGTAGTAGAGGCATGAATCCTGGTAGTAGAGGTATGAGTCTTGCTGGTAGTAGAGGTCTGAGTCCTAGTGTTAGAGGTATGAGTCCCAGTGGTAGAGGTATGAGTCACAGTGGATCAAGTTAGCATAGTCATGGAAGTGAAAGAAGAAGTTTGAGAATTCGTTCTATGCAGGACGTACCAGAAAGTTCTACTCCAAATGAAGTGTTAGATACTCAGGTAATACATGCAGCTGATGCGGAAATTGACATGGATACAGCTCCTGGACATTTGTTTAACAAATTGCCAACAAACACTATGACTCCTGGTGGTGGTGTGAACATTGAAACAGTTAGGCAAACGAATCTGTTTACCCCAATTTCCTCAATCGCATCAGCATTTCAATCATTTCATCGAGCCCTAGCATTTCAACCTCACGCATTTCAATATTTGTATCATGTCCCCCTGTGCCCAAGTGAACCCGTCGCCTATCATGGTTAAGATGATTCTGATGAGACTTTATCACCAAGTCAGTCTCAAACCGGCTCAATAACTGATATGTTGAACAACACTCTTGATTCAGAGAACACGTGCAATTGGATCTTTGGTCAGGGAAATGAGTAGTTTATGGACGTAATTTAGTTTAAATGTTTCTAATGTAGTTTTTTTGTTTTAATTAATGAAAACTATCTTTTAGATTAATGTTAAAATCAAAACTAGTTTTACAGTTTATTAAAAATTAACCTTAATTGCACAACACAATACTTAATGAAAATTGAATCCCTGCACGTGAACCTTGTAGAGTTCATAATATTCTTCATGATTAAACCATCTTCTGTTGTCTTCAGCAAATTTGGTATGAACACTAATTTTTAGTTCTTCAGTTGACAACCCAGTATGATCCCCTTTTATCATCCACATAATTTACGCATACTTTCTCACATCCTTATTGATGAAATAATGACGATTTTGAAGACACTCATTTGTTCTTCTTGAATTTACATGACTTGACGTCATAAAACTTTGAAATACAGTGTCTCATAAGTTAAAAATCTCTAAATTGAGATTTCTATTGCTTGCAACTGAAATCCAATATCGAATTAGAGAAACATCTTCTTCTCGAGTGAAGGGAGCACTAGCCACTTCGGTTATGCGAGCACTAGGCGTGTTAAAATGAATTTGAAGTTGAGATGGTATGAGTTGAATTGGGTATTTATAGAGGGGTGAAATTGTAACCGTTGGATGAGGAACATCAACTCAGCGAGCGACAACGTGACTATCGATGGCGCTGGAATGACCAACGAGCGATACTATGACCATATAGCGATGGACACTCTATCGCTCGTTAGAGACTCCATCGTGTATGCCTACGTGGTATTTTTGGCAGTTAGACTTATTCCTATATACATGTCAAACACTATTATTTGGCACTTTAGCACCCACTATGGGTATGCCAAAGTGCCAAACTCATTTGCATATAGGCGTACAAGATGGAGTTTCTATCGGGCGATAGAGACTCCATCGCTCGATGGTCTTTCCATCTCCAACGATGGTCTCTTTATCTCCGAGTAATTTTGTATATATATATATAGTCTTTTCTTCTCTCGTACTTTTTCATTTTTCTAATATATTTATATATCTAAAGGGTCCCACTGAATATATTATAATACTAAATTTTTTATAAATACCCCACCACACAAACACAAATATATTTTTCAATCGCATTAGGACCCTACCCTACCCAACACAATTAAATATATATTTTTAATCAAATTTGCCATATCTACCATAGAGAGAAAACTCATTTACCATGCCACATCGCATGTCAAATAGAATTTTTTAACATGGTACATAGGAATAGGCCATAGGCAAATATGTTTACCACTTTGGCATACCCATAGTGGGTGCTAAAGTGGTAAAATCAGCTGCTTGACATAGGAACAGGCCTTACAAAACTAGACAATTTATCGTGACTTGAAGTCCAAACGACCCTAAATACAGATGACCATAAATACAGCAAGTGCAGCTTCACTTCAAGCCTTTGAATTTGTTTACATTGATGTGATCATACTACGACTTGCTCCAACACCTACAAGGTGGTTGTCCACGACCATCACAACAATTTGAGAACACTCCGCACCACCTTGATAACATTAAGCACTAATTAAGTACCAACTTGTAGTTAACAAATTCAGACTTGAAACTTACCCATTTCAACCAAATACACAGATGAAAAAAAATTATATGAGCTCCCTCTCTAAGTTATTGGCACCCTACTTCTCAATCTTCCCAAGATTAACAACATGAACTCCCTACTTCTCCATCTTCTTCTTCTTTCACTCTTTTCATGTTTTCTGATCCTTGTACCAGTAGAAGCAGAAGGTGATCATTCTTAATCTCTAATATATTTACATTGCTGTTACATCAGATGCTCACCGAGTACTAACATTTATTTTGTTTGTCATTACAGTTTTTTTGATTATAGATTGTGGTTCATCTTCATTGAAGCCTTATACTGACGATAATTCAATCGTATGGGTCGGGGACGATCTTTACATACGAAGTGGAGAAACTCATAAAGTTATGATCGATGCACCAGAGGTAAAAGCTTGGGATTCTCATGTTATGAGCACTCTCAGAGCATTCCCAACTCGTAAAAAGAACTGCTACTCGATAGATATTGAAAAAAAAAACGAAGATTCTATTGAACGAGTCCTTGTTCGAGCTAGTTTCTATTACGGTAACTATGATAACAAGTTCAACCCGCCAACTTTCAATCTTCAATTCAACGGGAACAGCTGGTCACAAATTATAACAGATCAGGACAATATTGTATATACAGAAATGGTATTTTCATTGAACAATGGAAACAATATAAACATATGTCTTGCTCAAACAGAACCGGATAACATTCCGTTTATATCGGCTCTCGAAGTAAGAAGTGTGAATCGATTTTCTTACCGTTACGTCGATTCAATCTATCCATTGTTTTTCTTTGAAAGAATTGCTTTTGGTGCCAACGCAACTATAAGGTACGCACATATATGTTTTCAACTGGCTGCTGACTTATTCCAAATGTATGAATAATTACGTACTAACAGTGTATAAAATCTTGGTTGATCCTGTAGGTACCCCGAAGATATTTATGATCGAATTTGGGGGCCAGTTGACACTAATATTAGGGTCAGAAGCAACTCGCCATATCGAAATGTCAACATTGACGATGGCAAACCTCTTCAGGCTCTAAGCGCAGAACTTAAACAGTTGATTGAGGTTAAAAATAGTAACCTGTCATCCCCACCTGTCTACGCTGCAGGCAAAAATTACGATAGTCATCCTACAGTTCTACGAGAGACGCATTTGAATTCATCTGGAGATATGGTTCTTAATGGAGTTTCAGATCCTAAAGTTCCTGTCCATTTCAATGCATTTTTTGCAGAAGCGAATAAACTAAATGCTACGCAGAAACGATCATTTAACATATTAGTCAACAACAAAAACGATAGTACTTTAGACCCCGAGGGCCCTGTGATTCCACCTGACATAGGAAACATAGAGGAGGTCCATATTTTCAATGTGACTTCCTTCGAGACCAATTCTTCATACTCGATTGGCTTGGCACCGACGAATGATTCAACTCTTCCTCCATTAATCAACGCCCTTGAAGGATATACTGTCGGTGCTAAATTAGTCCAGGGAACCAATTCAAGTGATGGTAATTCTCTCTCTTTTTCCTACAAATCCTTGGGCTAAACATTAACATATATAGAGTTTCTTAATTAGTTTTCATGATTAAATTTATCAGTGAATTCATTGGTTTATTGCAAAAGAATTTCGTTCAACTTCGAGATTGGAATGGTGATCCTTGTTTACCTTCGCCATACACTTGGGATTGGGTTGCATGTAATTCTGATGCCGATTCTCCTCGCATTACAGCACTGTAAGAATAATCTTGTGTTGCACTTCTTTATTTAACTGCAGCTTCCTAATAACAATAGCTTCCTGATTGAGCACCAAATAAAACAACAATTCGTGCCGGGAACAAATGTGAAACACACAAATAAAATCGAGGAAGCTATGCATCCTCAGAACATGGTTGTTTAGGATGATTTTTCTCGTCAACCTCGACACCCTTTTGATAGGATTTTACTTTTTTCTCAGCCCATTTTTAACTAGTTTAGACCATGATGTTTTTGAAACATATTTGAAGGACTGCTGAAATTCTAGCGGGGCTGCATTAGGATGAATCTATCTAGATTGTGAGATAAGGGGTGTCCAATGTCTAAGTTACACTTTAATTAGATTATATTATACCATACTACCCTTGAATCATAATATGAAAGCTAATTTTAGTTCTCTTCCCTAACTGATTCCTTTTCTTCTCCTTTTCTGTTTTTTATTTTTCGTTAACGAATTCGTCGTCTATAATCAATCGTCCACTCGAAAAAACTATTCGTTGCCGATTAAAATCTTTTATAGTGGTTACGGTTATGAAAAAATTCCGTTGAAAAATTGGTACCTGGCAGGGTGGGTGTTCTTTAAAACTCTGACAATTTTATTAACAATTCCTTCATGCAATCGGTTCAAAATCAAAATCAGATGATTGATAACCTAAAAACAAGCTTAAAGATTCGTACGTAAATCTAACCTAATTTTAAGTCATTTTTATCATCTGGGTTATTTTTAGGTTAAAATTAGTTAGAAATTTTAAAAGAGTGTCTCTAACTATCAATATAGTTTGAATTCCAAATAAAATAAGTTGGAATTTATTTTTATTTTATTTTTTTTTATTTTTTTTTTGATAAACAATAACTTTTTCATTAATGGGATTTCAAGGTTACAATGAGTTTAAGATCGAAAATAAGAGAATACAAAGTAACAAGAACATACCGTAAGAGTACAATACCGAAAAATCCGACAAGAGAAAGAGAAGGATTACCGGAGTAAGACAAATACAAGTATGAATAAGATCCGATTAAATCGGAAGAAGGATGGTTTTTATCGGAATTAAATTCCAACCATTTAGTTTGTTTTTCTTCTTTAGAAAGAAATGCTCCCAAAGTAGGAGTGATTTGCTCAAATCTCTTATAGCTAGTGATGAAGCTTCCGTCGTCAAAAAGACCACCTATGGACATTCCGTCGCCGAATAAGTTGATGATGAAGATTCCGATGAAGATTCCGTCGCCGGAGACAACCAAGATGAAGATTTCGTCGTTGGAGAGCATGGAGAGCATCACTATTGATCTTAAAACCCAACCCAATAACCAAGAATCGCCATTAAAACGAAGATAAACCTCAAAAGAGTAGATAAAACCACCAAAATAATGTAGATAAGTAGAAAACATAATAAAAACCAAACTAATCTACTAACTAACCTAGAAAGCAAGGAAAAATGAAGAAATCTGCTCAGATCTAGTCCATTTTTGGACTAGATCTAAGCAGAGAAGGGTTGTTTTTTATGGTTTTGTTGAAGAAGAAGAAGAAGGAGTGAGAAAGAGGAGAGAGAGAAAATTAATATCTTCCACTGATATCGATTGTTAAATAAGTTGGAATCAAATGAGATATTATAATTTGCATAATACGTGTTGAATTTGAAAAATATGATCCGAGAATCTGCCACCTACCATGAAATATGCAGCCACCCACATAGGGTGAAAGTCATCCTATGTGGAGGTCTTATCAATACCTTTTTATTGGGGGTCATTCCTATGTGGCTAAAACAAGGGTCATTCCTATGTGGCTAAAAAAAATAAAAGGACATTTTACCTCAAGTTTCATCTCCAATGCTAAAGTCTTCCTATCCTAAAATCAATTTTGGAATAAGTTTTATAAGGGGTCATTCCTATGAGGAAAAAATATCTTTGAAACTATCACCCAATAACAATATTTTCTAATTAAGAAAAATCAAATTTGGAATAAAAAATTGATGATGTGTCAATAGACCCAGGGTCATGGAGAAGGTGAAGATATGACTTTCTCCTTTACCCCTTCTTATGAGATGGCATCCTTGTCATGTTTTTTCATTAACCTTCACCCTAACATTGGAGATTAATTTTTGGTTAAAAAAGTGTTAAATCCTAGGTGTCATGTCTTTTTAAGACCTTCACCCCTAACATTGGAGATGCTCTAATGCGAACGTATACGCATATGCCTATTTTTCTTGTTGGGATCAATATAAAACGTAAACGATATAATTTTTAAAGTCAATACATCATATCTATATTTATTTTATTTATTTAAGGTTTGGAGCGCTTTCCAAGAATATTTTTAAATGATTTTAATCTCCAAAAATCTTACTCATACAACAATTTTATAATCATAATAAACATTATAATGATTAAAAAATTATTGAAATTGTGAACATGAAACATCTTAGTTCTCGGGCTGAACTAGACGATGTTTCGTCTCCCACCGCTATGGCCCAATCAACACCAACGAACAAGTCGATGTGATGAAAAAACAACAATGGAGAGTTTATTTAACTTAAAATATGTTTTATACTCGATTTGATGATGCGTCTCTACAGGTATCTCAATGACCTTGGATTAGTAGGCACTTTACCGGATTTTAGAGTCATGGATGCTCTCGAAATCATGTAAGTCATGAAATTATTTGCAGTTAGATATAATCTTTTGATTCTGAAATAAACCTTCTTTGTTGTTTTTAATTCTTTTCCTTTTTTGAATATTTGGTAGAGATTTGCACAACAACAGTTTGACGCAAGATATTCCAGATTTTCTTGGCACATTTCCTAAGCTTAGAGTACTGTAAGCTCAAAGTTTCCTTACAATTTTACTACATGATAAAGCATGATAAAAATAAATAAATTGTATTTTTTCTTGGATTCTCGTAGAAATCTGGCGGATAACGACTTTTCGGGAACAATACCTTTATTACTATCAAATAACGTCAATTTGAAGTTGAAGTAAGTTTACTTTGTTTTTGGTTCAAATTGATGTGTTTGATTTATCTTATTTAATATTTAACTAGTTAAGTATTGTTTGATTTTCATTTTGTAGTGCATCGGGTAATCCAAATTTATCGTGCACGAATACCTCAATTTGTAGTAGCGACACTAAGTCAAGAATTCCTTCTCTAAGCATCAAAAAGAGCTCGAAAACATTAACTCAGCTAATAATACTATTAATTACGCTTTCTGGTTTGTTATTGTAAGATGATCGCAATCATAATGGCGTAACACGGTGAAGTTCATTATCGATATCGGTAAGCCTATACATATTAATGAATAATTACTAAAATTTTGTGTAAACTAAAAAATCATTCGAAGGAATATTTCATGTACTCCAACAAAATGTTATATTTCTAATCTTTGTGGGTTTCGTTGTATGTGGTGTGTCGTGCTAGTGTAAAATCATATTGTAAACATATGTGCTACAAGTTGGATGAATTTTGATATCGCATGATTATGAAGATATCTCCTTTTGTGGTGTTATTGTGGGACAATTATATGTAATGTGTTACAGATAGATTCGGTTGATCTTCGCCTTACCTTTTGTTGATGAAGTCCTCAAAAAATTCGGTTGATCTTCGCATACGGTAGAAGGCAATGATGATTATCGTGATCCTCTGTTTCTCAACTACATTTTTATCCTAGTCCGAGACTTAACTAATTGTAGACAACTAAATTTGACAACAAGCTTGAAATAACAACACTTGTGAGTTCGACCGAGCAATGCTCTAACACTTGTTATCTATCTTTCAAGATACAAATTCTACAAGAAACAAGTCTCGTAATCAATTAAAATTAAGCAGGTGTATCTACTTAGATTGATTATGTACAAACCTGTGTAAATCCAACTATAAAGATAAATAATATAACCCAAAAAAGCAAAAACACAAGACACCAGAAATTTTGTTAACGAGGAAACCACAATAGCAGAAAAATCCCGCGACCTCGTCCAGATTTGAATATACTGTATTAAGCCGCAACAGACACTAGCCTACTATCATACTTCAGAACGGAATGTAGTTGAGACCGAACCCACCCTCCAAGGGATTCAGCTACAAACGCGCTTTTTACATCTCTTGAACCTCGCAAGGATCAGCACTTGATTCCCTTAGCTGGCGTCCTTTACAGCCTAAGAGTTACTTCAGCCAAGGTGAAGACTTTTGATACCAATCCGCCTCTAACAAATAAGCCTATTCAATTTCCATTTAGATCAAGATCAAGGTGAGGAAACCTGTTTGCAATAGACAAAGCTAGCAAACCTCACAAATCTGACGACTTCCGAAGAGCAGTCTAGATTTTTAATCACCTCTCTAGAATAATCTTCAAAAACTAAATTAAGATTTCAGATATTTATCTTGAGGAATCAAAGTCTGAGACGAAAAGAACTTTGCAATTACTACCTATCTTGCCTGAAAGAGATTTCGTAAACCTCGATAACAGAAAAGAAACATCAAGATTCGCGAACTATCAGGGTAAAGATAGTCATACCTGGCTTCACAAATCCCCAACGCGAAGTCTTATAGTCGTAGACCTAATTATGTTTCTCAGAGGAAACCTAGGTCAATAGAGGATGACTCTAGAAAGTTCAGGAATTGAATTTCCCATAGTTGAAAGAACATCTCTATTTATAGTTTTTCCAAGACCAGGGGTTGCTTATAATTCAAGCTAACATAACTTGAGAATCAAGAAAACTCTATTCTTGAAAAATACAATAGAAGAATATACACATTGGTCCGGTTACGGAACCGTGTATATTGACTGTTCGGTTTGGAAACTTAGCCAAAGAACTAAAAACAATTTGATGTTGATTTAAACACCTAAGAGTTTAATCATGATGCACACACATAAGTGTTTAAGTGATCAATGAAATCTTACAAGTGATTAAGAGAGCTATAACAATGCTAAACATATTGAAAACAAGTCTTTGAGCATTTGCTAAATTATAAACTGGGACAGTTGGTAGGACGGTTCATGAACATCATAGCTTGTTCCGAGTCAGAGTGTGATGGTTCCAAGGTCCGTAAACCATTCCCAACTGAACTTGTAGTTTGTGAACTGGTTCGCCGACCTTCCTGTATTTCTGAAACTCAGACATCTATGGTTTGTGGACTGGTTCGCCAACCTACCTTGAGTAGAAATATCAGTAAGTTCGGTATTTCTCTCTTATGATGTTTAAAACATTCCCAAGTGATAAAATCATTTGCATGGGCAATTTTCAATTCATCCACAAATTAATTCTTAGAACTAATATTGTTAAGGACCGTTGAACATCTTTTCTAAATCATATTACGATATTTTTAACAAGACAAGCTTAACTCGAAACTTCTTCTTTGTAAATTTACTAGAAGTCATACGATATAGTCTCAATAGATAAAATGGTGAGATAGTGAGTAAAATAGAATGGTTCAGTCTTCACATACCTGATATAGAAGTTCTCCAAATGTCTTCGTCTATCTTCCATCTTCAAGGGTGATGTCTGATACTCAACCACAAATTCTAATCTAGCTAGTCCGGGACTTGACTTAGTAGACTAGAAATCAAGATATAGTTTTGATCAACTAATATTGACAACAAGCTTGAGATATCAAAACTTGTGGGTTCAACCGAGCAATGATCTAACACCACTTTCACCATATGGCTACACGTGATGAGAAGATAAACTTTAAACCTAAGTTTATAATTTTAACATTCGTATGCTCGAATTACACCGTTAAAGTTAAAGATAATTCAAAAAGTTAGCTTAATCTTAAACCTAATTAACTTATCTTAATCCTAATTGTGTAACAATCTATGGTTAATCTATGGATGGTTATTTTCCTCGCCCGTACCCATCCCCGTAGTTACCTATCCCGTTTGGGTGGGGGTTTTACCTGCATTGATGGGATGGGTAAACCCGAAAACTGTTAAGCGGGGAATAGATTCAATGTCACACCTCGTACCCGCCCTGTACCTTTCATATTCAAGTATTTTAGATTTTTATAAAAGTATCTGCATTATATTTATGTGCTATTTTTATATAATTCAATGTCACACCTCATACCGTAAGCCTTTAGACATTGGCTTAGGAATTTCCAAGAAACTATATCATAAGCTCTGTTATTGTCTATTGAGAGCAAAATATCAAACTACAGAATCAGACATGCTTATAGAGTATAAGATTTTTTAGCAGTCATTAAGTTATCTATTATGTTTTTACCGGGAAGAAATATAGTTTGGGATTCATCGACTAAGTCGTTGAGATACGGCTTGAACCTTTTAGTCACTAAATTATAGAGAATGTTGCATAGTGCAATTGGCATATACTCTACAAGGGCAGTGGGATTCTTAACTCAAGGAATTAAAGTAAGGTGAGTATGATTCATACCAGTAGGAAAAAACCCAGAAGTGAAACACGATTGAGTGATAGAATATACTTCAGCTCCAACTTCTGTCTAGCACTTCTTGTAAAACACTGCAGCCATGCCATCCGGACCTGGAGATCTAAGGGAACTCATCTTATTAATCGTGTGTTGAATCTCCTCCATAGTGGGTATATCTCCGATAACCTTATTTTGCTCTTCATTCAGCTAAGCAGGAGAGTTGAAAGGAACAACAACCATCTGCTCATGTAGAGTTGCTTTGAAAATAGCTGAGAAATGGTTGATCAGATAATTGTCAATGTTTTTGTGTTCGGACACCCACTGATTATTTGGTAACTTCAGTGCTTCAATATTACTCTGTTGTTTCTATCAACATTGGGAGTGCAATTTGTTTTATTCCTTTGTTGGAGAAATTTATACTCAATAGCTTGAAGTTCTTCAATTTTAGCCACCATCTTTTCCTCCTCTGTTCTAGTATCTCTCTCATGAGCTTGATTCTGCACCTCCAAGAGCTCGACTTTCACTTTCTCTACTTCTCTGATTATGTTTCCGAACGTTTTCCTTCCCCAAATAGTTAACTCTCTGCCTACCTCTTTCATTTTGACCATAACACCTCCATTGGCTTTGTTCCAAACTTTATGAACTTCTTTATTGAAATCAAGGTGATCCACCCAATGATATCCAAACATATACCCTTTTTTCTCCTTCTTCAGTCTTCTTTCAGTATTAAGATATATAGTTGCATGGTCGCTTCCGATTCTTGGAATACGAAAAACTACAACATCACTGGAGGAGATCCACCAATCAGAGGAGCAAAGAGCTCTGTCAAGTCTCTCAAGAATGTGCTCTTCCAAAATAGAAGAGTTAGTCCACGTGAACGATGGTTCGTTGTATCCGAGATCAATAATCGCTCTAACCTGAATCATCTGCTTGAATTCTCTGTTAGAATAGTCCTTTCTTTGGCTCCCTCCTATCTTCTCCACATTAGTGGCAATTACATTAAGATCACCAATCATAAACCATCTTGGATTCAGGTTATCTATAAAATTAGACATAGAAGCCCAAAAGATGTTTTTTTTTTCATGTTGAGGAGGACCATAAACACAGAGAAGGTCCCATTTAGGAATTACCAACTTAATTAGATATACTGCAATGGATTAAATTTAAACTAGTATAAATGATCTCATCATAATATGATCATTCCAAAGCAAAGAAACTCCGCCTTTACTACCCACACTAGGGACATACACATAATTCTTATAACCCAAATATCTAATTAAAAAGTCTTTCTGCATTATTCACCCCTAATTTAGTTTCAGATAAAAATGTAATTGGGGGATTACATGCCCTGAGGAAAGCCTTTAAATGACGGACTTTCGAGATATTCTCTAACCCTCAACAGTTCCTAGAGAAGATTAACATTGAGCATGTGGATGATTTTGGGTAGCCACCACACTCAAAACAGAGAGGGAGTTCTTAGTCTTACTAGTTTTTGGTTTTTGGGGGATACTTTCAATCTCCATTGGAAAAGCGGTCTGTTTCCTTCCAGAGCTTTTAATTATAATTAGTTTCATGACTATTTATTGAATTCTTCTTTTCACGTGCTTCTCTGCGCCATTTTCTTCTTATTGAATTGCTGGAATTATTTGATTCAGAGGTTTCATCGGATATATGAGGAGACATTTTTTCTGAGTGGGAATCAGGAATGACTGATTTAGGGATTTGGTTATTTCAAATGAATAGATTCGGGTGTTTTTTTTTGGTTTTAGGTCTCTGAATACTGAACTATAGCCGACCTCCTTGGTCGCGTAATTCGATTCTCTGTTTCAATGTCTTTTTGGTGGGTGTAAAAATCCTTAGCTGGCTGAGAAGAGGTTCCAACAAATACGGTTCCAAATTTATCTGCATTAGTGTTGCTGACGTGTTTTCCATAATTTATCCTTCCATTATCGGTTTCCTCAGTCAGACACGTGTTATTCTCTACTTCGTTGGATGAGTTGTTGTTACCTTTATTCTTAACAGAAATTCCATCCATTGTCAAATGAATAGCTGTACTCAGATGGATATGATACTTACCTTATGATATACCGGGTGCAATGTTTTTGTCTTTCCTTTTCTTTGTCTTGTCGAGCACCAGACCCGGAAGATTCTCCTTGTTGGATATACACATGGTTATTTCTCATCCATCGAAACTTTGATGATTCAAACCTGTCGTCGGTATGTGGATACTCGCCGGAATAACATTCTATGAGAATTTTGGTTTGAAGTTGGTTCTGATCTTGTCTGAATAACGAGCAAGTTTTAGGTCAGCCATTCTTTCCATGAATTCTTCAGGAGAAATTTTGAATTGGCTTCAAGTTTTCTTGATAGAGTAGGGCATTTGATCATCTGATGACCAAAAAATCTACAGTAATAGCATACGCAAGGCATCTTTTCATATTTGAAATATACAGTACTCTTCTGCTTTGATGATAGAGTAACCACCATTTCCTTTTAGTAATGTTTTGTTGATGTGTATTTGGACTCTTACTCTAGCATATCTCCCCCATTTGGCCACATCGTCTTCAGAAATTGGAGCTGCTTTACCAAACTTATTTGCCAAAGCACTGACTTTCTTAGCATTCATCATACTTAGCGGTAATCTGTGTAGTTGAATCCAAAAACTCACATACTTGAACTCGTACTCTTCACTGAGTAAATCACCCTTGCACCTCTCTATTACCATTAGTTCATTATTTAGTGACCATGGAGTATGGAAACGGACCGGTTCCATATCACAGAGATGCTCAAACCTTACCATGTATGTATTGCTACCCAGATCTGGGATGAAAAAAGCTCCAGGTGATTTCCATGCTTTATTTAATATATATTTTTAGAATAACAAAAGCATATTTTGTCCCTGTAATAATTTTAAAGACCAAACATCTTTTCCAATCTGGAGTTTCTTCACTAACAACTTCCTCTTCTGTAAACTCTAGTATTTCTGGGTTTTCCATATGAGTACTCATACGATTTTTCTAGTGCTTTGTTGTTATTTTGTTGTTGTTTAAAAGATCAAACTTTTCTGTTGTCTGTCAGCATCAGTTTGTAGGGAAGTAGTGGAAGTATTTAGTCAAGTCAACTTAATTGACTTGACCTCTGTCAATTTTTCCGTTAAATTGTACTTGTTGTTATTACAGCTGTGTCTGGCTATTCTTACAGCCTAGACTTTTGTACTTAAGCAGAGTCTTATTCTCTGTCTTCTCTTATCTTGAATAATACATTCTTTCTGATATTTCTCATGGTATCATTCGGTTTACGATCCTGGAAGAAATTTTTCATAATATTTTTTTAATCAATCAATCAAAACCCTACATGCAAACATTATATTGAATCAATATCTTTTCCAAGACCTATTTTTTATTCATATTCAATAATTTATAATTTCTTTCTGATTTGTAATCAGATTTGATTCAAGATTCATCTGGATCTCGTGATTCTTTAACAATTTTTTTGGAATCGATTGTCAATGTCTGTAATTGTTACACTAGAAGAGGGAAGATGACAGATAACGTCGCCAACAATATTTCTTTCGCTGCTCAAGATGGTAATTCATCTTCGTTGAATTTTTCATTACCTTTTTCAAATATAGCTAATTTTTTTAAATAAAACTAGATTCTACAAATTTTCTTATTTGGAGGGATCAGTTTGAGTCGATTTTTATAACAACTGATTTGTATGGTCATGTTATTGGTGATGACCAAGAAATTAATATGGAAGTTGTTGTTAATGGTGTTACACGTATTAATCCTTAGTGGGTTCTATGGAGAAAATTAGATTGTTTTGTGGTTAGTTGTTTAAAGGCAACTTTTACGCCTTTTGTGTCTGGAGATGTTTTAGGTCTTACTTCAGCAAGGGAAATTTCGGTCTTTGTTGATACTAGTTTTATAAATCAATTTATGTCTAGGAAAGCTATGTTAAGGAATCAATCGCAAATTTCAAGAAAGAGAATCTCACAATTCTGGTATACTTGCAAAATATCAAGACTATAACTGATAATTTACCTGCTATAGAAGAAAAAGTGAATGAATCAAATTTGGTTATGCATGTTTTGAATGGATTGGGTAGAGATTTTGATGATTTTGTCATAGCAGCACAGAATAGAGAACATCCCTTTACTTTTGCAGAAATCAAGACAAGGCTATTGAATCATGAGCAGTGCCTTGTTGCTCAGAATCAAGATACACAAAATGTTTTTGATGCACAAAATCCATCTGCCTTTTACAGTTAAAATTCTAATTACGGTAATAATTTTCCAGGGAATGAAATGAATAAGCACAAAGGCTCTGCAAATTTTAAAGATCAGGGTGCTAGTCAAGAAGGTACTTTTTGTACTAATAATGGATTTGTGAGAAGGGATTATTCACAAGTGGAATGTCAGATTTGTAGGAAGAAAGGTCATTATGCTAGCAGATGTCATTTTCGATATCATCCTCTAACTATAGCTGCTAATTCTACTACTTCTGGTAATGTTGCTATTATGGAAAATATGGAACAACAAGCAACTCAAACTGTTAGTACTTCTAGTGTTCAAAATTTTGCTGGTTATTCTGTTTATTCTGCTAGTACTTCCAATCCACAGTGGATTTTTTATTCAGATGCCACATCTCATATGACTGGTGATGATACTCTTATTTAACATACTTCTAATTACAAAGGCAAGGATCATGTGCAAATTGGAAATGGTAATTCCTTATCTATTCTATCTGCTGCAAGTTTAGTTACTCAACCATCTGCAACCAAGTTTACACTTAACAACATTCTATTAGTACCTGAGATGAAGCATAATTTACTTTCTGTTGCAAAATTTACAAAAGATAATTTCTGTTATTTCAAGTTTTATCCTTATGGCTATGAGATAAAGATTTGACCACAAATAGTTTACTGGCTCAGGGGAAAATGGTTAATAATCTGTATCTTATTATATTGTGCCAAGTCATTTTTTCTTTTGCTTCTACTTTAGTTGCTTCTCCTCATACATGGCGTAATAGACTAGGTCATCCATCTCAACATATTGTTCACAAGTTATCTTCTCAAAATCAAATTGTCTTAAGCTCCAATCCTTCATCTTCTTTGTGTCATCCTTGTCAGCTTGCTAAAATCAAGAAGTTACATTTCCAGTTTTCTTCTTCACATGCTAACTGCTAACACACCACTTTCGCTTGTACATTGTGATGTGTGGGGTCTTACAAAAAAAATATATTTTATGGTTATAAGTATTATATAGTTTTTATTGATGATTCTAGTAGTTTTAATTGGATTTACCCAATGGAACTGAAATCTGATGTTGTTAAGTGTTTTCACATTTTAAAAATCTGACAAGAAATCAAATTTCCACAAAAATAAAGGCTTTTCAAGTTGATGGTGCTTCTGAGTTGGTTAAAGGTTCTTTTAAGACTTACTTGAATCCAGTGGTATTCTTTTTTGAATTTCTTTTCCTAAATCCCCATAGCAGAATGGCCTTACTGAGAGGAAGCATAGGCACATAACTGAGATGAGTAATTCTTTTTTGTTCCATGCTTCATGTCCTAAAGAGTATTGGTATGATGCTTTTTTAACAACATCATATCTCATAAATAAAACTCCTACAAAAATATTAAACTACAAATCTCCTTTTGAGGTATTATTTGATTTTTCTCCGGATTATGGTTTTCTTAAAACTTTTGGTGTTGTGTGTTATAAATGTTATAATCCTATAACTAAAAAGTGGCATATTTCAAGAAATGTGTTTTTTGATGAATTTCAGTTTTACTTTTCCAATTCTACTTCTGATTTTTCTTGTTCTACGGGATCTGATTCTTCTGTTGTTTTTGAAACTCCTTATTAGAGCATTGCTCGGACGAACTCGCAAGCGTTGCTATCTCAAGCTTGTTTGTCAAGTTTAGTTTCCAAAACTATAAGCCTTGATTTCTAGTCTACTTATAGCTAAGTCTCGGATTAGGATAGTAAGTTTAGTTGAGCCTTAGACTCCACAGCGTTCATCGAATGAAGACGAAGTACTAAAGGGAACTTGTGGAACTTCATCAACAAAGAGGTATGTGGAGACTTGAACTTATCTATCACTCAAAAGTCTATCTATTTTATCTCATATTTTGATACAAAAGTCGTATTGCTATATAGACTTCAATTATACACATTTGCTTTTTCCAGCCGAGTTCATCTCGCTTATCTATTTCTCCAAATATGTGTCGGTAAGCTTTCGCTTTGGCCAAGTTCATCTTTACTCATGACGAAAGTCATGTTGATTATTTCAATAACTTGAAAATCGCTTTGATGAAAATAGTTTGTGAATAACGACTATTTTAACATCATCTAAGAAAGTTTCAATGATTGAAATGAGAGTTTAGAACAAGTAACCATTTTTGGATACAAACATAGTGTGTTCTCACATTTGTATAAAAGTCCAAATCCGGGAACCTAAAGTATGCGTACCTGTACGCGTACCGGCGGTTGTTGGAAACTCAGGAAAGTATGAGTACCCGTACGCATACTGGCGGAAGTTTAACGTTCGTGAATTTCTGCTGGAGTTTGGAAGTGTGAAATGGTATGCGCACCAGTACGTGTACTGGCGTAACCAAACTCGGTCCTACTGATGTCGTTTTATAGTTGTAGTGGTAAAAAGGTTCGTTGCTCGAACTTGTGAAGGATTTTCGAAAATTAAATAGATTTGTTTTGACAATAATAAGAAAATACCGAGACTCTGGATTCCACCATTGACCAATTAATTGATAAACTCTAATCAATATTCATGCAATATTCTTCTTTAAAGTGATTCTAGTATTTGCCTTTAATAGATTTTTGAAGTAATAATTGTAAGCACGAAGCATGAAACATCAAAAGTATTAAAACCAAGCATGTCCCATCAAAACACTTCACAACTACTCAATAAAAACCAATTTTTCTTTTAAGTTCTATGCAAAAAATCATGTAAAATAATTGCAATAAATAATTAAAATAGAACTATACCACTTTTCATGGAACAATGGCTTCCTCCGTCGCCTCGGCTAAGGGGTTTAGCTCCTCATATTAACCACTTGCTCAAAATACATATTTGGTGTTCAAAAGTTGATTAAAAGAGTGAAAAGTGATAAGCAGCGGATTCTGTAGTTGCTGAAGGTCTAAAACAGAAGTCCGAGTTGTTGCTGAAGAGCTTCTATGACTGCAGAAAGATGCGACCGTACCTCGTTGTCACTGAAAATAAGACTGCCTCTGCGACTAACTCTGAAGGTCTAATGTTCTTCGTCTTCTTCTTCTTCGCAGCAGCAGGAAAGTTTCTGAACTCGACTCTGTTGATTTTTTTCTCGCTTCTCTATAGCTCTAAACTTCTCCAAACTCCCCCAAATTGTTCGTACTTCTAAATATGACTCTAATCAACCTATATATATCCACCAAACCCCAAAATCACTCCAGTTAATCCAAATATTTTCGTTCTTTTTCAACAGCAAGTTACGGGATTTTAATCTTCTTTTTACGCGTCAACTTGGTTTCCAAACTCTCTTAAACTCTCCCAGGACTGAATAAGGACTCCATACACTCCTATCTTGCCGTAAACTCTTCACAAATTCTTTTGTAAACCGAAAATAACTCAAATTGTGAATTCTCCCTGTTTTGCTCCAACACGGATTTCTATCCCTGTTTAATCGATTCTACAGCTCATACCATACTTGTTTATCCTTAACAGAGTTAACCCAACGAAAATCAGCCATTGAATCGCCTTAAAAATCATCCAAAATTCGAAACAGAAATTCTGTTTTTCTGACAAAATTTTCCCGCCAAAATATGTTTTGAAAATTTGAGAAGAAATGTGACCTCCCCCTATCCAGTGCCGGTCTGTGCTTAGCAGCTGCTTGGAAATGGGTTACCCCTTATCCAAAATGAGAGTCTGAATAGCAAGTGTCCTCCCAGGAGCCTTTAGCAACTTTTCGAGCCAATTTTGCCGTAAAAGCCTATTTCTCCAAAAACACCTACAAAGGGATAAAATAACAAAATTAGTACAAAAATGGGTACTAACAATATATACAATAGAGATGAAAATAGACACATAAATGCGTCTATCACCTACCACTTAGGTATGCGTACCCGTTTGCATACTTAAGTAGGTTACTTTATAAAATCGGTTTGTTCATGAAATAAAACATTTATATAATAAGGAATGCAATCTTTGCAAACCGTGGCTATAATGTTCATGAATTGATTCGAGTGAATCAAAATCGATTTTGCTTCGATTGTGTCTTGTATACTTCTATAAGATCTAAGCAATTGAACAACTCTCTAACTAGTTCATTTAAGTCACTTGAACTAGTTATGGTGAAGATGAATAAGGTTGATATGAAAGTGCTCATATGGCTTACCATTGGTTAACTATTGTTGAACCGACTAAGTGTACATGTTTAGGTACGATTACTCAAACCTAAATGAAGGTGCATTTCATTTATGTATAACAAGCTAAGTTCAATCTAACGGTTGAAAGATATTAGCTTGAATCTAATCAGGTTTTCATCTAATGATGAATATTGAATGCTTTGTTACCAAGGTAACTTAGATTGCAAACCCTGATTTGAAGACTATATAAAGGAGAACTCTAGCAACTGGGAAACCTAATCCCCACACCTCCTGTATGATACTAGTTGTATAAGCTAAAGTCGATTCTCCTTTAAACTTAGGTTTTTTACGAAACCCTGTAGGTTAACGACTTAAAGACTTCATTGGGATTGTGAAGCCAGACCCAACTATTTTCTCTGTAGTTGCGTGATCTGATGTTGTTGTTTCTATCGTGATTGAGTACAATCATAAGATTGTCTTGATATTTATATCTCCGTTAGGCAAGATAGAAAAGTAGTCACAAACACCTTCGTCTCATCGTTTGTAATTCCACAATATCTTGTTTCGTTAATCGATTAAGATTATTGTGAGGTGATTGATAATTCCAGGCTGTTCTTCGGGAATATAAGTCCGGGTTATCGATTGGTTCCTGTTCACCTTGATTTATCAAAAGACGGAACAAAAACTCGTAGGTATATATGTGGGAGACAGATTTATCTATTCAATAGACTTTTCTGTGTGAGACAGATTTGTTTATCAAGTCTTCAACTTTGGGTCGTAACAACTCTTGGTTGTGGGTGAGATCAGCTAAGGGAATCAAGTGCGTAGTATCCTGCTGGGATCAGAGACGTAAGGAACACAACTGTACATTGAATCAGTGTGAGATTTATTAGGGTTCAACTACAGTCCAGACCGAAGTTGGCTTTGTAGTAGGCTAGTATCTGTAGCGGATTAATACACTGTGGTGTTCAAATATGGACTAGGTCCCGGGGGTTTTCTGCATTTGCGGTTTCCTCGTTAACAAAACTTATGGTGTCTGTGTTATTTCTTTTCCGCATTATATTTTGTTATATAATTGAAATATCACAGGTTGTGTGTTGAATCGATCAATTGGTAAATCCAACCTTTGGTTGTTGATTGAAATTTATTGATCCTTGAACATTGGTCTTTGGTACCGTTCAAGTTATTTCTCTTGTATTCAATCAGGATCGCAAATTCCTATTTGTTTGATTGCGGATTGAATCGAGAAATTGAGATATAACTCTTTGATATACTTTTCTTAAGATTAAGTCTAACTGTTGAGTTTATTCTCTCGTAAGTATATTGGAGTTAGTCCTTACAGATTGTTAAATGAAATATTGGGTGTGATTGTTATACCCCCTCTTTTTTAATTGGTATAAGAGAAGGCAAACACGTTCAAGACCTCATAAGTCTGTGTTTGTAGTGATATGACTCTATGGAAAGTAAAGTCTCTATAAACGCTTCACTAGGATTGAATTCTGATATTAGAGAAAGTTCTGAAAAACTTGTTATTCTCCAGAAAAAGTTGGATGAACAAATCCGGATCAACTCTGATCTTATGGTAGAAATTGCAATGTATAAGGATTTGAAATCTGTCAAAATTGCTTCAATGGATTTGAATAACTCTTTTTATTCTTCTCTGAAGAATGGTCGCAAGACAAATGATAAACGAGGTTTAGGCTTTGTGAAATCTGATGGGCCTGGGAACTACTCAAACAAGATCAAATATGTTGGTCCATGTATGTTCTGTGACTCTTACAATCACTTTCAATATACATGTATATCCTTCCGGAAAAGTTTAAAGGTTGCTAGTAATCTTCATAAAAAAGATGAACAACTGTTTACTTCTCTAAAAAGGTGTACAAAACTAACAAGAAATCCTAAACGGGATAGTAGTGTTAGTATGGGAGCTTTTGCTCTAAAATCAACATCACCCTTTCAATGGTTTATTGACAGTGGATGTAGCCGACATATGACTGGTGATCTCTCGTGGTTTGTAACTTCAAGCGACTATGAAGGAGGTCCGGTAACTTTTGGAGATGGGAATTGTTGCTACATAAGCAAGAAGGGGACGATCAAACTTCCCGGCGTTCCTGAAATCCATGATGTAGTATACGTTAAAGGTATGACTGCAAACCTTCTTTCTATTAGTCAAATATGTGACAAAGGTCATAGAGTTGTCTTCAATGCGAATGGATGTGACATTGTAGACAAAACTGGGAAAGTGATTTTTCAGGGAACTCGTGGTAAAAATAACTGTTATCTTCTTGATACTCAGTTTAGTAACTGTTGCAATTTGACTAAGGTGGAATATACACATCTTTGGCATGAGCGTTTTGGTCACATCAATTATCGTCTTCTAACTAAGATCATTAACAAAGAACTTGTTAGAGGCATTCCCAAAATCAATGCAAAGATTGATGGTGTATGTGGTGCTTGTCAAAAGGGTAAACAAACGAAAGTTCACCATAAATCATCTCGAGATATTCTCACTAAAGCTCTACTTGATTTAATTCATATGGATCTCTTCGGACCTATTCAACAACCTACGGTTGCAGGTAAGAAGTATGCTTTAGTTATTGTAGATGATTACACCAGATTCACTTGGGTAGCATTTCTAGCTCATAAGAATGAAACCCTTGATGAATTCAAGATTATTGTTAATAGAATCCAGAATGAACAAGGTCGCAAACTAAATAAAATTAGAAGTGACCGTGGAAATGAATTCAAAGACACTAAGGTGTGTGAATTTTGTGACAAACTGGGGATTATTCAACAATACTCACCACCAATTAATCCTTAAGCTAATGGAGTTGCGGAGAGAAAGAATAGGAACATTCAGGAAATGGCCAGGGTAATGCTCCATAACAAAAACTTACCTTTAAGGTTTTGGGGAGAAGCTGTTTTCACAACATGTTATTTGATCAACCGTGTCTACCTACGGTCTAAAACCCTAAACACTCCTTATGAGTTGTGGTACGGTAGGAAACCCAACTTGTACTATCTCAGAGTGTTCGGAAGTAAGTGCTACATTCTAAAAGATCGAGATCAGAGAGGTAAGTTTGATACCAAAAGTGATGAAGGTATCTTTCTTGGCTATGCTTCTGATAGTCGTGGTTTTCGAGTTTTTAATATCAGAACCCAAATTATGATGGAATCTGCTAATGTTATCATTGATGATATTAGTAATTTTCATCATGATAATCCTCCCGCTGAATTGCCTCCAACTGAGACAATTGAGAAAGTCAAAGAAATCCCAGAATCAGTTGAAGTCGTTCCAACTGTTACTGATCCTGATATTTCTAGTGACGAGGAGAAGAGCACTGATCAGGCTACTCCTGTTAAACAAGAGCGTGTCCCTCCACGACATCTCTGGGTTCAAAGGAATCATGATCCCAACAGTATTATTGGAGGAAGAGATTCTACTGCTAAGACAAGAGAATAACTTCAAAATATTTGCAATTTTGGTTGTTATCTTTCACAAGTAGAATCGAGAAATATTGACGAAGCTCTTAGCAATCCTTTTTGGGTGAATGCAATGCATGAAGAGTTAAATCAATTTCAAAGATAAGATGTATGGTAACTAGTACCTTGTCCCTCCAATATCAATATTGTTGGTACCAAATGGATATTCAAGAATAAGTATGATGAATTTGGTACGATTATAAGAAATAAAGCCAGACTTGTCGCTCAAGGATATTCACAGATTGAAGGTATCGACTTTGACGAAACCTTTACTCATGTGGCACGCCTTGAGTCCATTCGGTTGTTATTATCTCATGCTTGTTTTCTTAAGGTTAAGCTGTTTCAAATGGACATAAAATCTGCGTTCCTAAACGGAAATTTAAAGGAAGAGGTATATGTCGCTCAACCTAAGGGTTTTGAAAATCCTGATTTCCCAGATCATGTCCTTAAGCTTAAAAAGGAATTATATGGGGTTAAAACAAGCACCTCGTGACTGGTTCGAAAAACTAACTACTTCTCTTCTTAGGAAAGGTTTTTCGAGAGGTGGAGCTGATAAAACCTTGTTTACCAAATGGAGTGGGAAAGATGTTATCATTTCTCAAGTCTATGTAGATGATATCATCTATGGTTCAACTTCTGAGAAACTTGCAAAATATTTTCAAGTCTCTCTTGGCAAAGAATTTGAAATGAGCAATGTTGGTGAATTAAAGTTCTTTTTAGGATTACAAATTTAGCAACATGAGGATGGAATTTACTTATCTCAAGAAAAATATGCTAAGGATCTTGTCTCAAGGTTCGGTCTGGATAAGTCAACTCCAAAACTGACTCTTATGCCCACCACTGGTAAACTACATAGAGATGAGAAATGAGTAAATGTGGATCAAAAACTTTATCGATCTATCATGGGTAGCCTTTTATATCTTACAGCTACTAGACCTGATATTTCTTTTAGTGTTGGTTGCTGTGCTAGGTTTCAGGCAAATCCAAAGGAATCTCATCTTGCAACTGCAAAAAGGATTATACGATATGTCAATCACACGGTCGGGTATGGTCTATCTTACACTTTTGATACTAATACTGATCTTTCTGCCTATTCAGATGTTGATTGGGTAGGATGTGTGGAAGACATAAAAACTATATCAGGGGGTTTCTACTATGTAGGATTGAATCTTGTGGCTTGGCATAGCAAGAAACAAAATTCACAATCCCTGTCTACATGTGAGGAAGAATATATTGCTGCAGGCTCATGTTGTACTCAACTTCTCTAGATGAAACAAATGCTTGCTGATTATGGAATTGATACTGGAATAATTAAGATCTTTTGTGACAACTCTAGCACGATTCGAATCACGGAGAATCCCGTTGAGCACTCAAGAACTAAGCACATTGATATAAGGTACCATATTATTCGAGATCTATATGAAAATGGTATCATAAATATGGAATTTGTGCCTTCCGAACAACAATTGGCTGACATTCTCACCAAACCATAAGATACTACTACATTTCAACATTTACGGCAGTCTATTGGTGTTGTTTTGGTTCATTAGTCATCCCTAAAACTCTTGCCCCTGCGCTTATATCGATCTGTTGGAAAATTGAGTTTGGAACTCCAGTAAGTGTTATTTCAATTCTGCATTTGTTTCAGTGGTTGAATTTCTGTTAGGTATCTTAGTGTTGTTTCAAAGAAATCCTTCTTTTCTTGTGAAAGTAAGGTCGCTCTTGTTGTTCCTTTTGGAATGACATTTTATGTGGGAGAGTTCTTAATTGAACTTGTGCTTAATTGCCAAATCTTTGTGGGGAGTGCGGTTGTGGAATATTATAGGGGTTATCTTGTATCTTTATAAACTCCTTGATGAATGCATTTAGTTTCGTCTATATGATTGCATCTAAAAAAGTTGATATGTGCTATTCTTTTGGTCATAAAGTATCTCTATGGAAATTTCATTAGGATCCCACTAATTTTCGTACCTTTGCAAATTTTATTGACAAAAAAGGGGAGAATTAATGTGTAGTTCACACTACAAATACATATGGTTTTCGGATCATTATGTAAGAGGGAGTGGTTTTCATGTGAGATGAAGTATTGACTAAGGGGGAGTGATACATATCACCATAGTATTGTTGTCGAAGTTGTGATACAATTGAACTTTGATGCTATGTAATAATACTATGACACTGTATAACAATGATTGAAAGCGGTTGTTTTCTCATTGTTATGGCTACGGATCTTCAACATCGATGATGCTGAATTGAATAACTTTGGAATCATTGGAGTACTTGGAAATGACGAAGATTTTGAGTAATGTTGAAGAACCAAGGAGATCAAGCATTTGGAAGAGAAGCTACAAAGTTTATTTATTTTGTATTCCATATGTATTGATAGTTTTGTCACTAAAATTGACAAAGGGGAAGATTGTTAGAGAATTGCTCGGTCGAACTCCCAAGCGTTTCTATCTCAAGCTTGTTTGTCAATATTAGTGATCAAAACTATAAGTCTTGTTTTCTAGTCTACTTATAGTAATGTATCGGACTAGGATAAATTGTTTAGTTGAGCTTTAGACTTCACGGCGTTCATCATTTGAAGAAGAAGAACTACTAAGGAGAGCTTGTGGAACTTCATTAACAAAAGGTATGTGGAGAGTGAAACTCATCTATCACTTGGAAAGCCTATTTCTACTCGATCTCCTATATTGAGACAAAAGTCGTATTATTTCAAACTTTTGGTGTTCAAATGATGTGTTGGTAAGCTTTCGCTTTGTCCAAGTTCATCTTTACTCATGACGAAAGTCATGTTGATTATTTAAATAACTTGAAAATCGCTTTGATGAAAATAGTTTGTGAATAACGACTATTTTAACATCCTCTAAGAAAGTTTCAATGATTGAAATGAGAGTTTAGAACAAGTAACCATGTTTGGATATAAACATAGTGTGTTCTCACATTTGTGTAAAAGTCCAGATCCGGAAACCTAAAGTATGCGTACCCATACGCGTACCGGCGGTTGTTGGAAACTCGGGAAAGTATGCGTCCCCGTACGCGTACTGCGGAAGTTTCACGTCCATGAATTTCTGCTGGAGTGTGGGAGTGTGAAATATTATGCGCACCTGTACGCGTACTGGCGTAACCAAACTCGGTCTGACCACTTAGGTATGCGTACCCGTTTGCATACTTAAGTAGGTTACTTTCTAAAATCGGTTTGTTTATGAACTAAAACATTTATATAATAAGGAATGCAATCTTTGCAAACCGTGGCTATAATGTTAATGAATTGATTCAAGTGAATCAAAATCGATTTTGCTTCGATTGTGTCTTGTATACTTCTATAAGATCTAAGCAATTGAACAACTCTTTAACTAGTTCATTTGAGTCACTTGAACTAGTTATGGTGAAGATGAATAAGTGTACACGTTTAGGTACGGTTACTCAAACCTAAATGAAGGTGCATTTCATTTGTGTATAACAAGCAAAGTTCAATCTAACGGTTGAAAGATATTAGCTTGAATCTTATCAGGTTTTCATCTAATGGTGAATATTGAATGCTTTGTTACCGAGGTAACTTAGATTGCAAACCTTGATTTGAAGACTATATAAAGGAGAACTCTTGCAACTAGGAAACCTAATCCCCACACCTCTTGTGTTATACGAGTTGTATAAGCTAGAGTCGATTCTCCTTTAACCTTAGGTTTTTCACGAAACCCTGTAGGTTAACGACTTAAAGACTTCATTGGGATTGTGAAGCCAGACCCAACTATTTTCTCTGTAGTTGCGTGATCTGATCTTGCTGTTTCTATCGTGATTGAGTACAATCGTAAGATTGGCTTGAGATTTATATCTCCGATAGGCAAGATAGAAAAGTAGTCACAAACACCTTAATCTCATCGTTTGTGATTCCACAATATCTTGTTTCGTTAATCGATTAAGATTATTATGAGGTGATTGATAATTCTAGGCTGTTCTTCGGGAATATAAGTCCGGGTTATTGATTGGTTCCTGTTCACCTTGATTTATCAAAAGACGGAACAAAAACTCGTAGGTATATCTGTGGGAAACAGATTTATCTATTCAATAGACTTTTCTGTGTGAGACAGATTTTTTATCAAGTCTTTGACTTTGGGTTGTAGCAACTCTTGGTTGTGGGTGAGATCATCTAAGGGAATCAAGTGCGTAGTATCCTGCTGGGATCAGAGACGTAAGGAACGCAACTGTACATTGGGTGAGGTTGTTATACCCCCGCTTTTTCACTCCTTCTCTTACTGAGTAGTTATGTTGTCACTAGGTCTCAAACTAGAATTGTTAAGTAAAAACAATTTCCAGATCATGTATCTTTTTATTCTGTTCAACTTCATATTTCTCACTCTCATAATGCATTGTTAACTACTATATCTGAGCCAAAGACTTTTGAGACAGGTATCAAGAATCCAAAGTGGAAAGTATCTATGAAAGAGGAACATGATGCTTTAGAACAGAATGGAACTTGGGTGAAAGTACCACCTAATAGACGCATTATTGTGTCTAATATGTCTCAATTGTATATATTGGTAGTGTTCGATTTTGTAATTATTTTGTTATTTTATGTCTTTGTAGGTATTTTTAGAGAAATAAACTCTTGCGGCGAAACTGGCTCGAAAAGTGGTGTTTTACACCCCAAGATAGAGCACTAAAGGCACCCCAAAAATGCACCGTAAGCACCCCAAAAATGTGTAGGAGGAACCCCGGAAAAATTACTATCTACGCCCAAAAATTACTATTTGCACCCCATAAGACAAGTGCAAAAGGGACACCCGTACAGGATTAGGGGGAGGACATGTTCTTCTCAAATTCAAAAAATGAATTTTGGCGGGAAAATATTTTCGTTAACAGCAGAATTTCGATCGGATGTTTGGACGTGATTTAGTGAGATTCAATCCCTGAAACTTAGTGGGTAGACGTGATATGACTATAGAAAGCTAGTGATCAAATTTGGCTGGATAACTTGGTTTAATCCAAACAGGGAGTTGGAGGAAAAACATGAGCTTGCATGACTTGTGAGAAATTTAAACGTGTACTGCACGTGCTTGGAAGACTTAATCGATATTATGGAGCGTGAAAAAGGTATAGAAGGAAATAAATACAGCTGCAGATGCGTGAAAATCAAAATCAATGAAAAAAATGGGAAAAAAATATACCCGAGTAAAAGAAGATTATTTGTAGTTAATGGAGGAGATTCAATGTCGCAATGATGTATAAATAGGTTCCTAGGATCACATAGTAGTGGGGTCGGGAGTTTGGGGGGCTGAGAAGGCTTGGGGAGGTGAGAATCATAGGTTTACAGGCTCTGCTACTGCGGAACTGAAGAACACGAAGAACATAAGACGTCCAAAAACAGTCGTAACTGCTACAGTGTATGCGACCGTTCCATGACAGTCTTATATGCTACAGTACAACAGCACTTTACAATTATCGTTCTCTGTAACAAAGGTTTGTAACAAATATAATTGTTACAAAACCCGATTTTCACCATTTTTTCTCCTTTTCATCAATTGCAAAACACTTTTGAGCATTAATAAAGATTAATTTTGAGCGTGTTTTCACCATGAAGAGCTAAACCCCAACACTGGGACGACGGAGGAGGTCGAACTTCATACATGGGTAAATTTATTTTATTCTTTTTTATGACTTTTGCACTAAAATTAATTGAAATATGATTTGATTAAATTGGTTGTCATTTGATTAGATGGGTCATGCTTAGCTTAGGTGATTTGATGTCCCATGCTTAACATTTACAATCAATGTTTTGAGAAACTACCTTGGCAAAAAATAGAGTCCATGTTTATATTTCTTGAGCTAAAATTGTTGAGAATAAATAAGTGAACCTTATGTTATGAAGATTGGCTAAATCCTTAGTCCCAGTACCTCTCACCCATTGTTAATAGTCTTTGTATATATTTATTTAGTATTTTTAAAAAACTTTAATCTCTACAAATCCGAGTGAACGACAACCTCATTTCTTACCACTATCTAAAATTACATCAATTTTTGGCGCCGCCGACGCGGATTTGTTTTTAGATTTAGAGTTTTTAGAATTTTATTCTTTTGTTCTTTTTTACGTTTCTTGGGTATTTGTCTTTTTGTTGCAGGTTTTGAATCAAAGAGGAATTGGAGACGAAAGACCTGGGGGATTAAAAGCTAGACAAAGCGAAAAGAACGGAGAAAAGACGAAGATTTTTTTTTTTAATTTTTTTAATTTTTTCTAATTAATTAGATTTTTTAGATTTTTTTTAGATTTTTTTTTTAGAAACTGTAAATAGGACTTTATTTTTGTATTTTATTTTTATTTTTATTTTTGGAACATTAAACATTGGACTTTAATTATTTTTAAACCCTACGGAATGGTACATTTTTTTTTATATAAATATAAACTGTTTGCAGGGAAGGACGACGATTACGATATCGTCTCGGCCCCTCGGGTTCGTACATGACATAAGAGTCGTGTCCCGAATCGACTACAACCGTTTTATCGCCCGTCTGGTACGGGAGGTAAGCTTCTAAACACCCGTGAATCCCCTGTCAGCGGGTTTACTGTCTTCCTTAAGGTGCATATATGTTGAGGTTTTGAATATGGACTTTAATTTCTTAGTAAAGGGCAAGGCCAGGCCATACAAGATAAGGGTTCGGATTTCATCACCGTTCTCTTCTTGCCCACCTTAGGAACACATAACCTACGCGAACCCAAGCTTAAAATACTGATTAGAACGAGACCGATAGGGTAACGAGCTTGTAGGAAAGTCATTCAAAGGGAAGTATTGGGTATCTTATTAGCTTAACTCAAAAGTTCAGGAAGATTACTGTGAGTCGACTAGAGCCGCCCTAACGGGAAACGTTGCCAAAGAGGTGGGGGTATCAAAGCTCCTCTGAGCTTCCCCTACTTCTCTTCGACTCACTTTATTCGGATCGATCTATAGAGGTTTGCTAAAACGATACCTAGTTGCCTTTTGGAGGAATAGAAGATGGTCTAGAAACAATCTAAGGGATCCATCATGCTTGTTGTTTGCTAGATTTTATAGGTTAGATTTGGTCGAGTCAGCCTTGCTTGTGATTGTGTAGAATTCCCTTGTAATTAAGAATGTCGAACTGGTATGATAGAAGCCAATACAATGAGTATCGACCTGAATTTGATTATGGACATCATCATTTTTATGACCATGGTGGGAACAGTAGTTGGGAACGCCAATCTTTTAAAGGTTATGGTTCATCCCATGGTGAGCTCGAGTACTATCCACACACGAATTGGTCTTACGAGATTAATTCTAATAATTTGTCTTTACTAGAGTCGACATGTAAGTTAGCTGAGACAACACGTAAGTTTGCAGAAATGAATAACTTAGTTATGGACGAAAATGCAACGAGTGAACTTTCTTTACTTTCTTTCCTAGATTATGTCAGGAAATCATGTGAGTCGGCCCAAAAGCTTTTGTTAGAGACCCAGAAAAGAACTTCTCTAAAAGATCTAATTATTCAAAATAGTGTTTCCGATTCTACTCTTGATATCAATGGTGAATATTTGCATAATTTAGAGGACGAGATTAGAATAAAAGACACTAATTATTTAGATAAGGTTCAATCATCTTCGTACTATTATGATGATGAGGATAGTAATAATGAAGAATCTGAAATATGTAGGCATAGTGATCAGGAAACTATTAATCCAATTGAGCTTTGTAATGATTATATTATTTCTAGTTCAAATCCAAATAATTTTTATGACTATTCACCTATTCAAAAGGACGAGGATTTGATTAGTGATACCACCATTTTAGACGACGTAGTTTTTCCTTTTGATTACGAAGCCTATAGTGGTTTAGAGGAACGGGTTTATTATGAAAATGTTGTTTTAGAGTCTAGCGACTTAGAAACAATAGTCTTAGACGAAGAAGATAGACCCGTAGAGATGAGTAAAGATGCACTACCTGATAATAACTTAGAAGAATCAATTGACCATTTTCAAGAATCTGATGATCTAGAAATTAGGGAGATTGTGACTAGTCTAGCTAGAGACACTGAAAACTCTAAGTTTGGGGGTGATTATCACTTCCCTAGTACCTTACCTTTAACTCTCAGAAAGTCCCCTCACTTAGGACTTGATATCTGTGCCTCGACCATTTTACAAGATTACATTCATACTCGTTTTATCGAACCTAATGATGTCCAGGAAGAGGTTCAGTCATTAGAAACCCATCCTATGGTTGATGTGGTTTTCCTAGGCTATGATACCCAGATTGACTTTGTTTTCCCACCAAATAGTTTTCTTCCAACTGTGGGAACGTTTATATTTCATATGTGTCACTTATCAAGTTCTGAGACTAAGCTTAAGTACTTTAGGTTAATAGAATCGACACATTTACTTAAGAATGACCACTACTTTCATTGTGGTCAATTATGTAAGTCAAATCTGATTGACTTAGAGGATCCTCAGTTATTTAGGTTATTATTGTGTGCTTCTAAGTTCCTATTTGAGTTTTTCCAAACTTTAGGACCTAATGATTCATATCCCACCTATGAGGAAATGCAGCCAATGAAAATAATTTATCTAGACCCTTTCATAGAACCTGAACCTGAACCATAGTTAGCGATAGTTATCAGGAAACTAGGTAAGGTCATGCGATACTTGTTCACTTTCTTGGCTTATTGTTGTTTTCTATGGTCAGCTAAATTTGGTTTTGAAGACCCACAGTTATTCCGACTACTGTTATACGATTCGAGGTGACTAATCCTTTCCGATGTCTGGATGAAGACTTTAAACTTAGCACTTCTTGGGAGGTAACCCATTCTCATGCAACACGGTAATATCTTTCTTTAACTCTTTTGCTTCAAATGGTAACAGTTTCTCCTTGTTCATGCTTTTAATTTCATCTTTAGAATATTGAGGACAATGTTAGATTTAAGTTTAGGGGTATGGGAAAAACTTTTTGGTTGCAATAAATAAACTCCAATCTAAGTGGATGGAAGCATTTTGGTTTTAGGAGTTGAGGAACCAATCTGAGTAGATGGAAACATCTATAAGAGTCTATTCGTAAAAGCACAGAGCTCAGGTGTTAGAAATAACATGATAGTTTCGCCATATCTCGTTGAGTCCTTTTCACTTCTGTTTTTATTTTCTTTTCTTTTTAAAATATGTTTCTCTAAGTGATTAGGTGGGGCTCACGATTCAAGTTGTTACCACTGCTAGGGTGTAATAGAGTGATTGAGATACTACAAAAAAAAAAGACCAGGCCAATAGACCAATCGGAATAAATATTAACACTTGGATAGCAATATGTGTGTGTTCTCCCTGTCTCTGTCGCCTAAACAAGCGTGGAATGCAGGATCCACGTGAATTACCATGTAATCTGCTGACAAGAAGCATGCGCTTGGATCCACAAGATCTAATCATGTTGTTAGTTCTAAATAAATAATAAATGTGTGTTCAGTAAATAGACCGCTGGTTCCCTTGTATATGCCAGACGAGTTGATCTAGAATTAGGATTATTGACCACTGGTCCCCTTGTATATGCCAGTTGTGTTGATATTAGTCAGACCGGTATCTCAGTCCATTAGGATAGGTTCATCTTGGCAGAGGCCTTCAGACAGATATGGGAAACACCGTTCACCTAGTCAACATCAAAACCATCTATGTTTTTCTATATCCATCTCTTAACCTATCCATGTGATTTGTTGACTCCGGATATTGATGTCCATAGTGAAACTATCTGAGTAGAGCTCCGTCACTTATATATGCATTTTAGTATGTTTGAGTGCAAACTCGTGTACAGCAATTGGAATTTCGCATCAGGGTACTTCCTCCCGTAATCAATAAGTATGCCAACCAAGGAGGTTCTTTAGTGCCATTTCAAGGTTCTGCGTAGATAGCTAGGGTATGGAGTAAAGGTTTTGTGGGTACACCTCTGGTAAACCCTCCCGAGACTATAACTCGGCCACTAGGGCCACCTAGGGGTTTAAAGGCTTGTTGCACATGCTAAGTGCAATCGACGATGCCCGCGACAGTGAGTTAGGATTTTATTTTGTAAATTAAATTTGCTCGGGACTAGCAAATAATAAGTTTGGGGGTATTTGATAGACGCATTATTGTGTCAAATATGTCTCAATTGTATATATTGGTAGTGTTCGATTTTGTAATTATTTTGTAATTTTATGTGTTTGTAGGTATTTTTAGAGAAATAAGCTCTTGCAGCGAAACTGGCTCGAAAAGTAGTGTTTTACACCCCAGGATAGAGCACTAAAGGCATCCCAGAAATGCACCGGAAGCACCCCAAAAATGTGTCGGAGGAACCCCGGAAAAATTACTATCTACGCCCAAAAATTACTATTTGCACCCCATAAGACAAGTGCTAAAGGGACACCTGTGCAGGATTAGGGGGGGGATATGTTCTTCTCAAATTCAAAAAATGAATTTTGGCGGGAAAATATTTTCATTAACAGCAGAATTTCGATCGGATGTTTGGACGTGATTTAGTGAGATTCAATCCCTGAAACTTAGTGGGTAGACGTGATATGACTATAGAAAGCTAGTATGGGTGATTTTATCGATCAAATTTGGCTGGATAACTTGGTTTAATCCAAACAGGGAGTTGGAGGAAAAACATGAGCTTGCATGAGTTGTGAGAAATTTAAACGTGTACTGCACGTGCTTGGAAGACTTAATCGATATTATGGAGCGTGAAGAAGGTATAGAAGGAAATAAATACAGCTGCAGATGCGTGAAAATCAAAATCAATGAAAAAAATGGAAAAAAAATATACCCGAGTAAAAGAAGATTATTTGTAGTTAATGGAGGAGATTATTCGTAAAAAGTAATCTTTTAATCTTTTGATACTATTTTTTTAATAAAAAGTTACATATTTTGCAGAGATTTGCTCAATAACAGTTTGATGCAAAAAAATCCTGATTTTCTTGGCGCATTTCCTAAGCTCACAGTACTGTAAGTTCAAAGTTCTCTTACAAATTTTTGTCTACAATATAATAACCAAGACAAAAATATGTATAATATTTTCCTTGGATTCTCGCAGAAATTTGGCAGATAATAACTTTTCAGGAACAATGCCTCTATCACTCTCAAATAATATCAATTTAAAGTTGAGGTAAGATTACTTTGTTTGTTATTCAACTTGATGCATTATATTCATTTTCTAAGTATGAGATTTATTGGTTTCTTTTTATAGTGTATCGGGTAATTCAAATTTGTCGATCACGAACACACCCATATGCAATACTGATAAAGAATCCACTTCGTCAAGCAACAAAAAAATTCACATTGAATCAAGAATACGTTTCCCGGATGGAAAAAGATCCAAAACATTAGCAGAACCAGTAATGATACTCTTGATTATAATTGTTGGTTTTTTATTATAATTTGATTATAATCATAATGGGGCAACATTATATTAGTAAGCCTACACATATTAATGAATAATTTTTAAAATTAGCTGTCTACTGAGAACTCGTCTTATGGAGTATTTAATGTACTTTTACAGAATGCTTCTATTTTTTGTGCATGTGTATTATGCAGTTTGAAATCTTATTGTACCTATAGACATTTACAAACATTTATGTAGAGTATATGCTATACATTGATGAAATACTCATATATTAGAAAAATAATTGTATATTTTATTTGTCCTTAAATAATATTTTAATAGTCGTTGTAAACTATCAGTATAATCTGATTAAAGTAATAGTTTTGACAAAACTTTGTCACATTATTTTTGGAAAAGAAGCAAGCCTCTAAATATATTGATAATAAAAGCTCATGTTCAAGGTCATGAGTGATTGTAGGACTGCCTTGGTATCCAGCTATTGCAACAAATTTGAATATTCAAACAGACAATAAAAATAATCATACCATTTTACACCGTAGTCCCAGTCCTAATCTGAAAAGAAATTCCTACCTATCCTAATTGATTCCAAGGTATCGTGACAAGTTTAAATAGTTTTGGTTGGATCAAAAATAACACATCCGAACCATATAGCATCTCTTCACATAATGGAGATGTTAGGATCCAAAGATCCAATTTCCTCAGGGGTTTTCTCAAAATCATAATAACATATGTGGAAAAACTGTTAACTGAACCTCTGCTTCGCTTCACAATAATATCATAGAATTACATAATGCATAAAGATTCATAGAATCAAGAACTCGAAAAATCGTTAACAGGCGACGCCCTCAAGTGGTTCATCACGTTGCCTAAATGACAAGAGACATACAAAGACTCTACAGCTTTAGAAGTAAGCTTTATTGACTTAGGAGATTGAAGTTGTTGAACAACAGCATCAGCAGGATTGCCAAGCCTATTATGCCAGATTGGTGAAGAAGAAGCAATAGAGGCATGAAAGCAAACTGGAGAAGAAAATGGAAAAGACTTGATATGATATAGATTGTTATATATGGAACCTCTAGCAGGAACCTGACTTGTCACCACATTCTTTATCAAGTATCCCCAATCATGCAGTTCAAAAAAGAAAGAATTGTCTTTCGTAAATCTAGCTATGTATAGGCAATAAATTTTCTTTCTAACTAGGAATATATATTACTCTAGATAGCTTAAAATTCTTATGCAGTTTGGACACTACAGAATCACCAACATGAGATATAGATAGAATCTTACCATTTCTCATCATGACATTAGAGCATGCAATGTATGCATAAGTATTAGCAAAAAGAATTTGATCACTTGTCATGTGATTTGTTGCTCCTGCGTCTGGGATCCAGTGAGCAATTGTAGACAAATAAGTAGGATGTTCAACATTCTCGTGATGCAACTCAATACCAGCAAAAGCCTTCTGGATTGAACTAATTCAATTTTATCATATGTACACCTGTAATAACACCTATTTGCAGAATGACCTATTCTTCAACAAATCTAACATTCCACCTGAGACCAGTTAATAATTCCACCACCAGAAATACCAGAATGACTAGAGTGACTACCTCTAGCACCACTACCAGAACTAGAATAACCTTGAACACATGTACTACTCTAGAAGTTGGAAGAATTGTTCCTATGATTTTTATTATTCTTCTTAGAACCATTTCCACCACCATACTTAGGGTATCTATCATACATAGTTGCAATATTCTGATTATCGAAAATATCTTGAACCTCAGCATCTTGATCTTTAAGCCATTATTGATGATTAATCAACCTTCCTTTTATTTCAGAAAAAGTAAAGGGTACCTCTCTTGTTTGAATAGATATAACAAAATTATTGTAATCTCGACCAAGATCATTTAAAACATGCATAACGATGTCAGAATTACTCACTCGTTCACCGATTGCAGCAAGATTATCAGTGGTAATCTTGATTTCTTGAAGATACTCCTCCATGGAACCATTTCTCCTATTGATATACTGGAGTTGATTTCGCAACATAGATCGTCTAGCAGCAAATTGAGTTGCAAAGGTTGGATCAAGAAACACCAAATTTCATGAGATGTTGCTAATCCAAGAATATCACCAGACACTGATTATCTAAAAGTAAACATATTGACACAAACCGATATACTTTCCTTTAGTACAACCATGCATGACTCGAACTCCATCAACCATCAAATAACGAGTAGTTTACCTTAAAGAGTACCATCAACATACTCAAACAGATCAACCGAGATCAACACATACTCAAATTGATCTTTCCACAACAGGTAATTGGCAGCATCAAGCTCTAATGAGATAAAGTTTGCAATGTTAGTAAAAGGTAATCGAAAATTATACCGATCTTGAGTAAATCCATCATCAAAACAATCGGAGTGAGCATCGGAAGAAGGATTAGCATGAGTTGTAGTCTTTCGAGACATTGTGTAATCCATAAACTCAAAAATCATAAAATGATTAGATCAAGAACTCAAGAAATGTGAAATGTAGAGATTATAAAACTTGTATGAGATCAATCGAGAGATAAATGAGATCAAAAAAATAGATTTCTTAAATATAAAATTCAAGAAACGGATCTGAGTAAATGAAATTTGAAAAATATTACAAACAAACAAACAATTATGAAATAATTTGGTCAAACATCAATTAGTGATGTGAGATGATGAAGATCTGGCAGCAATTTTGGAAGAAATTTTGATAGGGATCTAACCTAATTTGATACCATATAAGATAATCAGATCTAAGACTAGAATGATATATTGAAGATAGTAAAAAGCGTTAAAGAAAAAAAATATCGTTAAAAAGAGTACTTATAGTACTGATCTAAGACAACGCGACACGTGTGATAAGAATAAAGAAATACAAACATACATGTTATATAGATTATTACTAGCTACAATCATATAATAGGAGTTATTGGTTGTACATGCTATGTCTATATGAGATGCATTGTTTCTACCTGTTTATTCATAGGTTGTGGGTAGTCGAGATGATCACTTATGAGTGGTTTCCTCCAACCAAAAAATTAACCCAACTATTGATTCTCGCTTTTATTGTTGCAAGTATCATCCTTGATGTTAAATTTAATTCCGCATCAAGAGAAAATTGTATTCTTTTCCCATTGTTTATGTAAATGCTTCAAGTGCTCTTATATTTTGGGAGTCTTGTAACAATGTTCAGAGTTAATGTAATGTTCAGGTGCATTTTAGTATGCAGGGAACTTTTCTTTAGTGCACAAGTGTTGTGCGAGTAAAAGAAATGTATGGACATAACTAGTCCATGTGTTCTCTTATCTTTGGTATTACATTAACCAAGTAAGGAGAGAGAATTGTAAAAGAGAAAGAGTTAGTAAAGTGAATGGAAAATCAGTGAATAGAAACCAAATAGTTTCTCACTATTTCATTATCAAATCCTTCTTAATCTTCATAAAATCTCAATCAATATCTAACAACTGGATTGTTAATGTGTTATGTATATGATGTTATATGTACGTGGGTTGTTTATTTGTACAACTACGTAGGGTTAGTAATTATTGTTAGAGTAACTGATTGTGTAATAACCTTATAAGAGGGAATTATGTGTGTTATATGGAATATGGAATAAACATATTTTTTTAGAGAGATTCTCTCACAGGTTTTGATTACACTCACCGGAGGTTTAGTGTCTTCCCTCAAGCAAAACATATCTTGTTACGTTGTACGTAACATAATGTCCCACTTGAGCAATATACTAAGATATCCATGGGAGAGATTTGTTAGAGCACTGCTCGGTCGAACTCGCAAGCGTTGCTATCTCAAGCTTGTTATCAAGTTTAGTTGCCAAAACTATAAGTCTTGATTTCTAGTCTACTTATAGCTAAGTCTCGGATTAGGATAGAAAGTGTAGTTGAGCATTAGACTTCACAGCATTCATCGATTGAAGATGAAGAACTACTAAGGGGAGCTTGTGGAACTTCGTCAACAAAAGGTATGTGGAGACTTGAACTCATCTATCACTCAAAAGTCTATCTACTTTATCTCCTATTTGAGACAAAAGTCGTATAGCTATATAGACTTCGATTATACACATTTGATATTTCGAGCTGAGTTTAACTCGCTTACATATTTCTGGTAAGCTTTCGCTTTAAAAAAGTTCATCTTATATTCTTGACGAAAGTCAAAAGATGGTCATATGAAAATCGCCTGGTAACATCTTACACGATTTGTGTGAGACAGTCATTTGATGTAGACTCGGAATGTTTCGTATTGATCATTCGATCACTTGAAAATTGCTTTGAAACTAATAGTTTGTGTGAGACAGCTATTCCCGTCTTCCAAGAATGATTCGATGGTTGAAATGAGAGTTTAGAACAAATGGATTTAAGCATAGTATGTGTACTTGCATATATGTAATCCATATCCGGGAACCATGATATGCGTACTTGTTAGTTTGAGAAAGTCTGGGAACCTGGTATGCAAACCGGTACGCGTACTGGCATAAGGTTCAGGTACGGTAATTTCTGCTGAGTTTGGATAGTATGCGTACCAGTTCGCGTACTGGTGAAACCCAAACTTGGTCCGACTACTTAGGTACGCATACCTAAGTGGATGATGTTCTAAAATCGGTTTGTTCATGAACTAATACATTTATATAATAAGGAATGCAATCTTTTGCAAACCGTGGCTATAATGTTCATGACTTGATTCGAGTGAATCAAAATCGATTTTGCTTCAATTGTGTCTTGTATACTTCTATGAGAATATAAATAATTGAACAACTCTAGAACTAGTTTCATTTGAGTCATTTGAACTAGTTATGGTTAAGATGAATAAGGTTGATATGAAAGTGTTCATATGGCTAACTTCGGTTAACTATTGTTGAGCCAACAAGGTGTACACGTTTAAGTACGGTTACTCATATCTAAATGAAGGTACATTTCATTTGTGTGTAACAAGCTAAGTTCGATCTAACGGTTGAAAGATATTAGCTTGAGTCTAATCAGGTTTTCATCTAATGGTGAATATTGAATGCTTTGTTACCAAGGTAACATTGATTGCAAACCCTGATTTGAAGACGATATAAAGGAGAACTCTAGCAACTGGGAAACCTAATCCCCACACCTCTTGTGTGATACTAGTTGCGACTAGAGTCGATTCTCCTTTAACCTTAGGTTTTTCATGAAACCCTGTAGGTTAACGACTTAAAGACTTCATTTGGATTGTGAATCCAGACCCAACTATTTTCTCTGTAGTTGCATGATCTGATCTTGCTCTTTCTATCATGATTGAGTACTATCTTCTCTAAGATTGGCTCGAGATTTAATCTCCGATAGGCAAGATAAAAAGTAGTCACAAACATCTTCGTCTCATCGTTTGTGATTCCACAATATCTTTTTTCGCTACCATACGATTAAGATTATTATAAGGTGATTGATATTTCTAGGATGTTCTTCAGGAATATAAGTCCGGTATATCAATTGGTTCCTGTTCAAATTGATTTATCAAAAGACGGAACAAAACTCATAGGTTTATCTGTGGAAGACAGATTTATCTATACAATAGACTTTTCTGTGTGAGACAGATTTGTTTATCAAGTCTTCGACTTTGGGTCGTAGCAACTCTTAGTAGTGGGTGAGATCAACTAAGAGAATCAAGTGCGTTGAATCCTGCTGGGATTCAGAGACGTAAGGAGCGCAACTGTACCTTGATCAGTATGAGATTGATTAGGGCTCAACTATATTCCAGTCTGAAGTTAACTTGGAGTAGGCTAGTGTCTGTAGCGTCTTAATACAGTGTGGTGTTAAAATCTGGACTAGGTCCCTGGGTTTTTCTGCATTTGCGGTTTCCTCGTTAACAAAATTCCTGGTGTCTGTGTTATTTCTTTTCCACATTATATTTTGTTATATAATAGAAATATCACAGGTTGTGCGTAGTTCAATCAATTAGAGAATCCAACCTTTGGTTGTTGATTATATTGATTGACACTTGAACATGGGTCTTTTGTACCGTTCGAGTTGTTTCACATAATAATCAGGCTCACGGATTCTATCTGTTTGATTTGATGATTACATTGTGAAACAGAGATACAACTCTTAGATATATTTCCATTGATTGAGTCTGACTGTCTAGTTGATTCCCTTGGAATTATATTAGAGTTTGTCCATACATATTGCTAAGAGAAATATTGGGTGTGGTTGTTAGAGCCCCCGCTTTTTCAAGACTCTTGTCAGAAGTCTGTAATGTGGAACAGGCGTTAGGCGTCAATCATGTCACAGTTGCACAAAATCTTGTTATGTAGTTTTAAAAGTAAACAATTATTTATGTCAATTCATAAGACTCAACGACAGTCTTTCCATTTGTCTATATCCTGAACAAACCTGTTACTAAGTGTAACAAACCGATTGTTAATGACATTCTGTGGTTACCAATATTTACTTTGAATTAACCCACTTGAAGTATCTCCCTTCATCTACTCAGGCAGTTGTCATCATTTGTACGGGGACTTGATGTTTAACTTAGCTTTCACTGGTACCAAGATTCAAAGTGTTGCATAATTAGCCAGGATGGACCAACTTTATAATGTAATTGGGTTTATATCAATGACTTCTTGTCCAACAAAAACGGGAATTCCTGAAATTAACAAATATATATATATATATTTGTTAAACATGAACCAGGGTTAGGAAGATGGGGACGTAATCCAACGGCTCGTAATGGTGTTCTAACACATCCCCTCTATCTATCCGAATAGGGCATGTGATATTAGAGTATGAAGACATCCTTTTTTGACTAGTCTCGAGTTACAAGAAAAAAATATTTAGCCGAAGGGAATTCCCCAATTTTGCGGGGAAAAAGGATAAATAATTGTAAGCCAGAAATATTGGCATTACTTTTTTTTTCAAGTGAATTGTTTCAGGTGCAAACCACAAATCTAAAAATCTAGTGTGCTGACCCTCGACTTCGGTAAGATTTCTCTGAAAATTGCTGACTTGTCTGAGTATGAGTCTCTCCGGTCAACCTGGTATTTAGTAGTGCTGCATGATAAATGAATAAACAAACTGATGGGTTGAAGTCAAATACTACCAGAACTAGATTTGAATACTAAACCACCAAAAATGAGATGTTCAAAAAGTGTTGAAATCAAGCCGTACCTCATGGTCTTCCCAGAAACTGAAGACTTTAAACTGCCTGTATTGTAAATATTTATTCTGTACTCCCTCTTCCAACAAAAGATATAGCTTCACTTTTACTGTAAGGAAACCAAAGTTTATTTTGTAAAACTATTAATTCCAAGGCTGACTCTGCAGCTAAAAATCAAAACAAGGTATGTTCCACCTAAAGTCTTATTTCTTTTACGGTCTGCTTTGCATAACTCAGTTCCTACAAAATCTATATTTTAAAATAGAGGAGTGAATGTTCCTAATAATCTTTGAGTACTGTGCAACACTGAGGATTAATGAGGAAAAGACTATTCATCGTCTGTTCATCCATTGTTCTTGGATACTAAATATGTGGAGTTATTTCTTAGTCTCTTTTGGTGGGGGTTGGGTGATGCCATTTGAGATGGGGGATGTGCTTCTTTCGTGGAAGAAAATGAAATATAGGGACAAGAAGGGTGATATTTGGGCCATAACGGCTTTCACAATCATTTGGGATATTTGGAAGGAAAAAAATGAAAGGATTAATGTCGAAGAGGTAAACCTACTTACGAGATATTGAATAATTTTTTTATTTTATTTTTTTTGAGATATCCTAGACTAGTGATTCTGATAATTGATTAAGCAAACTATTGACTTATGATGCTCGACAAGGAATACTTTTAAATCCTACTCGACTAGTCAAATTCTGCTCAGAAGAATTCGCGAATCCGTCTGTATCATCCCTACCTTCGGACCTCGAGTTAGATTTGCGAATTTCTAGCTTACAAAGAATTATATACTCCCTCCGTCCCACTATTAGATGACCTACTTAGTTTAAAATTTTGTCCCACTATTAGTTGACCTATTTCATTAAACAAGGGAATATTTCTAAAATTATCATTTTGATTGATTATTGGTAGTATAAGAAATATGTATAATTTGATATCCATGTTTATATTCGTTACGTAAGTGTTTTAAAATGCTTTTCAATGATACAAAGTTTACTAAAATCCATGGTATAATTTGAGAGATAAATCATTTCTAAATTTTACAAGTTATTATCCATAAGGGTATAATTGTAAATGATACTTAAAAATACTCCCTTCCACTCCTTGCCTTAAAAATTGTGCAAACTTGAACTAGGTCATCTAATAGTGGGACGGAGGGAGTATGCATTTATGAATTACCGAACTATACGGCTTGTATAACACTTTGCCACGTCATCACTAAATTACTATTCTCTGACATATTTTTTACTTTTAAAATCTCATGTATACCAATTTTATCCATATACCACTAACTTACATGTTATTTGCTGATTATATTGTGTACTACTCCTATATCATATGTACCAAAAACGAAATTACCTTAAAAAAATGAACTTTTTTAGAGGCTAGACGTGCGCCAAATTTATATTTCTGAAACAAATAATACTCACCGGTTTTCTTAACTTTCCCCGTACCCGAATTGCTAACCAGATACCTACCAACATCTCTTCAAAAAAAAAAAAAACCCACCAACACAAAAAATGTCTCTCTCCCACTGGAGTGGGACCCGCTGACGGGGACAGTATTGCTGTTGTCCGCGAAGCATTGTACAATGGGAAAATTAAAAAAGTGTCCATGTGGGAAAATGCATTTAAAAAAATGCCCACTTTTTTCATAATTAATTTAATGTCCATGTCGTTTGTCTTTCCGTCTGGGCCCACCAAACCAGTAAACTCTCATAGACTAAGTCAATTTCTCATCTAACTAGATAAGATTCTGGTGGGAGCAATTACTAAACTGCCCATTCCACTAGAATATCATAATATCATCTTTACCGTCAGTTTGATTAATCAACGACTCAAGCATAAAAGATAAGGGAGTGGGTTGAGTGGAGGACGTGTCCATCTAATGTGTGAACTGCGTACAAATAGGTGAGTGGGTTGAGTGGAGGGCATGTCCATCTAATTTGTTTGTCATAAAGAGTTAGTGGAGATGGTATTGTTCGTCTTGTCATCTTGTTTTTTTTATCTTTCGGTCGATTGAAGTGGATTTCTTCTTCTGATCCAACATCAACATATTGGAGATTTTTGAACATGGATTCGAATTGGGTCAAAGCAATAAAGCCTCTCGATCTGGATTTGCTTGAGAATAATTGATTCAATTAATTCTGAAGTCGATTGAAACAAGATGTAGTGTTGCTTTCATTGATTTTCATGGCTGG
>JAJJMB010017331.1:350654-416092 GCA_023531105.1 Papaver atlanticum
AAGTGCTGGTACTGTTGCTTGTTGTGATTGTGATGGTGTTTGAGCCAGGAAATGAATTGAATGAGTTGAACTTGCAGCGAATGGTAATGGAGAATATGCAGGCATAGATTGCAGTTGGAATGGGTACCAGGGAATAAGATGAATAGTGTGTTGGTTTTACACCGAGTCAGCTTGTGACTCATTTCGTATACTGAGTCAACTCGAATTTAACTGAGTCACCGATCCAGCTCTGGCCAACCCAACTGAATCAATGGCTAAAATGTCTTTTTACATGAGCGATTTAAGGCCACCCGTCCTCTAACGGCCGTTGACTATTTTTTTGAAAAAATGAGATGGAAAAACAAACGGCATGGGCATTAAATTAATTATGAAAAAAAACGTGGGCATTTTTTTAAATGCATTTCCCCATATGGGTATTTTATTATACAATTTACCAGACATGTCCTCATTTCCCCAGAGAGTGTTCCTCTGAGAGAAAAATGATGAGTGTGAGGTAAATGAGTGAAATGGAGAGATAATCTTTTGAATGATTTCAACTATTACGAAGATTTAGAGTTCGATTTTGGTTTTAAGTTTTAAATAAAGGGTTGTTATTGCCATGAAATTCAAATTTCGTAAAATTATGAAACTCCGTTTTGTTGGGTTTTTCAGGGATGTGGGGGAAAGATTAAAGTAAAGATGATGTTTTGGTTGTGTAAACATCATCTGTATCATTTGATCACATCATCTAATATCTCATTTTGAATCTGTATTTGGTTTATCATCTTCTAAAAATCACATCTTTAGATCATTTTGAATGGATTTATTCAAAGTAAAAGGATTTAGAAAACCTGGGACACGTTTCACGGAGAAAGATTCAAAGGATCAACCAGTTCCACCACCAGAGGATATGATAATGGAGAATGGGAATCCTGTGAAGGGAACTATGGAAGATGAAGATGATGATGATGTTATGTTGATTGAAGTGAAAAAAATGAATAAAAATAATTCAGAAGGAACAGATTAATGGTTTTGATACCTGAAGAGGATGATGAGACTACAAGTTATAATAGTGGGTTTAGAGATTCAGAAATGGGGGATAATAATCAGCAGCAATTTTGTAGTTTTGATTCAGTATTGTGAACTTCTGTTGTTGTTTGGTCGACGAGTGTTCAATGATTACATGATGCAGGTAAAAACACACCAGCATCTCAGTTATTGCAATACTTTTACGTGTCTTGTCACTCTTGTGCATTCATCTATGGTTGCTTTTCCGCTCATTTATCAATTTTATGAAATTAGCCCCTTATCTGTTGCAGGATGTGTGGTAGTTTGATTAAGGGTTAAAATTTACTGCTTAACTCAATAGTCTGAATAAGTGAGCTTCTTTAAAGAGAGTTGGGGCGCGTCTAATCATCTGTGGGGGTGTTTTATTCGTTGTGTGGAACATCGTTGAAATTAAGGTTGAAAATGACTTTAATCTTCACGATGAAGAGGATATCTTCACATAAGAAGTTCCTTTACTTCTCTTCAGTAACAGTCACTTCCATGGACTAGGATAAGATAAGCTATACGTGTTATCCCTTAAATGTCTATCAACTCTAAATACTGAGTCCCACTTGTATATGGCATTGACTGCAAAAGCTTAATGCATAATATGAATTAATCTTTTGGAGTGAATGTCATGTACTGCCGAAAGCCGGCCGGTATTAAGAGGTGATAGCTAGTCAAAATGAGGGCTGTCAAAAGCAAATATGGTGTTACCTTGCCGACAAAGACTGTTATCTCCACGAGAATTAAAATTTCAGAATAAATGGTATTACTTCATAGCATCAAATCTAACCAAGTAGGGGTAGCATGCACAATAACATATTTGTAAAATGTCTACTACCTGTTTGTTGTCACCCTCAAAGATAATTTGTCGCAATTGAACAGAGTAGCTCACTGGGGTAGTATGCAGAAAATAACTACAAGTCTCAAATAACATTGAACTTGTTACACGGAAGTGGATTGTTAAATTTCCATGTGTAGTCCTTTTTAACCTCTTATACGTGTAGGGACTGTGATCTATGTTAGCAGATTGACGGGGGTGTGATTAAAACCCCAGATTTAAATTCGGTTCCCGAATTTTGCTGTAGAATTCCAACTAGTCTAAACCCCTAAATTGCTTTTAGGATTTCTTTCACAGTTTTACTCTAAACACTGCTTACCTAGTAGGATGGGATAGAGTCGGTAATTGCGTTTGAGGTTTTATGTATGAGTAGATGCTTTTCTAGTAGGATGGAAGTCATTGGGTGTCAATATTTGCTCTGGTAGTCACCTGATTCTAGCATGAATGAAGTTGCGTACCCAAGAAGTTAACTTAGGGGTTGTGACATAAGAGTTATTGGCCGCACTTGCTCTGTCTATCTGAGATGCATTGTTTCTACCTGTTTATTCAGATTCTCTAGGAATGAGGTTTTGGGTAGTCAAGATGATCACTTATGAGGTGTTGCCGCCAATCAAAAAATTAACCCAACTATTGATCATCGCTTTTATTGTTGCAAGTATCATCCTGGATGTTAAATTTATTTCCGCGTTGAGAGTCAATCGCATTCTTTGCGCATTGTTTATGTAAATGCTTCAAGTACTCCTGTAGTCTGATATTTTGTCGAGTCACAGTTCAGCTTTGTAAATTCCTTAGCATTTGCAAAATCTGGGCGGTTCCTACTAGCTGGAGTTGGGCAGGTCAGTCTGTCCTCCTATTTGTTTCTCTTTGTGCTTTCTTACATTTTTTAATCCTGTATCTTTTTATGTCATTCTTCCTTTTGATGACTTGTAAAAGCCCTTCACATTATTATGTATTGTATACTAACAACAATATGCTTGAAATCTGGGGGGATTGTAACCTAAGGTTAATTGGACTGTCAATGTCCCACTGGAGCAATATGCTATGATATCACCGGGAGAGACTTCTGTCAGAAGTCTGGAATGTGGAACAGTCCTTAGGCGTCAATCATGTCGCAGTTGCACAGAATCTTGTTATGTAGTTTTAGAAGTAAACAGTTATTTATGCCAGTTCATAAGACTCAGCGACAGTCTTTCCATTTGTCTGTATCCTGAATAAACCTGTTACCAAGTGTAACAAATTGACTGTTAATGACATTCTGTGGTTGCCAATGTTTACTTTGAATTGACCCACCTGAAGTATCTTCCTACATCTAGTCAGGTGGTTGTCATCTTTTGTACGGGTACTTGATGTTTGAATTAGCTTTCACTGTAGCAATATTCAAAGTGCTGCATAATTAGGCCAGGCTAGACTGAATTTGTAATGTCATTGGAATTATATTAATGACTTCCTGTCCAACAAAAACTGGAATTCCTCAGTCTGTTTGTCTTTTTTATATACATCTTTGTTAAACAGGAGCCAAGGTTAGGAGGAAGATGGGGACGTCGTAATCCAGCGGCTCGTAATGGTGTTCTAACTCATCCCCTCCAGCTACCCGAATAGAACATGTAATATTAGAGTATGAAGACATCCATTTTTGACTAGTCTCGAGTTACAAGAGTAAATATTAAGCTGGAGGCAATTCCCAATTTTGCGGGACAAAAGGATAGTATAGATAATAGTAATTCTGGGTATTTATATAGTTTTGATTGTCTTTGTTACTTCATCTTCTAGTGCTTCTTTACCCAGGAATATTGGCATTACTTTAATTTTTTTCAAGTGAACTGTCTCAGGTGCAAACCACAATTCTAAAAATCTAGTGTGCTGACCCTCGGCTTCGGTAAGGTTTCTCAGTAAATTGTTGACTTGTCTGAGTTTGAATCTTTCCCGGCAACCTGGTATTTAGTAGCGCTACATGAGTAAAAGTTCTAATGAACAAACAAACTGATGGGTTACAGTCGAATGCTACCGGAGCTAGATTTGAATACCAGACCACCAAATATGAGATGCCATTAGAAATGCTGAAATCAAGCAGTGCCTCATGGTCCTCCCAGAAACAGTTCACTAATTTTTTTTACTCTCTACTTCTATTCCCTAACAAAAGATATAGGTTCACTTTTTACTGTAAGAAAATCAAAGCTGATTTTTTAGAACTATTAATTCCAATTTCCAAGGTATGTTCTACCTAAACCATCTTTTGGGGACTACTCAAAAAAGATGGGGGACTACTCTTCAATTTTTGGTAGGACATTTGAAATAATTTTGGGGCACCCCTTATCTAAATTCTTTTTTAATACCAAATTTACCCTTGGTAATTAAATTAGTTAGTTTATTGATTAGTTAGTGTTAGTGTAATGATTAATTACTGATTAGTTAGTGATTAGTGAGTTATTAATAGGATAGTTTTGTTAGAATCAGAATTATTGAGAGAGAAGAAGAAGAAGAAAAAAAGATGAAGAAAAAGAGGGAAGAACCCAAAAAATCTTATTTTGAGTTTAGTAAATATGATATGAGTGATTCATGTGATGATACCTTCTCCTCAGAATTAGAACCTCCTTCATCTTCTAATATATTTGTCAATATTTCTAATGATTCAGATATGAGTTATTTGTTAGATGATGAAAGCTATTTACCCCAAACTCAACCTAACGACCCAAATGATGAATTTTATCAGCCACAACCAGAAGATGAAGTTATGGGTACTCATGTATGCTCAAATTTAGTTAATGTAGCTTGAATTGTGCAAAAAATTGGCCAAATCGAAAATTTCAGGAAGAAATTTCGGCTAGGTCAAAGTAGTTCGGTTAGCAATTCTGCAAAACAGGTAGCCGAACTCTCCTGTATGTGCAGTTCGGTTACTCATTTCAGCATACGCAGGTAACCGAACTCTGTTTTAATGGAGGTTTTTGAGAGTTCGGTTATCTTTTTCCAGAAAACGTTGCCGAACTAATTTTATAGAGTATACAGTTAATAGTTCGGTTTAGTCGAGTTTAGTCCCTTTGTTACCGAACTTTTTGTTCGGCAAGATCGCAAATCACGTTCATTGAATAGCTAACCGAACTTTGTAGTTCGGTTTAGTCGAGTGTAGTAATTATGTTTCCGAACTATACCATAGAAAATTCCAAAGAACAAGTTCGGCAAGATCGCAATATTTTTTTCATAACCGAACTTTTTGTTCGACAGGATCGTATATTATTTTTACATTGCCGAAAATTTAAGTATTTCTTATTTTTAGTTGGTATTGACGTTGTGCTATTACTCGTAGGTTGCATCTGATCCAATGGAACCAATGGAAAATCAACCTACCCCTGTTGATATTTTGTACGATGACACGTCCCATCACTACATGAATGACTTGGTATTCAAAAGTCCTTTAGAGGCATATAGTTGGGCTAGACAACATGCACTAAAAGACGTGTGCGTATTAGTATTGAATGGGAGAGAAAGCAAAACCCGCTTTGAAATGGTTTGTGAGAGAAGCGGTGATCCCGATAAAAGCCACAAGAGGAAGGGTTATGTTTATAAAGGAAAGACAAATAGGAAGAACAAAACTTTCTCAAAGAAGATTAAATGCCCATTCAAGCTTGCATTTAATTACAACGAAGAATTGGGTGGATGGGTTCTCTACAAGGTTATGGAAGGTTGTCATAACCACCCTCGTCCGGAGCATCTTGAAGGACATTTCATGGTGGCCAAGTTAACAAACAATTTATTGCTCTTCATCCTCTTCATCCTCTCCCTCCTCTTCTTTGCCCTGTCCTTTTTCTTCTTCCTCTACATTTTCAACGTGTTCTCTTTGTTGTTCAACCTCTTCATTTCCTTGGTCTTCATTTCCTTGCTCTTCTTCATCATCTGGTATAAGTTGCGAAGTCACCGAACTACAAGTTTGGTGTTGACAGATCAAAGTTCGGTTACCCCATAGAAATTGCGAAGTAACCGAACTATATTTTATCAAAGTTCGGTTACCTATATAAATTTATCGACTAAACCGAACTCAAATTTCTCATATAAAGAAGGAGTTCGGTTACCATTTTTTTTTTTTGCGAGCTTACCGATCTACATAGTTCGGTTACCTAAAAATTCCTAATTGGCCGAACTGTTCTTCATATTAAAAGTTCGGTTACCAAAATCTAGGGTTTTCAAAATTTCTCCTAGCCAAAATCTATACTGTAACTACCATTTTCTATGGGTTTTGATGATTTCTAATCGATTTTTTCAACAAAAAACGATTAAAAGGAATGGGTATGAAGGAAATTACCTGCGGTTAGATTAGTGGGTTACAAGGAATGGGTAAGAAGAAGATGAAGAATAAAAGAAAATAAAAGGTTTTGAAACTGATTTTAGGTTTTAATTTAGTGGGTTAGATTAGTGGGTAGTGGTTAAATTAGTGGGTTATTAGGATTAGTTATACCCTTAATTAGGATAAGGGCAGATTAGTCTTCCCTAATCTTTTAGGACGCCCCTTAGAATGTAGGGTGGACATTCCTATCACAAAGTAGTCCCCACCTTTTTTGAGTGGTCCCCAAAATATCGAAGTCTTATTTCTTTTATGGGATGCTTTTCATAACCCAGTTCCTCCTTCCTACAAAATCTATGTTGAAAAATATATAGAGTGAATGTTCCTAATAATCTTTGTAGAGTCATATCTTAGTCTCTTTTTGGTGTGGGTTGGGTGATGCCATTGAGACGGGGGATGTGCTTCTTTCGTGGAAGGCTATGAAGGGCCCATAATGGCTTTCGCAATCATTTGGAAGATCTGGAATGAAAGAAATGGAATGATTAATCTATTGACGAGATATGTACTTAGGATTACTTAAGAAGTCTAATAGCTTTAGGAATAGGTTTACGAGTCTAATAGCTTATTTTTAATTATTTGCTCTTCTATGGACTTTTCCTACTCGAGAAGTCTAATAGCTTTAGGAATAGGTTTACGAGTCTCATTAGGATTACTTTGTTATGTTTGTGCATTTAAAGAGGTCGTCAGGCCCTTATTAATTTGTTGCGAGAAATTACTGATTTTTTTTGTGCATTCTTTTCTTTGTTGTTCTCAATCGTTCTTGCTGGTAGTTTTTATCACCATCACACAATATTCATGTCGCTGTTCGCATCGTTCCTGTTGGCAGTTCTCATCACCATCACACAATATTCACGTCGAGAAACCGAGACCAAACATTGACATATATATACAATATTTATGCGAACAATATCATTAACAAAAAGTATCACCAAGTATAGATGGAGAGAGACAAAAGTCAACGGCTGCACAATATTGTATATAGTTTGTATACAACCCCATACTGCCCAAACATAAGCTAGCTACCTAGTTAAATAGGAAAAATAAAAGACAATGCAGATATAGTAAATCCTAAGGAGCAATAAGAAGTTTGAAAGTTAAATCATTGTTGTTTGTACTTGTGCACTTGATCTTGAAAACCCGAAAGACTGTTCAGACGGGTAATTCATCTGACGTGAAGCGGGTCCTGAAGACATGGGAAATGAGTTCATGGTGAACGGATGTTGAGGCTCATGAGATGATGAAGATCCATGATGCATTGGTTGTTGATAATAATGGGCCTGAGATGGATACCCAGCTGAAGGCATCGAACCTGACCAAGGTATTGGCATCAGTGTCGGCGTCGGCATCATGCTGAATGTAGAGGATCCCGGATATCCGAATTCCATGTTCGGATCGCAAGCGATATTTGCATAGGGATACGCAGTATTAAACATATCACAGGGTTGATAATCATTCATCTTTATTTTCTTGTATTGGCTGTGATGATCTGTTGAGACACCTTGACCACCGAATAATGGTCTATACAGAGACCGGTCAAGTTGTTGTTGACTATTACTCCCGAACATGTTCCCTTCAAATGAAGTGTTTTGCGTGGGTGCTATATTGGACTGGTTAATCATCCCTATCATATCCTGATTTTTCTTTTGTTTGATTCTCTCATCCACGCTTTCCATCTTGGATCCTAGTCTTTGTAAAACTTGTTGAAGTTGCTCAACAGCTAATCCTTTGAACTGATCATCATCAAAGTACTGAAATTCATCGTGTTCTTTCCGTAACTTACCGAGATCCGCTTCAGTTTTCTTCTTACGTTCTTGGAAGAAATCATAAAGATCTAGACGTCGTTTTTGTTTATCTTCCTCAGGTACTTGTCGGTAACGTTCGATGATGTTATTAACTTCATCAAGTTCAGACGGCCATGTCTCCACCTCAACTGGACGGTCACCTTGGCTGGGTCCATAGAGAATCATGCATGCAGGCACATTACAAAGTATTGTGAATTCATTGAGCTTCTTTTTTAACCCTATCTTCCTCTTTTGATAGGTTTCTTTCCTTTTCTTCAAATTGGCAATGAGTTTCATATCCAGTTTTGCACGTCCCATCCTGTCCCAACACTACAGATCATTAAAACAGTGAACTGTAATTACTTAGTATCAGCAAACAGTAAACGTTTAATTATTAAAACAGTAAACTTTAACATCTTGTTCTTGACATGACTCTCCCATTTTAGTTTTTCCAAGTCAGTGAAACTTGAGGAACAGTCAACATATTATCACCCCTTAAAACCCATAAATCAACGTCTGTTGTGAAAAATAATTAAGATTGAAGGGGTTTCTGCCTTCCTGGTACAAAAGCTTCATGAACAAACAAGAACATCCCTATATTTACTGTGGAATTAGGGTTTATGGGTTTAAAAGGTTTTTACTACTTTCTGATATAAAAAATTTACGACAAGATTAAACATTGAATAGTTTTTGACAAGATTTTGACATTTAAAAGGGTTAATAAACTAACTATATCAGCAATCTCAACATAAATAAAGGATTAAAGCACAGATCATACTAACCTTGGCAATATTAATGGAGGTTTTCGCTAAATTTGGATCAAAGCCGATATCAATCAAGGAGAGAGGTAGCTTAAATTCTGTTTTAGGACAAGACGACTACTTATATACGTTCGGCTTTCTATAAATGAACCATTAACCAGAAATTAAATAAAATCTACAGAATATCTCAATATATGGAAGTTTTAGGCTCGAATATGGATATTCTAGAATCTCAATATATGGAAGTTTTGGACTCGAGTGCCGGTTTCCCTGAACGGTTGCCCTGAACAAGGGACCTATTGCAATGCCACCAACATCAAGGATATACAAATGGTTTACTATCTTCGCCAACTCAGCCCAACTCATAGCCCAACTCAGGCGTACTAAGTACCCGGAAACAAGACCTGCCTCAGTCAAACTAAATTACAGTGTACCAACTATAATTAAGAGTAAGATCAACAAAACAGCAAGAAAACGAAAATCTAGACATTTTTAAACCACGGTCCAGCTTCATTTGAGGACAAACAATTATTAACAAAATGAATAACTTCCTCTAAGAAGACATCTAGTTACTTCACAAAAGAACCAATGGCCCCCACTTCTTCTTTTTTATGTTTGTATGAAAATGTAAGAACATCAAGCAGCTAACTGAATTGTGAAAAGACATTAATGCACACATTATCAGCCTCCCATTGCTGAAGATGCTGAGAGAGAGAAAGAGAGGTAGTGGTAAAAGAAATTTCAATTTATGAATCTACTACTTTCCGCGACTCCTCCGGTTACAGAGAGGGAGAAAAGAGAGTGAGCACTCACTTTGTACACTGACGAGCCATTTCGAATGGTGTTCTGTTCCTTCCCTTCAAATGCAGTGATAAAGCCCTTCTCGAAGATGTACAAAGGGCTGTACCGATATAGGTAAGAATTTGACTGAATGCAATTTCCTTCACCATCAGATCATTCCTTTCAGCCTTTACTATCTTAGTCCTGGGCAAGATCAGTTCCTCAAATTCAGCCAAAAATATCCTCAATTTTCCTTCAATCTGATCCAGTATTTTCAATAGCCACAGCCGCATTCGGCTTGACATCTGCAGTTGAGACAGCTTCTTCTGCTTCTCCTACTTCCATCTTATCAAGTGTATGATCAGAAACTGGACCTATATCACACACTAATGATGTTTCAGATGGTTTGGGACTAGAATTCTCAATTTCCAAATTTGATGATCCATTTACAGGCTCATTTTTATCAATGGCTTCATTGGGGGTGGGCACAGATGGTTCAGATGAAACAATAACACCACCTGTTTGGCCTTCAAAATCAGCTTCAACTGAGTCACTAGTATCGATGGCTTTGTCGGCACTGGAAGAAGGTTCAGTTGTCACAGCATCCACAACCACATCAATCTGGTCTTCCAAATCAGATTTAACAGGAGCAACGGTGTCAACAACTTCATCGATCTTGTCCTCCAAATCAGCTCCAATCTCACCATTTGAAAGATCTGGAGATTGTGCGATATCAGAAGTCTCTCTCCATTGGACCCACTCTGGTGGTTTATCACCTTCACCAACAGATAGTCTTTTACTATCTTCTTCCGAACTACTCTCGTCTAAATTCACAGATGCTTGCGGATCATCAGCACTCATGCTAGGTTCAGGCACTGAAGACGTGGCAGTGTCTACTAAGTCATCATCTTCGCCTACAACGACCTCATCATCACTGCTACTGCTTAGAGGATCAGGCTTATCTGCATTTGGTGACGGAGAAGCAAGCGAGCCAGTTGATCGCTCGTTAGCAGCTCTGTCTTCCTCGAAAGCAAACCAGTTGGTGTTTGTGAAAAGAGAACTACTGAAAGCACAAAAACCAGCACCAAAAATAGGTCAGCATTCGGAATAACATGACTCTTGCAATATCCGAACACTGAACATGATGAATCCCACTATTAAAGCCTACCCAAACAACCAAATAATTCTAGCATCAACCTCAGTTCTGAACAAACAGCTTATTTAGAGTAAAAACCCCAGTATGTAATAGGATGCCTGATATTATCTGAGTTGCCTTATGTTATTCCTATTTTAAGCTCGTAAATGTGCGCTGCGAGAAAGACGGTGCATTACTGTTGTGTGTAAAAAGTCAGTAGTACAAGGGCCTCCAAAATACCTGTCCGGCTCATCACCTAAACGAAGAGATGATATCACAACCTCTGCAGATTCATCATCAAAGTACACATCCTGCAAACAGAACGTATGAAATAAACAGTTCAAACATACGTAAAGGTTACAGAGATGATAGGAGTACATCAAGTAATGTTACCAAGTGATCATTTATGATCATCCTTGGTAGCATCTTTTTCTCAAAAGGTAAAGGTAGAAAAACATAGCTGCTCAGCTCGTCAGAGAAGAAGAATCTACGTGGCCTGCATAAGCAGTAAAATCAGGAATATTTGTGTATGAGAATACCTCGTCATCGCGTTCGAGTGAGCCATGAGCCTGCAGGCATTGAGTAACATAGATGAGCGTATATAATTTTTGCAGAATACTCGGTAAATAGTTATTTTCATTAGCGAGCCAACAGTATCTTTACTAGCGTAAGACATATGAGTAACTGATTAAGTTTAGTCTGGGTCGAGAAGACTAGCAGGGGGACAAGGGAAGTCGAGAAGCACAAAAAAACCAAGAAAGATATCTTTTGGTTGCAAAAAGGTGGAAAAAACAATTATCATTGTTCACTATTAACAAAATCAAAATGAAACAAAATGAGATAACAAGTTATCTCAATATCTCATAAGAGATTCATTGTCTTCTAATGGTTTCCATTTCCAGTTTCTGGGTTCAAGTTTTTGAAAAGTCATTAAAGATGCACCCCATAACAGCAGTCTTCCACGGATAAACCTATAAAAAGGTAGCAAAAAGACAACTGAAACGTACCTCTTCAGCATCATCATTACTATAAATGCCATATCGAAAGGCCTGGCTCAAGTTATTAGCTAGGGCTGCTACATCATAATCTCTGTCTCTAAAATCATCATCGTCGCTATCCCTATTCCGATCCTGCAATGCAGTTGGTCTCCTGCAATTATTATATTAGTATGCGTGATATAAATAAATTCAGCAACACTGCACTATTATGTAAATGTTACACGATAAATATTGGCAACAAAGAGGAAGCAATCACTACTTCAACAGTACAAAGTCCAACAACCTTATCACCAGTCATCAGAATATAAGAATGTTCTTTTTAATTAGGTGAATAGAAAGACTGCTGAGTGCAGACTTCACTTAAAAAGGTACACGTAGTCACATATTATACAAGGAACGAGACAAGGACTTAAAAAAGTACACGTACTCGCATATTATTTTCCTTCAAAATAATAGTGACTCTACCAAGGACCTGAGTTCAATACTCGTCAGAATCAAATTCTTTATCGATCAAAAAAGAAAATTGTGATTCTACTACAACTAGGGAAGACATTCCTTGATGATCTCGTGAGCCAGAACGAAATCTATCTTTCTGCACTACTTTGTTCAACTGACTTGAGTCAAGGAAGCAACGATAAGCTCTATTGTGCTGGAAAGTAGATTAAGCTGAAAACAACAATCTGACATGATGCTGGGATATACAAGACAGTGTTTAAAATAGCGAAAGCGTAAAGCGATGCGCTCACTTAGTAAAGCGTAAAGCACTATTAAAAAGCGTTAGTAAAGCGCTGCCCCGCGAAACAGGTAGTAATATAAAGAAATAAATACTTATATAAATTTAAATGAAACTTCGTAGTAGTAAATCATAAAATCTGTATGAAACTAAGTTGTGAATGGAAATTAAGAAGTTCTGAAACCTAACAAAGGGAAATAAAGAAGTTCTGAAACATAGCAAGGGGAACAGTTAAACTATGTAACTAGCCAAGAATGTCTGCATCATCCAAATCATCCTCAAAATAGCCATCATCATCACCATGCGGAAGAAGAAGGGGCACAGACTAGAAGAAAAAGAGGAAGAAGAAAGGGCGATAATAAAATATAAGGAGAAGAAGAAACGTTTTCTTCTTATATATACAGGGCCTATTATTTTACTGGACTATGCTTAAAAGCCCATTTTGTTTTTTTAATATTAACCTAATTTCATAGCGCACGTTATGAAGCGTTTTGGAACTGAGGCGCCAAAAAGCGCGCCCCAGAACGCTTTTTTAAACACTGATACAAGATACTCCTCTCTAACTGCACAGCAGCCACATGGATGACTGCTCAGACATGATGCTGGGATATACCCATCCTACTAATTGTGATAAGTTTCATCATAACTACCAAAATTTTATGCCAAACAAGTCAGAATCAGTTTAAAGCAGGAAAACTCCGCATATACCGATGACAACAGTGATTACATATATATCTTAAATGATCAAATTGCCCAAAAAAATTGGTCGTGTCAGTTTATGAGCTCAGCAAATTCCAAAGGTGGCATGTAATCTACCTGATCAGAAATAAAGCTACTCGAAGGAAGTAATTAGCTAATATCTTAAACATTGTTCGAAAAAATAGCAGAAAAGAACGTCTTCTATCCTACGCTAAAATGCTCTTCTATGCCTGAAAGTTAGATAACCATATGCTAAAAGATGGATACCCTGTAATACTTGATTCCTCTCATGAGAACCTGAGAATGGTCAACAAGCAACTGGGAGATGGACAATGCTGCATGCAATTGACAACTCAAAACACGATACAGAGATCAACCTACTCACACACCCACAGAAAGACATTTCCTACTGTATTCTGTTTGACGCATAAACTATTTCCTCTTAAGACCCTGAGAATGGTCTACAATCAGCTGGGATATGGATACTGCTGCATGTGATTACAAACTCAAAACAGAGTATAGGAAACAACATACCCGCAGGCCCACTGGTAGACGTTTTCTGCTGTATTACGTTTGACCAGTATGTTTGCATGCCAATCACCCCATTCAGTGTTTTCCTGAAAAGAAAAACCAATGAGAGAAGCCAGTGTTTTATAACATTGACAAGGAAATGAAACATTGGAAACCAAACTAGCGGGTGGTCACGGAAATTTGACAAAATAGATCAAAATGAGAAATAAATCTTGTTTTTAAAGCTAAATCAGTAGGTATGCAATTTGATCAAAAGCCACAATCTCTCCACATGAAAGAAAGCTTTTGATAATTCATGGAAAAGGTAATTCGAAAGCTCGGCATAAATGATCACAAAATAACACTAAAATATTGGAAGGATAATAGACAACAGGAAGTACTGGGTGGTGATCTTCCTAACAAATATATAGAAGTTCCTAACAAACCTGCAGAAATGCTTGAACTTGACTGTTGCTATTCCCCAACTGAACAAGCTTGTTAGCTATACGCGTGATGTGTCCAATATTCCCTATCCTGGGTGGTGATCTTCCTTCGGCAGGACATGTTGGCTGCAAAAGGCAGTTTAAATACAGATGAGACAGGCAATACACTAAAAACATAAATAGGGAGTGTAGAACAATAAGGATAGACAACCATACGCAGCAGCAGTTACGAGAAAGAAAAATCCAAATTGTACGAACCAGGGTATCAGTTTACAGATGTATACCTTATTTTGATCAGTTGCCAGGGTGACACTTTTTTCCGCCTCAAGAATTTTCTCCACAAGTTTACAATCTTGAAGAAGATGCTCAGTGAGTACTGTTTTCTTACCATCCAAGCATGCGCGAATAATAGTCTCCACATGATGATGGAGAAAGTTATGGAATGGGTACCTGCAGAAATCATGATGCGAAATGAATTTGATAGTTTATCTAATTATAAATCCATAAATTTTGTTAGCAATATGTTCAAAAATTTAAAAGATGTGAAAACTTACTCAAAAAACAAATCAAGAATACACTTAATGGCTCCTAGAGCAGTCAACTCCCTCTCAGCAGCTTCACTACCGATAGACAACAAGATCGAGATGAACTCCACTATCTGGCAAGGTTTACATACAGCTGGTATCAATATATGAGCAACAATGAAAAAGCATTCAGATGACCACAGTAAACCATAGAATTATCAGATAAACTATTGGAATTGGTTCGAGATAACAACAGGGGTCTTTTCTTGCACAACATTCAATCAGGTCCTTGATGGGCTGCTCCGCCTACTGGATCATGAATGGACTCGGGATACAATGAGTGCCATTCTTACACTAAGTAACACTTTATGCAAGTACTTAAGCATCAATATATACTGGTTTTAAAGAAAACACTGAATACGAATAATACAGATATCGAAAAATGTGATTTTAATCTCAGTGAACCAGTGACTATCTTACAGCACACAACTTGAACACCTCAGAATACAAAGGATCTTCAACTAATGACCAGTTTATATGAAAATTAACCACGAATGAGAGAAATACAAAGCACCTTCAGACGATGCTTTCCAAGAGGAGGCTGCAGTTTCCCATATGTGGTTGGCAAGACATTATCGCTAGACGAAACATCCAGTAGCTTAAGTAAATCACCTGCGGTCATAAAGACGTAGTTTTATTTTATAAAAATCGAAAAGAAAAAAAAAATGGAGCAGAAACTATAATGCATAATTCTGCAAATTCATTCAGATAATCAGAAAATCTATTGTAAGTTGTTGATCAGGAAAATATTTGGATCTCCCGAAAGAGATAGCATACGCTATTTTCCTTTTAACAACATAAATCAACATCAAAAGCATGCTACAAGCTTCACACCTAAATATTCAATCTGATAAGCTTTAGTCTTTTTATAGTAAGCCAAAACTATTGTTTTACGTTCAGTTTTCGCATATGCGTCCAGAGTAAACCTGTGTGTTCCATTCAGCAATTCGAGGTTGTAATACAAGTTTTCTACTTCCAGTCTTGTTCGTTGTTACAAGTTCTATCTAAATTACATAAAGATAATAATTAGCTGCTTGTTTTTCACATAATATTCTGCAAATGTTTCAGAAAAATGCTCAAGCCATCGACCATTTCTCACAGTTACATATACATATCCAACATAATTTCATGTGTGTTTCCTCAACTTAAGCTACATGGTATATAATTAACTAATGCTTGCTTTCGTGAGATAATGGAAACTATATGACTTCACCAACATACTAAAAGATAATCTTACCGACACTCTCCAACATTCCATTTATTGTTTCTGGATTTGCAGTTATTGATGGACCTTGAGTCAACTGGCCTCTGTATGTATGGTATGGACCCGATGTTAATCTTTTAGGATCCAACAAAGATACACATACAGATAAAGAGTTGACTAAAACAGATTTAGGTCTTGATGATTCCAGTGCATGACGGAACAAGCTTCCCACAAAGCTACAAAAAAAAAAAAAAAAATTGTAACCGAAGGCTTATCAGTAAAATCAGGAAAAATCAAAAAACTGAAACCAAACAATGTGAACTCTGACGAAGTCCCACACGGGTAAAAATGAAACAGTACCTAGGGCTAGAAATTTTTGCCGAAAGCCCAGGAGGAGCATATCGAGTAATAGCACAAAGTATTTCTGCTGCATTGGCGTGCACTTCAGGACAATCCTGTAACAGTTTCACCAGCATTTTCTCAGTGCCAAATTTTCTAACATATATATTGTTGTAAGACTACAAAAACAGTAGGTTGCTTACCGATGAGCTAAACTTATCTACAATCATCTCAAGCACATTTGTTTCTTCTAACCACTGCATAGCATCCATATAATTGGTGTACATATGTTCATCAGCACCAATTAGGCGAACTAAAACCTGCTCACCAAAGTAAATATGCCAATTAGGCTATTTACATAACCTGATATTCCAACAGCCAAAAGAGCAAAAGAGCATACACCACACAGCCTGTGTAAAAAATCAGCGCCTAGAACTGATTAGGTGTGATAAGGCTACCCAATAAATTAGGCGTTCTGCGCCTACTGGGTTATAAAAGGCGCCGAATTTTGACGATTAGTTATTATTCTGTTGGGGTTTAAGCTGTGATTTAGGCCTATTGATGGATATATTCAGTTTTACAAAGTTTTAAAACATGAAGTGGGCCAGTAAAAGAAGTTATAAGAGAAACGGAAACAAAAACATGCAGCCACCCTCCTGTCTTCTACTATATGTTCTTTTATGTACTCGGTTCTCTGTTATTTCATCATTAATGCTTACTACTGTTTTATTTACCTCTTTATCTATTTCTAACATTACATTTCTATTTCTGTTTAATTCTTTTTTTCCCCGATACTCCCAACTAGTCCCTACAGGCGCCACGACCCCTCAGACGAATGAGTTTTGATACACAGGACACAAGCAACTAATACCAGCTAAAACACTAAATAGTATTTTAAACGGCCAAACTGTGAGCAGAAATGATGATATAGGGCTTACATTCATCAAAGGACTCCTAACGTTCTTCCTGACCAAAAAGGAGATGTACTCACAAGAATACAAAACCAGCTGCTGAGAATGATTATACTGGTCTAACGAGAAATTTTTGCAACCACTAGACTGATGCGCAAAGCAATAATGCCTAGTAACAGTTATAAGTATAATCTTATATTTCAATCCCCAAACGAAGATACCATAAGGAAAGAGGAAATGTAATACAGAAGGATCACTTGCTACAGTTATAACACATTATAGTCGTTGGATACCAACCTCCATAATGGATGTGATTCCTATAAGATCAACCAGCTGGTGAAAATTTTCCTGATGAGCCTACATGAATAAATAAAAGGAGACCAGAATTAATTCCATGTCAAAAAATATGAGAATTATCAAACAGTGTACAAAAAAGCAGGCACATAAGCCTTTTGCAAGCATTCAAAACTAGTAGGCAAAACAGAATTGCGTTAGAGCTTCTAACCAATGTCAAATATTCAATACCACCATGAAACAAAAAAAAAGGTGTCAACAGATCACAATTGTAAATCAACTTTATGACCATTCACATGAAGATAGTCTTCATCTAGGTTAAACATTCAGACTAACACAGTTTTTGGAGTGGTAAGCTTAGTGGATGAGGATTATCTAGTTCTGGTGGATAAACTTCAACACAGATAGTTGTAGCAACATCCTGCAATTCTCAAGGATACAGGAGTTCATGGAAGTTATGAAGGCACTCTTACTTTGGTGAGAACAGACTAAACAAAGATTTGACTATAACCAATAAGGAGGAATTTTTTTACTATTCTTTTTATCTTTATCATGTTGACCAACTCCATCTTTTTTCTTCAAAATATGGAGGGTTACAGCACCGAGAGAACAAGGGTGTAGCTGAAAACCCAATAGAAAATAAGTATTTTCCTAAAATGTGTTGGATCTAACACCATGTGACACAAAAGGCAAACCAATTGATATCTTTGTAAAATTAGTCATGATAAAAAATACAACTCTTGGAAAACATAAATACCTACTGTAACCACATACACAGAAAAGCAATCAAGAGTCGCAGCATTTAAAACCCCAAATTGTAAACCTACATGTGTCATAAGTAGAATTTTCTGCCAACTCTGTAATAAGTAACAACAAGATAAAAAAACATTTCCCATGTAGCAACTGGCTAGCAGGAAAACTGATGCAATGGAGGGTAAACCCAAATGGCTGCAAACATTGAAGGTTATATTTTGCCGCAATGAAAAGCCATGAACACGAAATTTGGCATGCAACAATGCAAAAATGAAATCAACACAAAGGAGTAACAAGCCAACTTACTTGGATAAAATTCATAAAAGGAACTGTTTTACGCATCATCAAGGACACGACAACCTAGGGAAAAAGTCCACATAAAAATCATGAGACGGAAATTTCGAAAATGAACAATGACAGCATAAAAGAAGTAACAATTCCCATAACAAAGGAGAGTCTTCTAATACCTTACTGAAGTAGCCAGCCAGTAACGTACTGTGAGAGCGGTCTGGCTTCAAGAATGAGAACAGCAAATTCATCAACTGCAAAATTAACCAACAGGCAGACGGGTAAACAGCACATCCAACAGCCTAGAAGTAATGAGCAAACTAAAAGTCAACAGCGATGGGTTGTGATTGTCGAATATCAAATACTTTTACTGAGCAAAAGTTTATAAGCTTATTATTACCTCTTCATCCTCCACCAATGTTTTCAGTATGATATCAACTTCACAAGTAAATATCTCACAAGCAATAAATGGGAACCTACATTACAATGAGATGACACACACAATCAGGAAATATTTCGTGTTAATCCCAACTAAGTTAGCAAGAGCTCAGTGCATATACTTGAAAGTCCTCCTCTTTTCAGCATCCTCGGGTGCTTCTTCCACAATGTACCGAAGCAGTTGCTCCACCTGAGGTCTTTCCCGAAGGCTATAAAAAAAATATGACAAAAAAATTACAATTAAAAGAGAAGACAAACATAAGACTTAATGTTTGGCAACTATAAGCAGAAGCGCATCTGCTTCTTAAAGAAGTAGGAGTGCTCCTGGTAATTGAAAAATCAAAAAGGTTGAGATGGTTATGACGTAGATGAAAAGATTAACATCACATCAGTATGTTGGTGATGTACCAACTTATTCCTACGCAAAGCTATTTTTCTACTACAAAAAGTTGATTTTTGACTTCCTAAACACATTTTAAGGATGATTCCAAGAGTTGAGATAGTTCATAACGGCCCAGTTGATTCTAATTAGAAGGACCATAGCCATATCACTACAATAATTAGATTACAGAAGATAAAGCCTGCCAATATAAACCAATAAATTCACTCCCGGGGCCGGGGAAGCATATAAACTAACATAATCCTGTTTCACTTTCCTCTATCAAAATTGCAATATCTTCAGAGAATGCAGACCTAATGCTGAAACAGTCCTACAATCATGCTTATACTTTTCATGCTTTTCAATTTGATCAATACACTACAGTTACAAGCCTTATAATCACACTGCTATATATTATCTAAGAATATATTCTCCACTACAAGCAGATCAAGCTGTCTATGTTTAGGCATCAGAGCAGAACATACAATTAGTTTGATATGTGTATCACAGATTGATCCAGAAAATGAGTATGTATTAAGTTGTAAGGCAGACCACTTCAGCTTAATGACAGTAAGAAACAGAAGAAAAAAATATGGAAATCCACAAAACCACAGCAACATGTAGAAGTATAACATACACGAAATAAACCATCTAAGAAAAATAATGTGTGTTGCATGTATAAAAGTGTACCAGTGACATGCAAATACAAGACAAAAAGAGAGAGGAGTTACAAATTGATAAGGCGGCCATTCAGAGCTTTGCATTCTTGAATTATTTCATCTTCGTCAAGAAGTTCATCTAATGTAAAGTTATCCTTATCCAATATGGTCTCTACCTGTAATGAGCGAACAAACACAAACCTTGCTGTTACAGAAGTGCGAAAGCTTTCTGCTAAATAGCAAATTTAACTGAAAGTTGCTATCATATAAATATTTAATGGACAGTAAATACCTTGTTGCAATGTCCGTTATTATACTAATAATCACTTAGATAAGTTTTCTACTTCTAGGCTTCTACGTTAGGAGTTAGGACTTCTTCTTTTATAAGTTATATCGACAAATTTTAATTCCTTTTGCAATAAAATGTAACACATGTCCTTGATATTTAGATTCTTTTCTTTTCCTAATTTTTTTATAATCAACAAAGTTCTGATCCCTCTAAGTAAGAAGATACAATATCAAAATCACAAATTCCATAGCTCGAAATCAATTGCCACAAAACAGTTAAAAATGCTTTGGGAAAACATTCAATTCCCTACTCTTTTCCTATCATCACTTGGATACAATATTCAATTCTAAAACCCTAACTAATTCATCTCCTGACCAATTAGTTGTTTACTGACTCGCTCCTGACTCCTTGTTCCCGTTCCCGTTCCCATTCTTCACACTCATGTGTTTGCTAATATAACTGAATTATAAAAATGATGAACTCAAAATCTTATTCTCGAATAACTGAAGTAACCTAATCTAATCCCAAATTCCACACACACTAAACTTAAATCAAAACAGTACAACTCACTCAATTAACGAAATTCCTCCAAGAAAACAATTAGAAATTCGGAATTGAACTTACAGGAGAAGCCGTAGACAATCCTGCCATGCGCCAAAACATCTTGACAGACGAAATTGAGAGAAATCGCCTTCAAGAACGAACCAACCGAATACTCAGATCTGTAAAAACAAAAATCTTAGATACAAGATTCTCAGAAAAACATCTCAAAATTGAAATCGAGATGTGTATTATTCACAAATCCTCTAATCAAGAGATTGAAGGATTTGGCAGAACTTATCGAAAGATCTGCTGATTAATCTGAATTCAGAGAATAGAGAAGAAGGAACTCTGAAATGAAGAGAGAGAGAAAGAGAAACTAGAGCCCTGCAATCGCGGGGACGGTAGAGAGAGAGAAAGAGAATAATGGAAAAGAAATATCAATTTTATTTTTTTTATTTTTATCTGAGAAGAAGAGTAATATCGAATGGTTTTGGAGGGTGGTAAATAAAATTAACAGCGGGTGGGAAATTGGGAATGTACCCCTCGGTTTTTATTACTGAGCAAACGATTCATAGCTTGCCTAATTATCGCTATCGGTCCGAGAGAAAGCCAACCTGACGGAGTTCTTATTTCTCAATTACCCAACCGTCTAAAGTCATAGGAAGATGATAGTGATTTAAATTGGAAACTCGGATGATGAGAGTGACTTAAATTCGAAACTCGTCGGTGAAAAAAAAATCCTGCTGTTACTAATGACCATGTAGGACTATTCGGAAAAACTTGAATATTCTTTTAAATCTTGCTTTCGCCAAAATTCTTAGCATGGTGCATGGAGGTTTAGGCATCACTTTGTTGAGGTCAATGAAAATCGTGAATGCACGAGGAATGATCATTTTAGTGACGGGGTTTAGTCATTTAGAGTTGAGGATCATATATTCCTGGCATTTGTAACCATGTATAGTGACTGCAGACTCGCACAATCCAACCAGCTTGTGAAGACTCATGAACAAGGAAGATTGGGACTATTAAGAAGAAGCTGCATTGGATTAGACCCATTTCTTTTACGAAGTTTTTGTGTGAATGGAACTGAGAAATGGGTGTATTCCCTTTTCATAATAGAACAAATAAGAACCCTGAACCAAAGCCATGATTTAAAAAAGATACAAAAAAATATAAAGAAGAGTTAATTAGTGTTTGGGTCGTAAGTCTTGGTATGGCTTAGAGTTTGGGTCTTAAGTTTGTCCAATTTTGAGTTTGGGTCGTAGACCGTTAGTCAACTAGGTATTTCTGGTAAACTGCTAACTCTGCTTACATCCGTTAACACGTTTTCCTCTCAATCCCTTAAATCCCAAATCATCAGGGAATCCATCGAATTCAGGTAAGAGTTCATTACATAGCCATCTCCTTATTTTAAATTCAAGTTCTCCTCGCTACATAACGTTCACCAGCGGCTGGTCTTTGTCATCGCTACATACGAAGGGATTAGACGAGATTTTACGTCGAGAACAATACAGAAATGTAATTCAAAGTAACAATGGAATTGGAAAAACTTTCTCTGCCGAGAATACATGGTTAGTTGTTGTTGTGTCGTTGGTATTGAAGATTACTATTAGACGTGTATATAGTTCCAGCAGCTGTGCTAGCACAAGTTAACCTCTAGCCCAAGTCTTTAGGCGTATAGCAGCTGAAGTTGTTGTAAATCCGAGTCCTGTGTATTTTGGTTATTGTAAACAAGTTATGCTAACTTCCCTGTAAACTCGTTCTAGTTGTTAGATTAGGATTAAATCTTTCTCTTGTAAATTGTACCTGTTACATATAAATATTGAATGAAGAAGTAAACAGTCTACACGGTTGTGAGACTAATTTTATCTGTATATAAAATCTTTGATGGTATCTCCCTGATCCATCCTAGGATCTCTCATCTCTTCCGCAATCTCTATTCTATGATTATTAATCATGGTGGAATCTACTAAGCAATCCCCAACTGAAAGCCCCATTCATACCAACACATAAATCCCATCCCCTCATTCTTCTGGAAACCCTAGGACCTTAGATCCCTATGTTATTCATCCCAATGACAATCCTGCAATAGTTTTGTTCTATCCACTCTTGCAAGGAGATAACTATGGATCGTGGGTACGCGGTATTACCATGGCCCTGAACGTAAAAGGGAAACTTGTCTTTGTGGATGGTTCTCTTCCTGCTCCAGCTGATGAACTCGCCTATCAATGCTGGAAGCGTTATGATGATCTGGTTGGAAGCTGGCTTCTCAACTCATGTCAACCTGACATATGGGCAAGCTGCTTGTATGCTCCTTCTTCTCACGCTCTTTGGAAGGATCTCCAGGTAAGATTCTGCATCTCCAATGCACCCATCTTGTTTAGACTGAAATCTTCCATTGTTGCTATTAGACAAGAGTCGATGTCAGTTTCTCTGTATTACACAAAAATCAAAACTCTCAGGGATCAGTATGATTCCCTTGTTGCTGCCACTGGGGTATGCATCTGTGGTGCTGGGAAATCTTTACTCGAGCGCCTGGAACGTGACAGAGCTATGGAATTCCTCCAAGGCTTACATGATCGTTTCTCTAACTTAAGAAGCCAGATCCTGTTGATGGATCCATTCCCTACTGCTTTGAGGATCTTCAACATGGTGCAGCAGGAAGAAGAACAACAGCATATCACTGCCAGTCCTCTTCCCAATATTGAGTGTGCTGCTCTCAACATCAACCGGAACAATCCACAGCCTGCTCGTCCATCTCCAAGCCAAAACAAACGTCCTCGACCACATTGCGACTACTGTAATCGTCATGGCCATGTCCGTGACAAGTGCTACCGTCTGCATGGTTTCCCGTCATCTTCTGGAACAACTCCAATTGCTGCTAACACTACAGTTGTACCTCAGGAGACTCAACTTATGCAACCTATGCAATCTGCTGCCATTCCTACGTTCTCGGATGAACAATACGCTCGCTTGCTTGCTCTAATTAACTCTCCAGTCGAGGATACACCAATGGAGCCTCGGGTGAATTTTGCTGGTAAGCTTTTTAATACTTTTTTCTCTGATCCATGGTTTGTTGACAGTGGTGCTACTCACCATATATGCAACTCCTTATCCTATTTTACTTCTTATACTCCTGTTACTACTTTAATTCAAATGCAACTTCCTGATGGCACTTTCTCTACAGTCAAACACATTGGTGAAGTTGTTTTCTCACCAACTTTAAAATTATCTAATGTTCATCACATCCTTAATTTTAAGTTTAATCTTCTCTCTGTGAGCCAATTAACTCGCTCTTTGAACTGTGTTGTCATTCTCACACACTTTTTTTTTTCTTTTCAGGACCTAGTCACGAACAAAGTGATTGGTCAGGGTAATCTCACTGGAGGTCTTTATCAACTCCGAGTTTCTGCACTTCTAGCAACATCGCACACTGCTCTTCTCAATAAGACGTCATTCGACATTTGGCACTGTCGTCTTGGACATCCTAGTTTAGAACGTTTTAAGTATTTATGTAATTCGCATGATTATATTCATTCTAATTTTTCCATTTCTTGCGATGTATGCCCATTGGCAAAGCAGACTCGTTTATCATTTAATAAAAATAGCATTTCTTCTAAACGGTGTTTTGAACTCATTCATTGTGACATATGGGGACCCTTTTCCACAACATCTCTTAACGGTGCAAAATATTTTCTCACAATTGTAGATGATTTTTCTCGCTGCACTTGGGTATATCTCATGCACACCAAGGCCGAAACTTGCAAATTTATCAAATTTTTTGCACGCCATGTTGCTACTCAATACTCTCAGCAACTAAATACTATTTCTACAGGTACTTCACTACCTTATTTACCAATATTACAACGTATTCAATCAGATAATGGATCTGAATTTCTTTCTAACGAATTTCAATCATGGCTTCATGATAATGGAATTAATCATCAGCGCAGCTGCGTCCATACTCCCCAGCAAAATGGGATAGTCGAACGTCAGCATCGTCATTTACTAACCGTGGCACGAGCTCTTCGTTTTCAAGCAAACTTGCCCATCACTTACTGGGGTAAATGTATTCTAACTGCAGCATATCTTATTAATAAGATGCTAACTCCAGTTCTCTCCAAACGATCTCCTCATGAAGTTCTATTGGGTGTGCCACCTAATTATCATAATCTTCGTGTTTTCGGATGTCTCTGTTATGCTCGAAATACTAAAATTCTGCACAAATTTGATCATCGTGCTAAACCAGGTGTGTTTCTTGGTTATCCATATAATCATAAAGGTTTTATCATTTTGGACCTCAATACAAAATCTACTTATATTTCTCGTGATGTTTTCTTTCACGAGCATATTTTTCCTTTCAAAAATGCTCAGGTCTCTACTCCGCATTTCTTTCAACCTGCAGATCAAGAGGAATATTTTTTTGATGATCCTCCTATTTCCTATTCGCAACTGCCAGCAGCTCCATCTATGACACGTTCCACTCCTGTAAGTTCTTCTCCCTCTATACATCATTTATCGCCAGATACGGCTAATTTGTCTCCTTCAAGAACTGATTCTTCACTACCTTCTATGCCCATTTCTACTGGTGATTCTAGTACTGATGTCTCTACTGATCCTACCATTAATGTGCCAGCATCTCCTTTACGCAGATCAACACGAGAACACCATCGCCCTAATCACTTAAAGGATTATAGCTGCTCAGTTAATCAATGTACATCTCATTCTCCCTATCCTCTTACAAATTATATTTCTTTTGATCAATTTACTCCGCAACATCGTGTGTTTCTTTCATCAGTTATTTCTAATGATGAGCCCCGCACATTTACGGAAGCTATGAAAAATCCTGTTTGGCGTAATGCAATTGTAAAGGAGCATACTTCTCTACAGGATAATGATACTTTCACCATTACCACTCTCCCACCTGGCAAGTCCGCCGTTGGTTGCAAATGGGTATTTAAAATTAAATATCGTCCTGATGGTACAATTGAACGCTATAAGGCACGTCTTGTTGCTAAAGGTTATACACAACAAGAAGGCATTGATTATCATGATATCTTTGCCCCTATTTCCAAACTTGTCATTGTTCGTGTCTTGCTGTCTATAGCTGTCATTCATAATTGGCCTCTTCATCAACTTGATGTTAATAATGTTTTTCTACAAAGCGATCTCCTTGAAGATATTTACATGAAAATTCCTCTCGGATTTCAGAAAAAGGGAGATAATCGTGTTTACAAACTCAATAAGTCTTTATATGTCCTTAAGCAAGCCTCTCGCCAATGGTTTGCTAAGTTTTCTATAGCCTTACTTAATGCAGGCTTCATCCAATCCTGTGCTGACTATTCTTTTTTCACTTTCCATTCTGGTAAAGTCTCTATTTATGTTTTAGTTTATGTTGATGATATTATTATCACAGGTAATAGTGATTCTGCTACTCATGCACTCAAACATAAACTCGAATCTCAGTTTTCTCTAAAGAATCTTGGTCGTCTATAATATTTCCTGGGTATTGAAGTTTCTCGCTCTCCCAAAGGTATTTTTCTTTGTCAACGCAAATATATTCTTGACATTATTAATGATTCTGGTCTTTTAGGTGCTAAAGTTGCTCCTTCTCCGATGGAACATCATCTAAAACTTCTTCCATCTTCAGGTGATCCTCTACCTGATCCTTTTTCATAGCTTCATTAAGGTCTTTCTCGATTATTGTACTGATGTCACTTATCACCCACCTTATAAACCTTGGGAAACCTTGTTCATTGCTTGGCGTCATGCTTTTGTTGTGTTCAGCAAACCAATACTGCATTAACAAACATGTAAAGAGTTAAAAATGTGATAGGACCCAACAAATACAATGAACCAAAGCATTTAAATTGGTACAACTTAACACAGGTGTAAAACAATGTACATATGTAAACTTACCAACAAGTATACCATACAACCATTAACTTTAAGTGGTGACTGGATATGTTTCCTAATGTTATCCATTAGATATTTATGTATATGAACTGGCCAGTTGGTTTTTTTCATTCTATCCAATGATTCAAAGTAGTGAGCAAAATGACTCTTGGTAAGCATGATTCTGTTTGCTTGGGTAAAAAAAAAACAGTGATGCACAGGTACATCCCAAACAACACTACCAAGTCCTCAGCATTTCTTTCAATCTCTTTATCCAACGTTGGTTTTTCCTTCATTATACGTAAGATTTCATTCTCCACATCTAGTTTCCCCAACTTAGTTGGTTCCTTCAGATTCAGTGCACCATATGTCATCTCAGCTCTAGTTTTGGTACTTTCTCCTTCTCCAGGTTCTGATGCCACCATATCTAATCCAAAAATTAAAAACAATCTTCTGGCATATTCTCTATTTCCACAATCTTTTTCTTCTTGGCAGTATTGAAAACGAAAACATTCTCCCCTGAATTATCATGGAGGAACTGGTTCATAATCTTCAAGATTAAGTCTGGATTCTTGAACCATACATCTATCTTTTTCTCTTTTTTTCCCCTAACTTTTTCTCCTCTTTCTTTTCAGCTTTCTTGTGAACAAAGACATCTACAATAGGCCAAAAAGGGCTCTCCTTTTGCTTCTCTAACTGAAAGTCAGTGAACCAGACTTTTTTAGGATCCTTCTTCCTTACTTCTCCATCCTCATTGATTGCATGAAAACTTGATCTATAAGGTTTGTTTTTATCTACGAAAATAGACAAATAGGAATAAGAAAAGAAAAGCATTACACATAATACTCATACAAATATGCCGGTGTACAAACCAGTACACTGCTACAAAAATATAACAAGAGCAACATTAATTCCCATACAACACGCCATATATCCCTATAACACCATGATGGTGTAAAAACCTGTACACTCCTACAGAAACATCTTTAAAACACACACAACATGCCATGAATTACTGCAATTATCAAATGAAATGAATTAATTAAAATCTGGCAGGTCTTGCTATTATCACACAACAATAGGCCATGAATCTGGGAGTATGTACAATAGGCCATGAATCTCACGTAACAGGACATGTTGGTTTACAAATCTGTGCACACCAACAAAAAATCTCACAAAAATTGCTAAAAAATAGACATAACATGACATTAATCATTGCAACAACATGTTGGTTTACAAATTGTACACACCAACAAAAAATCTCACAAAAATTGCTAAAAAACAGACATAACATGACATGAATCATTGCAACAACATGTTGGTGTACTAGTATGTACACACCAACAAAAAATCTCACAAAAATTGGTCAAAAACAAACATAACATGACATGAATCATTGCAACAACATGTTGGTGTACTAGTATGTACACACCAACAACAAATTTGAAAAAAAATTGCTAAAAAACTGACATAACATGACATGAATCATTGCAACAGCATGTTGGTGTACTAGTATGTACACACCAACAACAAATCTGGAAATTTTGTTGCTAAAAAACAGACAAAACTGGTCATGAATCACTGCAACAGCATATGGGTGTACAGATCTGTACACACCAACAACAAATCTCACAAAAATTGCTTAAAAACAGACAGAACTGAACATGAATTGTTACCTTTTGTTCCCTTAACAGATGTTGAAGCTGCTGTTGTCTTTGGCGGCTTTGATTTCTTCTTAGGTGGTTATGTTTTTTAAGTTTCTGGTACTGAAATTGATGTTGAATATTTTACTGCTGATTTTGAACGTGTCCTTGGTCCTGTTGATTTTTGAATTTCTTCTACTGCAACTGATGAAGTTTCTTCTTCAGTTGATGTTGAATCTTCCCCTATTTCTTTTGCTTTTCTCTTTGTAGCAACCTTTTTTCCTCTCAACATGATGTTACTAGTACTGCAATCATCTGATTATGAAGATTTTAGGGTTTTGTTTTTGTGATTTCGCTCTCGGTTAGGTTAGAGATTTTAGGGTTCTACTAAATGTTTCTATAGTTTTTGATTTCTTCTTTTCAGACTGCAATTTTTTTAATGATATGTACGTTATACAGTTTTTTATTTCATTTTTTTTCTTCGAACCAACGTGTCGATTGCGTCAGTTATAGAAGACAGTTTGATACGCCACACGTGTGCTTTATGAAACCCGTGCGAAGGATATCAATGTCTTTACACCTTTGGAAAGAAATTTTGGACTAATCTGTACCTAGTTGACTAGTGCTGGACTAATCCGTCTTTTTGGAGTTTGTTTGAACTAAACCGTTTTTTCCCTCTTATAGAATGATGTTTTGGGGACTACTCAAAATAGGTGGGGACTACTCTTTTATTTTTGGTAGGACATTTGAAGTAATTTTGGGTCACCCCTTATCTAAAAATTTTTAATACCAAATTTACCCTTGGTAATTAAATTAGTTAGTGTTAGTGTAATGATTAATTACTGATTAGTTAGTGATTAGTGAGTTATTAATAGGATAGTTTTGTTAGAATCAGAATTATTGAGAGAGAAGAAGAAAAAGAAGAAGAAGAAGAAAAAAAGATGAAGAAAAAGAGGGAAGAACCCAAATGATGAATTTTATCAGCCACAACCAGAAGATGAAGTTATGGGTACTCATGTATGGCTCAAATTTAGTTAATGTAGCTTGAATTGTGCAAAAAATTGGCCAAATCGAAAATTTCAGGAAGAAATTTCGGCTAGGTCAAAGTAGTTCGGTTAGCAATTCTGCAAAACAGGTAGCCGAACTCTCCTGTATGTGCAGTTCGGTTAATCATTTCAGCATACGCAGGTAACCGAACTCTGTTTTAATGGAGGTTTTTTAGAGTTCGGTTATCTTTTTCCAGAAAACGTTGCCGAACTAATTTTATAGAGTATACAGTTAATAGTTCGGTTTAGTCGAGTTTAGTCCCTTTGTTACCGAACTTTTTGTTCGGCAAGATCGCAAATCACGTTCATTGAATAACTAACCGAACTTTGTAGTTCGGTTTAGTCGAGTGTAGTAATTATGTTGCCGAACTATACCATAGAAAATTCCAAAGAACAAGTTCGGCAAGATCGCAATATCTGATATAAGTTGCGAAGTCACCGAACTACAAGTTTGGTGTTGACAGATCAAAGTTCGGTTACCCCATAGAAATTGCGAAGTAACCGAACTTTATTTTATCAAAGTTCGGTTACCTATATAAATTTATCGACTAAACCGAACTCAAATTTCACATATAAAGAAAGAGTTCGGTTATGATTTTTTTTTGCGAGCTTACCGAACTACATAGTTCGGTTACCTAAAAATTCCTAATTGGCCAAACTGTTCTTCATATTGAAAGTTCGGTTACCAAAATCTAGGGTTTTCAAAATTTCTCCTAGCCGAAATCTATACTGTAACTACCATTTTCTATGGTTTTTGATGATTTCTAATCGATTTCTTCAACAAAAAACGATTAAAAGGAATGGGTATGAAGGAAATTACCTGCTGATTTTCATTTTACTCGAATCAAACTTCTTAGTTGATGTTGGAGAAGAAGAAGAAGAAGAAGAATAAAAGAAAAGAAAAGGTTTTGAAACTGATTTTAGGTTTTAATTTAGGGGGTTAGATTAGTGGGTAGTGGTTAAATTAGTGGGTTATTAGGATTAGTTATAACCTTAATTAGGATAAGGGAAGATTAGTCTTCCCTAATCTTTTAGGACACCCCTTAAAATTTAGGGTGGACATTCATATAACAAAATAGTCCCCCACCTTTTTTGGGTAGTCCCCAAAACATCATTCCTCTTATAAATCTTTCGAGGCCCAACACGGACTTTGCCAGCCAAACTCCCTATAAATCTTTCGAGGCCCAACACGGACTTGCTTCTACTTGAGAAAGGAGATAAAAACTCAACACACAGGAGAAACAAACAACTAATCCCGACGATTTCATCGTTTCATTTGAAAGAAGACAAATTGTTGGAGAGTTCCGGAGCCTTTGATCACCGCCGAAGCGAACCTGTAAGTTTTGTAAACCCTAACCCTAGAAATCTCTTGTCTTTTGGAACAACTAATAATCAGTTTTGTCTAAACCCTAACATTTGCAAATTCCAAAATTCATACCTAAAAACCTTTAATTATTAAGCTCTGGGTTGGTATAGTATCTGAGAAGAAGACTTAGATTTCTGTAAATTTGCACAGAGAGATAGAATGTTAGGTGGGTTATATGGGGATTTACCACCCCCTTCTTCAGCTGATGAAGAAAAAAGCAAAAACAACACCAGTAGTAACTCTGCTGTGTGGTCCAGTAGTGCAAAATTTGCACCGGCTGCATTACGGAAAACATCATCATCACTTTTTACACCACCTCAATCGGTTATGAGATCACAACAGTCACAGATGAAACCCAAAACTCAAACTTTGTCACAAACCCCCAAGCCTGTTGTTGTGAGTTTGCCGGTGATGCCAGATGAGGGAGTGAGAATGCCGAAAATAACAAATGAACAACCTGCATTAGTTGGGGTTACCTCGAATGTAATAGAGGAGTATGATCCTGCTAGACCTAATGATTATGAGGAGTATAGAAGAGAGAAGAAGAGAAAGGCTGTGGAAGCTGAAATGAATAAGGAGATTGAGAGAAGACGGCAAGAAGAAGAGGAGAGAGAGAGGGAGAGGGAGCAGAGAGAAACGGAAGCTGCCGAGAGAGAAAGGGAAAGGGGTTCTAATGAATCAAGTTCAAGACCAGCGGCATTGAATATATCTGGTGAAGAAGCTTGGAAAAGAAGAGCAGCAATGAGTGGGAATATGGGTGGATCATCTGCACCGAGGTCACCATCTCCGCCCTCTAAGGGGGATGGAGGGTTTAGTATTGGGAAGTCAGGGTCTGTTGGGTTAGGTGTTGGAGCAGGTGGGCAAATGACTGCAGCACAAAAGATGATGGCAAAGATGGGGTGGAAGCAGGGTCAAGGACTTGGGAAACAGGAGCAAGGGATAACTACTCCTTTGATGGCAAAGAAAACAGATAGACGAGCTGGTGTGATTGTAAATGCTAGTGAACCTAAGTCAGAGAAGAAACCAAAGAGTGTCAACATTAACGGTGCACCTACTCGTGTTCTCTTACTCCGGAATATGGTAAGCATATATCCTTCTCTAATTTTTCATTATGAAGTACTACTGTCAACAGCATAGAAGAATGCATGTCCAGATATATCAGCATATACACTATCATAGTTTAGATTTTCACTGATAGTCTGATCATATAGAATAAGAGGCAAGTCATAATGTTCATACTATACCAGTGATTTCTTGAATATCAGCCCTTCCTTAAAATTAAGCTTCGGCCAACTAGAACCTACAAATTGTGTTGAACGATCAGGTGACTCCATGTTTAGAAATTAATTTTTGTTCTTTGGGCGTGGTGATTAAAGTGCAAATAGGGAATTTCTTGATTAGTTGATTGGGTTTAGATTAGGCATTTATGTATTTCAGTGCATTTTGTTGATCAATTAAAGTACACATGGATGTTTGAATATATGTATACAATCTACTAACTGTATGATGCATTATATCAACAATATTCAATTGATTCAATTGGTATTCCTCTTCTTGAAATAATACCATATAATTTCACTACGGGATACAATACATCAATAAATGTAACCTATATGGTGAAGAACATTTTATGATTGATTTCCTATATCTTGTATCATGTCTCACATGATTGCACAATCTTCAAGATTTGAATTGGTTTTTTTCCTTTTGAAAGATCAGACAAGTGAATGGAAGGATTGAATAAGAAGGAAAAGAAGAAAATAGACTAGCTCTTTTAATCTTGTCATGTATGACTAGTTTTACTCATTTGATTAAGGGTAACCAGAAACCTGTATTTCTTGCACTACGTGACATGTTGGTGATGAATTTATTAGGTTACCGTTGTTTAGACCAATTATGGTGCAATTGATGGGACTGTGTACTTGAGAGTTGAAACGAAGCTGCTTAAACTAAAATTATAGGTTCTGAAAAGTAAGAGGTAGGTAGATACAAGTTAACCACCTTCTATGCCAAATGCTATAATAAGTCTAGAATGTCAAGAGGTTTACCATGAATAGGTACTGTATCTAGATCCATTAGCTGATGTCTGCTGCATTACCATTTTGCATGTTACATTAACTAGTTGGGTTCCAAATGAAGTTTGAGGTTGTGTTCTATGCTCGAGATAACTTGATGAAGTACCTGTGTGTTAGGGAAAACATCTAATTTTTTTCAGTACTTCGATGCGCAGCACCCAAGTTAATGCACTATCTTTTCCTTCCACTTACAAAAGTATACTTATTGACATAAAGTGAAATTGGAATGGAGCAGTTGTCCTTAATTGTGTCAAATGCTGTTTTGAAAGTTTTGCATTCCTACGTCATCCTGGTTATCTTGAAAACCTGTACAAGTTCTTGCTAACTTACTATTTGTTTACAGGTGGGCCCTGGGGAGGTGGATGATGAGCTAGAAGATGAGGTAGCATCAGAATGCGCAAAGTATGGAACAGTGACTAGGGTCCTGATTTTTGAAATTACAGAGCCAGACTTCCCAGTAGATGAGGCAGTCAGGATATTTGTGCAGTTCGAGAGATCAGAGGAAACTACCAAGGCACTTGTTGATCTTGATGGTCGTTTCTTTGGTGGAAGAGTAGTTCGTGGCACATTCTTTGACGAAGAGAAGTTTGGTAAGAATGAGCTGGCCCCAGTAGCTGGGGAAATCCCAGGTTACACTTAAAAAGGAAACCTAGAAAGAAGAACAACGTAAGTGATCTTCAGTAAGACTGTTTTGTCATGTCTTTTGTTTTTGCTCAACCTTTGTTGATGTTAGTCAATATTATTTTGTTCCGTTCAGGCATCCACAGTGATAACTCCTTTACTCCTCTGGGTATCGAAAGACTTGTAGATGATCATAATTTGATGGTTATCTTGATGCAGACAAGCTGATGATTATTCGAAAGCACATTTACTGTTCAAAGACTGCTTGAAATTCCAAAGGCAACAATCTTGATGCTACATTGTTGTTCAGGATATGCATTGCTGTATAAGACAAGACAAGTCTGTAAGTGTACTTCATTTTCTTCAAATAGATTTTCAGAAAATCAGCAGAACATTGTTAACTAGTATGAGCTCTTTAGCGAGGGCACATTTATGTCTACTTATAAACAATCTGCTATTATAGAATTTTGGTAGACCTTTGGGAATGGACTGTTTCTCACGTTTGTTGTTTCTGTAAGTTCTTCTATTGATCATATAGACCTTTTCCTTGCAACCACCACATATGCAATGCATGCTATCATTATATAATGTTGCTCAAACATTATGTCTGCTTGATAGTTTTGTGAATAAGAAGTTTATGATTTGGTATTTGTCCCCTACTGCCTGCTCAGCATCACTATTTCCACCTCATGGTTCACCATTGCCACCACGATTGTTGCAACCTCAACACATTCAATTTCTTTTCATCACATTGCTACCTTGTTATTGCTATGTCACCTGTAACTGCAACCTCAGCAAAAAAAATTGTGATATTGAGCTCATAATTGAATCCCGTGGTTATGAATTTTGTTGCAGTAGTCTGTTTTAGTTTTTACTTACTCTTGCTTCAATTATTTTTTGATTCTTTTCACTGGTAATGTGGTCTATTTTGGAAGAGAAGATACCTTTTTCAAATTAATCTTTTTTCACTGACAGTGGCGTTAGGTGGTAAGTAGGTCATATATTCTTCATGCTAACAGTTAGTTACTGACAACCTTGGCACAGAACAGTAGAACACTGTTGTATATCTTTGTTAAATAAATTGTTATATGCACATGAGGAGGTGGAAATGTTTATCCTTAATCTTGTATGTAAGGGCATATTTGAGATAATTCAAGTTGTGATTTGATCTTCATATGAAGGGTTGTGCACTACATCTCAAATGATTATCCAGGATTTTTCCTTTTTTTGGAATCAAATTGTAAAGGTTTCAATTTTTAGAAGTTATTGTCTGGGTTGGGGATAATTTTTGTTGTTTTCTGATGAGCCCCTATGTCAGGTAGTATTTAAAATGCTTTTGGCAGTGTAGAGAGAGGAGTTGTAAACTCAGAAGGGTATTGTTGAGAAATGCCAAAGCATAAGCTCTTTAAAGTTACCAAAACAAGCAAAGACAGAAAGAGAAAAATTGAACAGACCAGCAATCAGAGGTGCAGGTATCTAAAAGACTAAAACTAACCAGACCAACATTCAAATGCACCTGTATGTAACAGTTTAAATGATGCCTTCCATTTTACAGTGATAAAGCTGTTTACGTACATATCAATTGATCAGTAATAGAGCTGTTTAAGTACATATCAATTAACAGTTTAATAAAGCTGTTTACGGGCATATCAATTGAGCTCTCTTTTGATACCCTCTTTCCTCTCTCACTGGTTCAACAGGAAAAAAAAAGCAACCATCTCCGGCTCAGATTTGGTCTTTTTGGGATTTTCTTTCCCTTTTCTTGTCTTAGGTTAGATCTTTGTTATTAGTTAGTTTCTATCATGGTTTTCTCTTACTTATTGGTAAGTTTGTACACCCTTATGGTGTTTTTATCTCCTCTATTAGAGAGGTTTATCTCGTTTTTAATGGCCGTTCTTGTGTTTCATGGGTTTTAAGATCACTTGGGATATTTTTCAACGACGAAAACTTCATCATTGTTAGCTCCGGTGACGGAATCTTTACCGGAATCTTCATCATCTAGTTATCCGGCGACGGAATCTTCATGAATGATGCTTTTGACGACGAAATCTCCATCACAAGTTTTAAGAAATTTGAGCAAATCACTCCCAACTTTTGGAGCACATCTTTATGAAGAAGAAAAACAAACAAAATGGTTGGAATACATTTCCGAGAACCATTCTTCCTCCGACTTGATCGGTTCTTATTCATGCTTGTATTTGTTCTACACCGGTAATCCTTCTCTTTCTCTTGTCGGATTTCTTGGTAAACTTGTACGGTATGTCTATTTGTATTTTCTTAATTTTGATTTTAAACCTATTATAACCTTGAACTCCCATTAATGAAAAGGTTCTTTGTATCAAAAATAAAAATAAAAAAATTGATCAGTTAGTGCTGATAAAGAATGAAATTGAAAAAAATAAAAGATAAAGAATGAAATTGAAAAAAATAAAATATGAAGGGTCTTCTTCATTCCAAAATCCTCACTTTCTTTTTCATTAAAAAGACTAAATAAAAAAACAAACAAACTAGAATTGGTTGTTAACGAATAATGACTTGATAATAAGAAATTATGACTATAATTAAGACATTAATTGGAATTTGTATCCAAAAAAGTGAAATTATTCCTAGAAGTTTTTTACATGACTTGACCAAATAGATGATACCTTGAAGAACATGATTATAGGAGAGAAAATTAAGATCGTAATGGTTATCAGGCTAGAGTAGATGACTGATGTTGAGGGGATGCTATTGGTGTATTCAAATTTGATGTTAGGGTCTCCCGATGATCTTCATGTTGCTGCTGTTGGAAGTAATACAGTTGTTGTAAGTTTGATAATGGCTGTGGCATCTCCATTGATGATATCTCTGCAGTATTAGTAGTAGTAGTACCAATAATCTGTCCTGTGTTAATACCCATGTCGCAGTTGTTGTTGTAGTAATTAGGCATACCAAAGTAGACAGGGATTGGATGAACACCATTATCACCATCACCATTTTCAATAGCAGTAGTTGGAGAGAAAATCTGGTTATCTGGTGCTTGGTTGTTCAGAGATCCAACTGGTGGTGGTGGTGGTAATAACGGTGCTGGTGTTGAATGGTGATGATGAGGAGAAGCAGTGGTAGAACATTCACCTGACCCACCTCCAAAACTACTAGTAGGAGTTGGAGTTCCACTAGTATTACTGCAATAGTAGTAATACAGTTGCTGCTGTTGGCTCAGTGAAGATGTTGTTGGGGTAGTAGTGGTGGTGGTGGTGGTATTGAAACGGGGATTAGCAGCAGAAAGATGTTGATGATGATTTTGAATGCGATAAGTGGTACCATCAGGTTCTATAAACCAACCAGCTTCACGAGCAAGTTGACGAAGAACATCATTAATATCAGATCTTGGTGGTAGATTATAACCACCATGTTTCCTAAGACCAGTGAATATTTTAGTTGTTATAGCTCTTCTTTGCCTTTCTCTCATCTTTGTTTTCTCTTTCTCACTTGCACTCCTTAATGCTCCTTTTTCTGTAATTGATCCGTTCATCCCATCTCCTCCTCCACCTCCACTGCTGCTTGATGATGCTTTTGCCTTCATCCTCTCTCTCTCTCTGATGGTGGTGGGTTTCTTCTGCTGCCTCCTCTCTTCTTTGTGGGTTTTAATTCTGCTCCTTGTATCTCTCTGTTTGGGTGATGGGCATCAAATATGGCAGGATGAACCCGTATACACTGCTCTGCTCTGCTATAAAGCAAGAATTATTCCTCCAATAGAGAGCACGGTACTAGCACAGAAAAAGAGGCAAAAGTACATGAAGCTTCTGCCAAGGTTGTTAACGAGATTAACATGACAATATTATTGCTTTTACAAAATATTACTAGACCTGGTTGCCTCAAATTTGATGTCTCAGTGGATTGGCCTTATCTGGGCCCAGTATGCTCAAGCAAATTTTTATAATTAAGCTGTATCTACCGTTACTTCATTACCTCAGTTTCTAACATAAAATCTAACTCATAGTTTACTCAATTTGTCAATTTCAATGGTCAATGTTAAACATTCTACAATTTCAATGGATAAATCAATTTATGATAAAATTACTGTGGAGGATGGTTTGATAAATAACAGCTTTATCTTCATTTTTATCTAAAACTTAAAATGTCCCCCAAAGATTGGTTTCTTTTTGTGGTTGATTGCTCGTAATAGATTACCTACTAGAGATTTTCTTAGAAGGAGAGGTATGGAGGTTTCTGGAGATTGTTTATTCTGCAACAGTAATGAGACAAGCTCTCATGTACTTCTGCGTTGTTCTTTTGCTAGAGAAGTTTGGGAGAAGTTTGTTTGCAAGCTGAGATGGTTTTTGTGTATGTCTGACATTACTCCATCTTTACAAGCTTGGCATCTCACTTGGTTTGATAAAGATAGCACTGCATTGTGGAACCTAGTACCTATTGCAATTATTTTGTCTATTTGGAAGGAGAGAAATGCTAGGGTTTTTACAGATAAGAGAAGTAATGCTACAGCTGTGATGAACAAAGCTATTTACTGCTTATTCTGTTGGGCTCTTGCCATTAAAAACTATAGTTCAGTGAGATCATCTGATGTTATGAGAGATTGGTGTACTTTCTTTTCTTCTGCTTAAGTTGGTAGTTTGTTATCAGTTTTTGCTTTGTTTTTTCTTTCTTCTCTTGTGTAGGGTGGTATAGCCTTTATACCCTCTTTTTTGACCAATAAATCTTTTCTTTACCGATCAAAAAAATAAATAAATTTTGGGGTTATATAATAAGATAAAATATGGTTATTTTAAAGTAATTTTAAAAATATCATATCCACTTATTTGCCGTTAATGACTTTCATTAATAATTAATTTGTTCCTAATTAATGATTGTTAATTAATCGAATTACATTACAGTAGTTGTTAGTGGATTTATTATGAACACGCAATTGGTAAATTATAGTAGAAACTCCATTAATTAATACTCTCTTAAATAATATTTTTAGCCGGTTTCGAGTCGGGGACAAAGTGCCAAATTAATAATTCACTAAAATTATAAATTAATATATTTTTTATTACTTATGTAGACCCCATATGAAATATAAATTAATAATCCTATATTTAAATATTCAATACATTTTTTTTTGAAGCATGAAATTTAATTAATATATTCAATACACTAATGTTTCATGAAATTTTTTAGAAAAATAAATTAGTTGTCTTTTGTTTTTTGTTAAACTCAATACCGCATTGAACTAACTTTTCTTATCATCGTAAGACTTTGTAGTGTTGTTTCTCATAGCCCAGTGATAAATTATTTAATGTAATTGTCGCTTTAACAACCTCGTTTCGTGAAGGGAGACCTATCATAAAACTGTCATCATCTTTTTTTTCCATTTTTATCAGTTCCCATAACGCTCTCAATTAATTCTTCATCAGTTAACAATTGCGTAACTTCATTTTCTTCTAGATATTCAGGATATCTTGACATTCATTGGATTCCGATAACCCAACTTTTCGATCAAATTTTGCAAGTCTTAAGTGATATCACCGTCTAACTGTTCATCTGAATTGTCTAAACATATGTTATTTGTTGATCAGAGTTAAATTTATATATAAGTTAATAAGATATTAATTAATATATAAATTAATAATTAATAATTTGTTGGTTAATTAATATCTCGCTTAATTAATAATTCTGGTGGTCCCAACAACATTAATTTATAGAGTTTCTACTGTAATTGGGGGATATAGAAAAAAGACAAAAACATGATTTAAATAGTAAAACAAGGTCACCCTCTATCCGGGTAATTTATAGAATTCCTAATCTACCCCTCACTAATCATGTTTAGTAGTTAATTATAATTAGCCAAGTTAATAGATTAGTTTGATAATTATTAGTATAAATCATTATCATTGAATTTGTTGATGCAACAACACTAAATTAAGATATTTATGATCACGAAGGTTTAGGTGAAGAACCAACCCAGGAAAGTAAACAAGTTGAAAATCCAAGTGCTCCAACAACATTTAAATTTGATTTTTTTTTCATTGAATTCGCCATTGTTACGCCTGAAAAACTCAGTGCCGGCATGGTAAAAGTATGAATACCATGCCGACAGGGTCCAAATTGGCATGGTATTCATACTTTCACCATGCAATACACAATATCCCCCAATTTGAAAATTGTAGTCGGAATTTTAAATATAATGAGTGCTCCTTAAGTACACTGTCGGCATAGAATATTCATTATCGAGCACACCGGTAGTGGTGCCGGCATGGTACATTGATTAATTTTCTATGCCGTCACATTATGCAATTTTCTAGAAATTTGAATTTTTTTTCACTTGGCTATCGACATTGGTAGTTTCTATCGAGAATGTCGACAATAATTCCGGCATAGAAGGTTAACCATCGAGCATGCATGGAGTAAGCGCCAATAATAAATGTACTTTCCCAACTTTTTATGAACTCTTTATGGCGTATGTATGGACAATCTAGACAACTATATGAGCAAGGAAGTGAAGTACTATTGAAGAAGAAGAGTTAAAGTTAAAATTCAACTCATTCAAATCCAGGAGTTCTTGATACCATATTGAAGAGAACGAGAATACGAAGTGAACGCAAAAAAAAAAGAGGTCATTCCGAGTTCGGACGAAGAAGTTACGGGCAAAACAACCAACGCGAAGAAAAGTGATATACAACACCAAAATCGGCACGGTTGGTACTATGCCGGAAGTTACATTATTTCAGACATATTTTCTGTATGTTTTTGTCCTCAAATCGGCACGGTACACTTGGGAATTGAGCATGCCGGCACAAACAAGTTTTGGGACAGACTTTCTGAGCTATTTTGGTTCTGGCATGGTATTAAACCTAAAAACAATGCCAACACAAGATATCGGCATGGTATTCATCCTAAAAGCAATGCCGGCACAAGATATCAACATGGTATTCAAACTAAAAACAATGTCGGCGCAAGAAATTGGCAGGGTATTCAAACTAAAACAATGCTGACACAAAAAATTGGCAGGGTTTTCATCTTGAACACAATGCCGTGAGTGGATTGAAACTGAAACTGAAAAGGTTCCGGTTTATGATCCTAACCTAAACGAAGTTTTAAAACAACAACAACACTTTAAATAAGATTAGGTATCACGTACCTTCTCAATGAAGCCATTTCCTCTTCTTCTTCTTGCTCAACAACAATTCAATTTAACCTATCTTTAAGAACTTGTTGGGATTTGATTTTGATTTCTCTAGACTTAACACGCACAGAAAAGTGTATATAGATATGGATTTTAGGTTTTAGTTTTATGTTTTTTAAAGGGTAGTTTAGTAACGTCGCCTAGAAAAAATACCTCTTAGCAGAAAACTAAAGATGGGAATAGTAATTCATATCCCCCAATTGCGCGTTCTTTATTATTTTATTTTTTTAATTATTTATTTTTCGATTAATTTTTATGTTTTTTTCCCTTCAATTACTTAGTTTTCCTACTTTTCTATTATTTTCTTTTAAAAAATATATAATTTTATTTCTTTTTTAAAAGAGTTAAAAAATAAGATTATTTTTCGATTTTATTTTATTTTTAAAAGAGTTAAAGAATAAGATAATCATTGGACTAGATTTTGACTTGTTAGAATTGGCAGGTATTAATTGACTCACTTGCTGATTGTTCTTCATGTTCTACGTGAATGAAAAGCATCGACTAGATTGGCAGGTATTGAGTGACTACCGCCAATTGTGAATGTTGTGTTTCGAGAATGAAATGAGAACTTTAGTTTTTAAGGATAGAAAAATAACTTCAATCGGTAAGGGGTAACTTAGTACTTTTACCATTTTTAGACATATCTTATCTCCTTTTGATTAGAATAAATTAGGAGCCCCAAATTATTTTGAGGTCTCCCTCAAAATTGTCAGGCGATGTAGCAATTAATTTTGTTCCTTTTACAAGCTTTAATTAAGCGTAAGAAGGTGAAGTCAAGTATGGACAAGTGGTAACAGTTTCCCCGCACTTTTCCCCTACTTGCCAAAGTCTATTTTGTAATATTCACTAGAATATAACCCATGCCATAACAGCACGGCTCGATAATAAGTAATTTCATATGTTCTGATTTTGATTCATGTCGTTTGTCTGCAGTTATCAAATAACGTGACAATTGATTCAAGTTTTTTTTCCTTCTCCAGTTTTCATGTGTTTTTTCCGAGTTTACGTTAACATTAGAATGGTCAACCACGCTTTACACTTTATAATGTTACAAGTCTTGTGGCATCACAGAATCAACATAGTCTATTATTACTCACCAATACGCACCACCACCACAAAACCACGTATATCATTTCTTTATCCACCACCACCCAGTAATAGAGCCAAGGGTTACCCGTCTCTAACCCCCTTAAAGTTCTAATAACTACATAAAAATCTTCAATTGCATTTTATAAATAGTACTTATCCCATCTATATTTAGAGTTCAGTCCACCAAAGTTTACATATTAAAAAAGTAGCCTTCTCAATGTCAATTTCTAACTCCGCGACTGCCACCACCACTGTCGCCTAACCGCAGTAGGTTGTTGGGCGTAATTCAAATTTTCAATCACAAACACCATGTATGAGGTTTTGATAGAACAAAATTAAGTCGTCAATTAATTTTTCCATTATATTTTTTTTCGTTCTTTTTTGTATCGCGGTCAATTTTATTTTAACATTAAAAACCATTTGGGTGATCCAGCTGTCATGAACAATTTTTCCTACATATGACACGTGCCGTAATGACACGACCTCCATAATAAGTAAAAAACATTGTGTCAATTTTAAACCTTGTCAAACTTTTTGTTGGCTCTATATAAAGTGGTAATTGTTTTTCATGTTTTTTAGTTGTTATGTTTTCTTTTGGAGAATTGCTAGGTTGAACAAAACAATTGTCTCGAAGAAACCATCGAATGAAACATGTAGTGGGATCAACTGAAAACCTTTATACTATCCCAATGATATCCATTACCCTACCATCGTTGGATTTTTCTCGGTTGTTTTTCCAGACAAATTGCGGTTATCCTGTACAATTGTTTATTCTTTTGTATTATAACCAACTTATTTTCACATTAAAATAATCAACCACAACTTCCATAATAACGTTTCTTCTGTCCTAACGGCATAGAATAAACATTGTCCACTACTACACCGATCACCTGCACTACCTCCACCAAAACCACCCATTACCGCTCCCTTTTCCACCATGATCACTATCGTGACCGACTCTATGCACCACCACTCACAAACACCGTCCTGATCATCCCTAATGTCTATTGATATGGTCATTAACAAATTTATTATTTATTTAATGAAAGTGTATTTATTAGGATAATTATAAGACATTTATAATGAGAGATTAATATAATATTTATTATGAGAAATCAATGATACAATAATGATGTGAACAACCACAACCTTAGATTTATCTACTCCCTAGATAAATACAAACTATTCTTTATCTAGCCTAACTTAGCAAAACCTTGTTTATTTAGTCAATGAGACCCGTCACCACCACAAAACCACCTGATACCACTTTTTCCCCAACAACCGCCATCGCCCACCCCCCGTAGGCCGCTGGGCATAATTTTAATTATTATTCACAAACATCATTATAAAGTTTAGATCGAACAAAACTAAATCGTCAATTTATTTATTCCATTATTTTTTAGTTGTTGTTGAAAACATGTGGGAAGCAAAATACACCACCAATTTTTTCATAGGCAATCTGTATGGAAAAACTTAAACATAATTCCGAGAGTTCAACTTAATGAATCCCAATCGAGGAATAGTATCTAGAGTTATATCTTTATCTCTCACAATCATAAAGATTACAGAGACTAGTCCGTGAACCTGATTTGCGTGTAAGAGTACTTGGGTGATTCTAAAGATCAATTACCCAAGTAATCAATCAAGTCGTATCCAACAAACAAGGTTGGAAGTATCTACTATGATTGATTAACGCACAACCTGCGATATTTTAATTATAAATATAAACAATATAATGCGGAAAATAAATAACACAGACACCAGAAATTTTGTTAACGAGGAAACCACAAATGCATAAAAACCCCGGGACCTTGTCCAGATTGAACACCAAACTGTATTAAGCCGCTACAGACATTATCCTACTATAAGTTAACTTCAGGCTGGAATGTAGTTGATCCCTAACCAAGTCTCTCACTGACTAAGGTACAGTCGCGCTCCTTACGGCTCTTGAATCCTAGCAGGACTTCGCGCAATTGATTCCCTTAGCTGACGTCACACCAACTAAGAGTTGCTTCAACTCAATTGAAGACTTTAAACCAATCTTCCTCCCACATATATGCATATATATGTGATTCCTTATTCAATCAAAGATCAAGGTAATCGAAATCGATAGCAATAGAAAAAGTCTATCTAACCTCAAAATCCGAATTTATGCAACCCGAAATGCATCCTAAATTCACCTCACAAGATAAAACTTGTGGAATCAACGAAGTTTGAGACGAAAAGAACTTTGATGTTACTATCTATCTTGATCAACTGAGCAGCTCAACAATCGATCAAGATCAGGATACTCGAGTTTTCAAGAAAAGACAACTGAATCTGGCTTCATGAATCCCTATGAAGTCTTTGTAGTCGCTAAACCCTAAAAATATTTCTGGAAAAGACGACTCTAGTAACAACTAGGACACACCAAAGTGGTGTCGGGGTTCAAAGATCCCAGTTGTTTGAGGTTCCCCTTATATAGACATTCAAAGCATATGTTGCTGTAGGTTTAAGCTAAGATAGCTTTGGAACCAAGCAAACAATCTCCACCGTTAGATGAATCATTAAATATGATTTACATAATCAAGATATACACTCTAGTTAGGATGAACCTTAACCGAACCGTGTATAAGACCATGCTCATGAATGGTTAGCCTAAGCTAGCCAACTGAACTATAAGCTTGAGCATTTTCATAAACACTTAAGACTTAACTCGAAACACAATCATGTGACCAAATATGTCTATGGTGTTTTATAAATAGAGATTATTTAAAAGCTAATTATCTTGGAGAAATAATTTTATGTGCAAATGAATTTAATCAACATGGTAAGTAGGCGTTCAAAGTACAAGTACTTAACCTATTCGTGAACAGTTATGTCACGATACGTGTACCAGTATGTAAACATTAAGACATAACCGAGTTCCGGAGTTCACAAAACTATTTCGGTATACGTACTGGTATGGATACCATTTAAACATAATGAGTTCCGGAGTCCACAGAACTTTTGTGGTATGCGTATTAGTATGGAGACCATTTAATTATAGCCACGTTTCAGAGTCCACAAAACTTTCCTGGTATGTGTACCGATATGGATACCAAACCGGTTTTGTAACCAACAGTTCATTTATAACACGCGTACTGGTTTGCATACCTATCCGGATTCACGAGTTCACAGACTTTTAAAGGTGTGCGTACTAATTTGCGTACCAAAATCTGTTTGTCGACATATAGCTACTCCGTTACGTTTACGAGTACATGTATTACGGCTTCAGACTTATAACAGTTTTCTCAGTTTGTAAGACTAATATATACACTTTCTTATATCTGAATTTATAGTAGTTCTATATTTCTCTAAATTGATTTGAAAAATTCCCAAATAACATCAATGACACATATCACTGTTCCAGGCTATTTTTGAATGATAATCTTGAATCATGATTTTGATTGCGAACAATAAATTGGTCTTAACCGAAATTCATCAAGTAGGCAATGTTCATTAAACTTAGTCATTTTTCAAGGACTAATTACAAGAAGAATCTTTACTCGAAATTCTTGATATGCTTACGATAGTCTAATTAGTTACACGACTACGTCTCAAAGATATAAAGATGAATATAACTTGAGATATAGGTGGTTCAGTCTTCATTCACCTTTTGTTGAGGATGTTCTCCAAAAGCTTCGGTTGATCTTCTCCTTCAAACGGTAGAATGCAATGATGACTGCCGTGATGTCCGTTTCTCAACTACATCTTATATACTAGTCCGAGACTTAACTAATTGTAGACTAGAAATCAAGATATAGTTTTTACAACTAAATTTGACAACAAGCTTGAGATAAAAAAACCTATGAGTTTGAACGAGCAATGCTCTAACACCTTATATACACACTCAAAGCATAGGTTGCTTTAGGTTTAAGCTAAAATAGCTTTGGAACCAAGCAAACAATATCCACTGTTAGATGAATCTTTGAATCTGATTTACATAATCAAGATATACACTCTGGCTAGGATGAACCGTAACCGAACCGTGTATAATACCATGCTCATGAATGGTTAGCCGAAGCTATCCAACTGAACTATAAGCTTGAGCATTTACATAAACACTTAAGACTCAACTTGAAACACAATCAAGTGATCAAATATGTCTATTGTGTTTTATAAATATAAATAGAGAATATTAAAATGCTAATTATCTCGGAAAAATAATTTTATGTGCATATGAATATAATCGACATGGTAAGTAGGCGTACAAAGTACAAGTACTTAACCTGTTTGTGAACAGTTATTTCACGGTACGTGTACCGGTATGTAAACCTTAAGATATAATCGAGTTCCGGAGTTCACAGAATTATAACTATTTCGGTATGCATACTGGTATGGATACCATTTAAACATAACGAGTTCCGGAGTCCACAGGTCTTTTGTGGTATGCGTACGGGTATGGATACCATTTAAACATAACCACGTTCCGGAGTCCATAGAACTTTTCTGGTACGTGTACCGGTATGGATACCAAACCGGTTCCGTAACCAACAGTTCCTTTCTAGTACGCGTACTGGTTTGTGTACCGATCCGGATTCACGAGTTCACAGGCTTTTAAAGGTGTGCATACTAATATGCGTACCAAAAATCTGTTTGTCGACATATAGCTACTCCGTTACGTGTACGAGTACATGTATTACGGCTTCAGACTTATAACAGCTTCCCCAATTTGTAAGACTGATATGTACATTGTCTTGTATCTGAATTTATAATAGTTCTATATTTCTCTATAAATCGATTTGAAACATTCCCGAATAACATCCATGACACATATCACTGTTCCAGGCTATTTTCGAATGATAATCTTGAATCATGATTTTGATTGCAAACAATAAATTGTTCTTAACCGAAATTCATCAATTATGAAATATTCATTAAGCTTAGTCATATTTAGAGGATTAATTTCAGGAAGAATCTTGACTCGAAATTCTTGATATGCTTACGATAGTCTAATTAGTTACGCGACAACGTGTCAGAGATAGAAAGGTGAATATAACTTGAGAAATAGGTGGTTCAGTCTTTACTTACCTTTTATTGAAGAAGTTCTCCAAAAGCTCCAGTTGATCTTCGCCTTCAAACGATAGAACGCAATGTTGACTGCCGTGATGTCTGTCTCTCAACTACATCTTCTATAATCCGAGACTTAACTAATTGTAGACTAGAAATCAAGATATAGTTTTGAAAACTAAATTTGACAACAAGCTTGAGATAACAGCACTTGTGAGTTCGACCGAGCAATGCTCTAACAGTTGTTATTATATTCTCTTTTATATTGTAATCAACTTTATTTTAACACGAAAAACCGTGATTTATATGATGTAGTATCATAGTTAGCAGGGGTACCATTTGGGTGGCCCAATGGTCATGATCATATTGTCATATCTGAGCTGGCATCATCCTCAAAATGTTTGGTATATGTCCTTACCAATCATGCTAAAAACAACCAACTAATCATGTCACAATAGGATGTTACCCGTGTTGTAAAGACACGAAACTAATATTGTCCACTACTACTAACCAACACCCACCGCCATAAAAACCACCCACCGCCACCATTTCTCTCACCACCACTAATGTTACCGCTTTCACCACTCACTAAGACCCTCCAAAAAGGTTTATATATTTTAGAATATATATCAGTTTAGTTTGATATGCCCATTGTCATAGCTAGTTAGTAGAAGTTAAAGAAAATATGTACTTGTTAGATTAATTAAGGGATATTCATAATAAAAATTAATAAATCATTCATTATGAGCAATTAATGGGATCCTAATTAATAAAGATTTTTGTTATACGGAAAGTTGATCTGTTTAGGGGGAAAACTATATTATTTTGACTATGGTAGATTTGCGTTGACTTTGGGTCATTAAACGGAGGAGTAAAACGTTGTCTTTCCCCTTAACAAAATACTGAAATGTACTGTTTTGTCCTCAACTTTCCCAATTACTATATTAATTTTTTCTGATCGATCTTAACCTAATCCTATATTTGAAGTACTATATTCACAAAGTTTTCACAAAAAAAAAAAAGAATGATGAATGCCGATTAGAGCGATTATACATTGATCATAAAAGAAGAAGATCTACCTTTGTTGTCAAATACAGACTATAGAAAATCTATAGGCTCTAAGATTTCTACAACATGTCTCTGATAAAATATTTTTACTGTTCATTATATAGATTTTCTGATTCTACCATCTAAAATCTCCGGCAAAAAGGCAATTCACCGCTTGAAGACAAGCAACATTTTACTTAATAAAGGATTCAGAGCAATGTATTACCCTCACCTTTTGAAGTAGACAAGTCCGTTATACTTCAATTTTTTGCTAAATTCATGGTTCTTCATAAACTACAACTTCTTCACATTTCCTATATATGTTAACTAACATAGAAAAAAAATGTGCACATGATGATTCAATAAGTACTAGCCTTTTTTTCTATAGCTTCAAATCAACCCTTGCAAGAACTAATGTGCTTCACCAGCTGTTAACAAGAACCTCAAAAGAGTTGATTGGATGAAAATCTGTGACACATTTTGTGGTTGACCATGACAATCTGTGACACATTTTACCAAACACCCGCCGTGCATACATACGCAGAGTTGGAGATCAGAGTTATAATATAACAATTATTTGGTTGCAACACTTGCCGTGGAACGTACAAAGAGGAAGAACGTGAGATGAATTCGTAGATAAAATTGAATTAAATTTAAGTCATCGAAAAACATGAAGAGAATTTAAGAAAGAAGATCCCAAGAATACTTGTGTTTTTTACCTCTTTGGGTGGAATGATTTTTCTGTAGCTGTTCACAGTTTAGATCATGGTCGGTTGGATCATGTGGGTTTGTTCGGAGGGTGGGTAATCTAGTAGTACAAAATAATTTGTAAAAGTCAATTTCAATAAATATTTTCCCCTATATACATCTTAATAATATTAGCTTTTTCCCCTAAAATACTTCCCCCCTAAACAAGTCAGCTTTTCCTATAACAAAAATCTTAATAAAACACTTATAATGGTTAAGTTGAAAAAATTATGACCTCAGATTTATCTTCTTCCTAGATAAATCCTGACCACTCTTTATCTAGGCTAACTTAGCCAAACTGTGCTATGTATTCTTGATAATATAAAAGATCTCTAAATTTGTAACATATGAAAATCAATGACATGTACCGATATGGACTAACTCACTAAATAAGATATTTTGCCCGACTAACCTGGGGAGATTGTGTCTTGTTTTCACATCAGAAATCATTTTTGATTTCTTCTTTGAGGTGGAGTAAGACCAACCACACAATATTTAGGTACAAACTAAGGCACTTTTATGCGCGAATGATCGATGTATAAAACAGAGAAGTCAGAAAATAAAATTAAAGATAAATGATCACAACAAATGTTAAAAAGATTTTACATTGTAGGACTTACATAGGAAACAACTGAGACAGGGCCAACCCTGAGAGTTTTGAGAACCATCAAGTGGTCTGATGGGTCTCATGCTCCCTCCCACTGCGGAGGTCAGGGTTCGAACCCTTGTAATTGCTAAAATTCGTAAATGGATGGGATTTAGGAGTAGTCGAGGGACCACTGTACCAAGCTATCAAAAAAAAAAAAAACCCTGAGAGTTTGCTGCCCCGAAGGGAAGATGAATTTGTTTCCCCATAAGTATCACCAATCTTGTTTTTAGATTTTGTACTTCTAGAAATGAGAAGACGAACAAGTCTTGCAGTCATAAGAAGCAGTATTGTAGTTTCCGCAAGCAATCGACGATAATAACTTGTTTGACTTCCAAACAAAAATTACACAATGTGAGTGAGGTACCGATGTTAATATAGTCCAGTAACTAGGTTTACTTATAATGCGTCTCCATCAACCACTATGCACTTGCATGATTCGAAAGCAGCAAAACAAATCTCAATTTTTACATATATCAAGCAAACTATGATTGAAAATAACTCTATAATTGAAACTCTATAACTAGTAAACTAATTTAACTATGTTACATATACATGGATTAGAAAATTAACTTAAATGGGGATTGGAAGTTTTTTCCGAAAAATACAATGTGGGATTATTAATACATTCTTGGACACGGAAAAATCAATAGAAAATGAATCATGATTCTCATATCTATATAAATTATCAATCTACTTGATCCATATAATGGTTTCACTACCCGTGAGATTAATGGTGGTTGTTAGAGACAGAAGGGAGAAAGAGGGTTCGAGAGAAAATATGATTCAGGAAGGTTACCGAGCAAAAAAACATGATGTAAGCGGCAAGCAATTTTATTTTTGAACTTTTGTATGTTATATATTTATTTTTAGACCATTACAATAACTCATTATATATTATGCCCTTCATTTTCTAATGATATTGGTCCTATATTTTACTTTTACTTGGGTACGATTTACACCAACTCATTATGTATATTATGCCCTTGATTTTCTAATGATATTGGTCCTATATTTTACTTTAACTTGGGTACAATTTAGACCAACTTGATTTAATTTAAACATTAACTCCTTGAAAAATATCATTTTGTTGCCCCTTTAGCCTTGCTGCCTCAAAAAAGGCTTTGTTTTCCTTCCCTCAGGGCCGTCCCTGAACTGAGATATGGAATCATGACTTCCTAAAGAGAGTTCATTTTAGTCTAGAAATAGCCAACTCTAAACTGAAGGCTTGGGGTAATTACAAATCAGAAAAGAATTTCCCAAAAATTCTAAATTCCTAAAAAATAAATGAAAAATAACATCAGACTTATTTTCTTCTTTTGAAGTGAATAAAAATATTACGGCCTAGCCAAAGTGGTCAGTGGCAGTTGCTATATTTGAGGAAGTAGAGCCATCTAATTTTACAAGTTAATGGATATCCTCCAACCTATGTAGGTGGGCACCTGGCCAATATTTGTCCAAGTCTCCAAAAAATACCTACTTCTAGAAAATCGGCAGCTATTAGTCTAAAATGCTCTGCACATCGGACGAAAATGAGTTAACTCAATCATAAACTTTCCATCAGTTTTCGGTCACCATCCTTGTTGAAATTTCTGTCAAACTATGATATTCACTTTTAGGTTATTTTTTTCAATCATTTTCATACCTTTGCAGTGATATTTTGCAATTTCAAATGAAGATATTGAAAATTCGGTTTCTCTTATTACAAGATAGTTTAAAGATCTTATCAAAAATAGAAATAAACGGTTCTCAAGAGAACGACCTTCATCATCTGCCAAACCTCATGATCGTACTCCTAAAAAGGATGATGATGGGGATATGCCTCAGTGATTCAAGTGTAGAGGTTTTGGTCACTTTGCTAATGAGTGTCCAGATCGACGAAAATATACTGGTAAATAGGGTTTTGCTGCAACTCTTGATGAAACTACTGATCATTATGATTCAGAAGAAGAAGAAAGTTTTAGTTTAGTACTTATAGCTGAAACAACTAATTTTGATGAGAGTAGTGATACTCATATCAATATTGACAAACTGTTTAAAGATCCCCCATCTATAACTTTTGAGGATATAATGGATTTTTCTTTGGAGACACCTATTACTGATCTTGCATCTGAGACTGAAAATGTTTATGATCTTCTTCTAAACCGATCTTGTCCTTACTGTACTACTGAAGGTCATGAACTTCAATAATGTTTCAAGTACAAGTAGAAAGTAAGATATGTCAATAAACTACAACTAAGGGTTAGTCGTTCGACAAATGTGCTTAAATTCTTTCAAAAACCAAAACCTGCTAAGGTATGTAACTCTATTTCTCCAACTTCTTCTAAGAGTATTATTATTCCTGAGAAAAAGGTTTCAATAGGGAAGAAGAGATCACGGTCTAAACGATCGGAGAAATGGAAATTGAAAAACCTGAACAGAAATCAAGTGGTGAGCCTATTAGTGCTCACCCCAACACAAACTAATGGTGTTGAAAAGGTGTCGTCTTGTCTCATGTGCCCTAAAAAGAGACAAGAACACTGCACCTCCAAAAGGCTTTGAGACAAACTCTTTTGTTTGTGTCTTGGAACTTATTACTTGAATTTCCATAAACTTTCACAGACTCAAGGTTATAATTTCTTTGATATTTCATGTTAAAAATGAGAATAACATTAATTCATGTTGAGCCTTGCTCCATTGAGTTTTGTCCATCTTTCTGGTTTTTGACTTGGTTATAATGACTAGATGGTCAAAATTTATTTTCATTTCCATGAGGAAATTATTGGAATATTCAAAAGAATTTTATCTTAAAACTATTTTCCCTCTCTTCACACTACTTTTCAATTAATAAGCATAAAGACTTACCTTTGCACAAACTTAAGAAATGGTAAAATTGTATTTTACTTTGTAGTTTGTTTTTGGTTCGTGAAGGGTCCTTCTCTGGCCGATCGGTTTATGAATTCTTGGTTAATCTTTCTATTTAAAACTCTCACTAGTTTTTGAAATTTTTCAAAAAACTGTAAAAGTGACTTGAAGATCTATATATTTTTGTTTAAACAATATATTGCATACTCACTTTTGAGTTATGGTATCCTCAAGTATGATTTATTCTGATGTACCTTCTGCACCTATGGTTGTTGATTTAACAATGAAAGATGTTGAGTTTACCGTTCCTAAGGAAAAAGATTCACTTTTTAAGAGAAAAAGGAAGAACGTGAAGAAACCTAGGGAAAACTGCTCAAATCAGCAAAGGTTTGCAAATATTCTTGAAGAGCTTAAGAAGACCGAGATGGAAGTGCAAGGTATTAAAAAAAATCCTGCAGAAGTCTTTGGAAATTCAAGAAGCACTTGTCAAACAACAACCAAACATGTTTGAAGGATCTAATGCTCTTCTTCATAAACCTTATGTTCTCCGTTGATGATTAAGAGTTCGGGAATGATCAGGTTTTCTTCACAGATTTTTTCACTAGTTAACTCCTTGTATGACTTTTGTTTTTATTGTTTAAGGAGGAACACTAGTTTTTGAAGTAGTTTTTATGTGTCACATTAGCTATTCCAAATATTTTCTTCTTGCATAGTTAAAGTTTATTAAAAAAAAAATGGAAGATGACTTGCAATACCTTATCTTCATGGTTATATATATATATATGTATGTATTGCTTATTTTGTGAGATTTGTTCCATGCTATCATTATTGATGATTAGAACATATATCTCATATTTTCTCATAGGTTAAGCTCTTTCACTCTTACAAAAGAGGAGTACACCATTTTGAGAATGGCAGTTTTTGATCTTCATGGTTACACTTTTTGTGGATAAACTGCTACAAGATTCCGTAAGATGTTCTTTAGGGATCGATTTACTTCCTTGATTGTGTCACCACCAAGGAATAAGTGGTGAACTTAATCTCTACGTTCGTACATGGCTAGAGAAGTTATAATTCTTATGTTGAGTCATATCGCACTAATTGTTCTCTTGTTCGTAACTGCCGTAGAGAATAGTTTGTGTTGATGATTTTTCTCATTAAAATATTGTATCTTAGAGCCTCTAACATTAAGATTGCTATTTTTAACTCCTTTGTTCGTAACTGGCGAGAAGAAAGAAAAAAATTGGATACAAATTTAATTTGTTCATAACTGGCGTATTAAATTTAAAGTCCAAGAAATTCCTTCTCTTGTGACTAGAGTAAGGTCGATCATGTCATTATTTCGGGAATGACATAAATGGGGGAGAGTTCTAATTGAACTTGTGCTTAATGGTAATATCTTTGTGGGTGTGTGGAATTGTAGGAGATGCTTGTGCCTTATGTGTCCTTGACGCAAACCAAGATTTCTTGGTTGAAATCATCTAAACTAAAGGTTGGTATGTGTTCTCTAATCTAGAAACTCTTTTGATTAATTCATGATCTATCCCAATTTTGATGACAAAAGGAGGGGGGGGGGGGAGTTATTAAGTAGTATTTTACTACATACATTTGGCTTTTACGAAGCATCATGTAAGGGGGGGGTGAATTATTATCTATAGGTTTTACCTATTTTTCAAAAGTAGTATGTATTGACTAAGGGGGAGAACATATCATCGTAGTATTGCTTCAAAATTGTGGTGCAATTGAATTTTGAGGAAGTTAACAATACTATGTTTCTGTATAACGACTAATGAGTAGGGTGTGTTTACCTCATTCTATCAAAGCTCTAACGAGCATTGTCATAAGTTGTTGTAGCTACGGATCATCAAAAACAATGTGCTGAATGAACACATGCAGAATAGTAGAAGAACTTAAAGTACGAAGAATTCAAGATGAGTGTTGAAGAACCAAGGAAATCAAGCATAGTGGATTGAGTTGAAAAATTTAATTATTGTATCCATATGTATTGAATAGTTTTGTCACTAAAATTTACAAAGGGGGATATTTTTAGAGCATTGCTCGGTTGAACCTACAATTTTTTATATCTCTAGCTTATTGTCAATGTTAGGTTATCAAAACTATATCTTGATTTCTAGTCTACTGAGTCAAGTTTCGGATAGGTTAGAATTGTAGTTGAGTATCAGAGATCACCCTTGAAGACTGAAGATCGACAAAAACATTTGGAGAACTTCTGTATCAGGTATGTGAAGACTGAACCATTCTATTTTACTCACTATACCATCATTTTATCTATTGAGACTATGTTGTATGACTTATTGCAAATTCACAAAGAAGATGTTTCGAGTCAAGCTTGTCTTGTGAGAAATATCGAAGCATGATTTAGCGATTAGATGTTCAAAGGTCCTTAACAATATTAGTTTTATGAATTAATTTGTGAATCAATTTAATATTTCCCATACAAATGATTATATCACTTGGGAATGTTTCAAATATCAAAAGAGAGAAATATAAGCTTACTGAAATTTTTACTCAGGGTAGGTTGGTGAATTCAGTTTAAAAACCATAGATATCTGACATACAGAAATACAGGAAGGTTGGCGAACCAGTTCGCAAACCACAAGTTCATTTAGGAACAATTCATGAACCCGGTTGGCGAACCGTGGTGAACTGATTTCATAAGTTGGATTAATTGGCTAGCAGTTGGCGAATCCGGTTCACAGCCGAGGTCAACTGATTTTGGTAATCTAGTAGAGTTTGCGAACCCGGTTCATGAACTGTAGCACCCTGACTTGTGAACAAGCCTTACGGTTGGTGAACAGTTGTACCAACTGTCCTGACAATGTTTAGCAGATGCTCAACAACTTATTATTTTAATATGTTTAGCATTGATAGGGATCTCTTAAATACTTCTACGACTTCATTGATTACTTAAACACTTATGTGTTCGAGTCATGATTAATTTCTTAGGTGTTTAAATAAACATCAAGTAGTTTTTAGTTCTTTGGCTAACTTGCCAAACCGAACAGTCATTATGCACGGTCAGTAACCGAACCTATGTGTATAGTCTTTTATTGTAGTTTGAAGACCTATTTTGTTTGCTTGATTCTCAAGTTATCTTATCTTGAATTCTAAGCGAACCCTGGTCTTTGAAAACTATAAATAGAGCATCTCTGTCAACTGGGAAATCAATCCCTAAAACTTTGTGTCCTAGTTGATTCTAGAGTCGCCTCTATTGACCTTTTAGGTCTACGACTAAAAAGACTTTGCTTGGGAATTCGTGAAGCCAGGTCCGACTATCTTTACCTTGATAGTTCGTGAATCCAAATCTTTCTTTCTGTTGTCGAGGTTTTCGTAATCTCTTTCAGGCAAGATAGATAGTAATCACAAATTTCTCTTCGCTTCAGACTTTGTGATTCCTCAAGATAGATATAGCCTGATCTTAGTTGATCTTTCGACGATTATTCTTGAGAGGTGGTTAAGAATCTAGGGTTCTCTTCGGGAGTCGTAAGTTCCGGATTTGTGAGGTTTGCTAGCTTGTCTATTGCAAACATATTTCTACACCTTGATCTTTGATCTAAATGGAAATCAAATAGGCTTATCTATTTGAGGCAGATTGAGTATCAAAAGTCTTCACTTGGCTGAAGCAACTCTTAGGCTGTAAAGGACGTCAGCTAAGGGAATCAAGTGCGTAGAACCATCCGATGTTCAAGAAATAAAGAGCGTGACTGTAACTGAACTACTTGGAGAGTGGATTCGGTCTCAACTACATTCCAGTCTGAAGTCTGATAGTAAGATAGTGTATATAGCGGCTTAATACAGTGTGGTGTTCAATATGGACGAGGTCCTAGGGTTTTTCTTCTATTGTGGTTTCCTCGTTAACAAATTTTCTTGTGTATTGTGTTATTCCTTTTCCGCATTATATTGTTTATCTTTACAATTGGATTTATACAGGTTTTTCCGTATTAAATCTCAGTATATAGTTCACTTAATTGTAATCGATTACGAGACTAGTTTCTTGTAGAATTTGTATCTTGAAAGATAGATAACAAGTTTAATCACTTAGTGGAATTCTGGTTGAATTATTTGGATACAACTAGATTGATCTTGGATATTGATTTTTGAGATCGTCCAAGTACTCTTCTTAACAATCAGGTTCAAAGACCTTATGTTTATATACATACTGATTGAGTAGAGGTTGAGATATTAACTTTATACATATGGTCAAGGATCGTTAAGTTGGTCTGCTTGCAATTGTGTTAAGTTTTGTCTATACAGGTTGCTGAACGAAAAAGTTGGGTGTATTTGGTATCCCTTGCGTTTTCAGAAACAACAAACATAGACCTTTCCAAGATGCAACGAAGAACTGTGGGTACTACAAGAGAAATAAATGCAGCAGCCAATTATTGGTCAAATAATGTCAATGGAGAATTCATATAAAATAATAAGATGGAGATGAAGCATATTCGTGAAGCTGTTAACACCTACTGGAGATAGTATAGGAACAAAGAGATTTATATTATGGGTTACAACCTATTTGTGTTCAAGTTTCGTACTAAGAATGATCAAGAAGAAGTCATTAGGGATGGTCCTAGGGTTATCAAAAACACACTCCTTAACCTATAAATGTACAATCCGGTAATAAAGTTAGAAGATCATGAATTTACACATCCGGAGTTTACTGTGTTAGAGCATATCTTGGTTGAACCCACCAAGCGTTGGTATGTCAAGTTTGGTTGTCATATTTTATTGAATCAAAACTCATTTAAAGAGTCGTTTGATTATATACTAGAGTCAACTTCGTATAGGTTAGCTTGAAAGTGTTAGGATATGAGACTTACAAGTATTACATGAAGACTTGAAGAATGTGAAGAAGTATGGAGCTACAACGACAACATCATCCTCCTTCTTGAGGTTAGTAATATTTGACTTGATCTGTTTCATTCCCTAACATATCTTTCAAGTCGTGCATATTGAAAACATAACTGCGAAGCTGTGTATGATACTCTAGTTAGACATAACTTAACCATTAAAATTTGTATATAAGACATCGACATGATCATATGAATGCTATTGTGATTATGTATGGGTATGAGTGAAGATTTCATCATAGGAAACAATGTTTTACATTAGTTTAAAGGAAGTAAGTTCATAAACTTGTTTTGTGAATCGAACGGGAAATCACTAGGCTTATTGGTATTGTTATTCATTGAAAATCTATTTTGAATTACCAATATGTGTGTTTAGTATAACCGCTCATAAACTTGTTTATGTATCTTGGTAAAACTATTCACAAGGCCTGACTTATGTATTGGTATGACTTTTATTAGTGAAACCGATCTTAAGTAATCACTCAAGATGGTATGATCGATGCCTTGTAAATAGAAACTTTTATCAAGCCATTGGGGAACCGATCCTAGTAAGAGGTGCAACAAATTTACAAGAGGGGAATCGATCCTTGTAAGAGGTGCAACACGGTTTTAGTAGATGGGGGAACCGATCCTATGAACATGTGCAACAAGTTTGTAGTTTTGGGGGAACCGATCCTATGGACATGTGCACCAAATACAGGTAGTTACCATAAGTATGTGGGGAACCGATCCTAGTACCTAGTTAACCGAGTTTTGGTAACTAGCGTGACTATGCACAGTACTCACATGGAGGTAGAACCGAACTTGTTTTGGTAGAACCGTTAAACCCATGATTGATGATTTGTTAGGATAATCAATCACATAGTTCTTGGAAGTCAGATGAACCAATTCTAAACTTGTTTGGAAGTGTGGCAAATCGTTTCCAAGATTGTAAGTATGAAAAAGGATTTGCAAAGTAAAGATGTCGACATACTTTGAACATGTGCAGTAACTCTTATCATTAATTGTTCAAAGATAGTCCTTAATAGCTAAAGGAGAATCCCAGGATCAAAATAAATTGAGAATCTTTTAATTAAGGTTTCTTAGTTTTTATATGCTATTTAATTTCCAGCAATTAAATACATATCTTTAGAAAATAATAATTAGTAATGCGCATTTACTGATTTTATATTTTTCTATTTGGGATTTCGGTCAATATTTATATAGTGCATTTCCAGGAGTTATGAAAACCGAATTTGTGTTTATTGCATATCTTTGAGAATATTCGGTTTTGGAAATTCCTTGGTGTCAAAACTTCCTTGTCTATAAATATTGAAATTTGCATTTCTAGCAAACTAATCCTCAGAGCCAGCAAAACTACCTCAGTTGTGTTGTTACTGGTGGAGCCGCCTATCGGAGAGGAAAGTACCATAATTAGGAGAAATCTCTTACGGCCGCTCGGTTTAAAGACTTCTTTGGGATTGAGAAGCTCTATTAGTACCGTTGGTGGGAAACTAGATAATTGCAGTTTATTTTAGTTTTCGATTGATTTAATTGACTAAAGGTTGTTGAACTTTGATTGCACCTAGTTTGTTTATGCTTGAGAATCTTCTCTTCTGATATAAGATTCACTCAAACTAGATCGAAGTTTCAACAGGGATCTTTAGACTGTTTGTAGATCTAAAGACGTTTTGTGATAGTCCAACGTTAACAGACTCCGTTCTGTGTGTGATTGATCACAAGAGATTCAAGTTGATTGTGTGCAGGTGCTGATTGAAGATCAAAGAAGATTTGAAGACAAGAGAATTTTTGGGTTCATAATCTTTGGTGTGCACAATACTTGTTTCAGAAGGAAATAGATCCAACTATAATCGGTTTATCTTTGTGATAGATTGGATTGATTAGTTGAGTAGATCGGCTTCAATACACTTCTTTGTGATTAATAATATTTATTGCATAGTCTAACAATTACTTCGCTAGTTATTGAGAGATTGATCTAAGAACCCGACAAAAGAGTTTATTGGTTAAACGGAAGAGCATTTTTCAAACTCATATCACATTGTTTGAAAAGAGTTGTTAACGAACATATTTGTTGTTCCTTTACTGTTTGGAATACGAACCAAAGGAATTGTTCCAAGTGCGTGACTTACTGCAAGTTGGAGGCGCAGGGATACTGAGGAAACTAGGTGAACTATAGGTTTAGTTGCTTGGTCTCAACTATACGAAGTTGGTTTGATTTTATATAGCGACTTAATTCTTAGAGTATTCAATTCTTGACTAGGTCCCGGGGTTTTTATGCATTTGCGGTTTCCTCGTTAACAAAATCTTGCTGCGTCATTTACTTTTATTTTCCGCAATTATAATTGTGTTTATTATAATTTAAAGTAAATCGAACAAACGTTAATTCCTACTTTACTTGATAGACAATCCCTAGAGTTTGGTTAAGTCCGAACCTATTATCAAGTAAACATACTTCGTTGTTGCATTGTCTCGATCTCGTATCCATAGACGATCACACGAAGTATGAACCGATTAGTTGTATTGTCTCGACTCAGTCCATAAACAATCACTTTCGAAAAAGGACTTATAGGTGGAAAAGTTTTAGATTGAGGTATATTTGGGTACCCTCGTCTTTTCATACTGTAAACTTCAAGCATATCAAACTTGAAAATCTAAATTTTGTTCTTGTAGATAAAGCCATTGATTTTATGGGAAGAAGAATATCAACAGAACCAAAGAACTGCATACCAAGAAATGACAGGAGTATCAAAGCAATAATAAATGTAGAACTCAAAAAACCCTTTATCCGAGGAGGTTGGTGGAAAACTGCAATTGTATCAATAACATAACCCTTTAGGATTCTACTAAAGGGGTCCTTCCTAGGTTGACACTTTTTATAATGGTGTTTTAGCTCTAGATTTTCTCCTAAGAGCTGGAAAAGTGCAGTCTAGTATATGTCCTTTATGTACTATGGAGCATGAGACCCGGAATCACATTCTCTTGCACTGTTCTGAAACAAGGAAATTATGGCACTCCTTTCTTGATAGCTTCGGTTTTCATTGGGTTTTCGCTGATTTTATCAAGAATAATATTTGGAAATGGTCGACTAAGAAGAGTAAGAAATGGATTAAGAAACTGTTGGGAATTCTTCCATTTGCAATCTGGCAGACTGTTTGGAGAGAGCATAATTGCAGGATTTACAAGAGTTGCAGAAGGAATTTTGATCAATTGATTTTTTCTCTTAAATGCACTATGTTCAGCTGATCTTTATATACAAATATTTTCAAGGGTTACTCTTTGAGCACCCTAATATGTACCTGGGATATTGTAGTTGGGAGCAACTGACCTTGATTTTATGTTTGTTTTGTTTCTTAATTATTTTACTGCTATCTCTTTCCTTTTTTTTGACATGAAAAGGGAAAAAGTTTATTCAAAATTAGTCACCATAATAGTGACAGAATAGAAAAGGAAAGAAAAGCAAAGGCCATAAAAACAACGACCATCTAAATACACAAGAGATAAATGAAAAAACTAAAAGTTGAAACATAGAAAGATATGACCAAGAGATCTTCCAAACTCAATATACCTTCAAGAAATCCTAATAACTCGATCTGGGGAATTATCTCCAAACTATATTTTCATTTTGGAAAGTGCATTTTATCGCTTCAATTTGGTCTTCACTGTCAGAGTCAAAATCACCCATGCCATCATAATCATCAATCAATAAGATGTACATATCTTTTGTGTTTCTCTCAAATATATCCCTGCATAGAGATCTTGTCACATCTTGTTAAAAGTCATCCGGGAATCAATTTGAGAATTGATGCCTTCCTCACTAGCAGAGGGAGTTACAGATTCATATTTTAAAATAGGATTATGCTTGCCTTTTCCCCCCTCAACCGTAACCCGACTCATATCCATGCGATATGGTAGAACTGGATCTGAATCCTCCATTCCACTATATTCAGGTGCAACATGATTCTCACTACCTTGTGGGGTACCACTAAACTCCTCGCCCTTGTTTATAATTCCTTGTTATCAGGCAAAAATACTATCTTCCCTACATTGGTATTTCAGTATCTTGATCTAGGATGTTGAATGGGCTTAAATAGCAAGTAGGGTTACTCGGCTTTATCTCTTGATCTCAATTGTTTTGAATTCGCATTATTCTTGCATAAGCTCAATGAAGGGCTAAATTACTCTCTAATTATTATAATGTAATGCACCACACTTCTACAAAGGAGACTCAAATTAGCAATCAGATGAATCGGGTTGCTCCGAAGTGGTCTCCACCTCTAGCAAACATGATCAAACTTAATATGGATACTAGTACCAAACATAATGATAGTGCAGTGAGAGTAATTGCTAGAAATGACAATGACGGGTTTATGGGTGGTCACTCGACATATTTTCAGTAAAGATCCCTGCTATGTGCTGAAGTTGTTGGTTTTATCCAGGATCTGCAATTTGTTAAAGAAAAAGGTGTGGATAATTGTATCGTAAAAGGTGATGTCCAGGTACTTATCAGCCTCCTCAACTCCGAGTCTCAAAGTCCTCTCTGGATAATTAGGTACTATCATGTTGAAGAAATTCGCATACTGCTGAATTTTTTTAAAGCTTTTCAATCCAGTTATATCAACAGTGATTTTTTTTTTGAGAAAATATATCAACAGTGATGAGAATAAGGTTACCTATAATCTAGCTAACTATACTAGAATCAATCATACGAGTGAAAATTGGTTGCTTCTGTCGTGGCCGTGTTTGTGCTTCCGGTGCTTCCGGCGCTTCCGGCAAGCGAAAAAAAAGCACAGTTCAGACACACGAAGCTAAAACACGTGCACATGTAAAGTTTTGTAAGCAAACATATCCCCCTCCCGAGAAGCTATTTCATTTCACTAAAGGCAAGAACCCTAACTCCCAATTTCTCGTTTTGTTAAATCCTGGATTTCTCTCCATTCTCTGATAATACTTGTTTTCTGAACTTCAATTTGTTACCATGGAGTATTTCAAGAGACTCCCAGAGGAGATTACAATTCATATATTAACTCGTGTACCCACTGAGTCGATTGCCGAATGTAAATCAGTAAGCAAAAGCTGGAGAAATCTTCTTCGTCATCCATCGTTTTCTCAAATTCACTTCCGTCGCCTCTCAAATCCTGATTTTGGTTCTGGTAAGTCGAGTTTTCTTGCTTTGACTCGTGCTGAGATTGGGAATGGAAAATTTCACTATTTTGAATTTAATGAAAATCATGAGTCAACACCCATCGAAAGAATCAGAAGGATTAATTATTCCATTCTGTTTGAGGGTACTAGATTTATTAATTCGTGTAATGGTTTGATCTGCCTTACTGGATATCCAGCAATTACTGGATATCCAGCAATTACTGGATCTGTTTGTATATGTAACCCTATTACAAGAGAATATGTTATACTTCCTCAAATTAACAGATATAGTTATATTCGGATGACTGGATTTGGTTATGTTTCTTCAACAAATAAGTACAAAGTTGTAGGGATATATAATAATCTCAAGGCAGAGTTTGTTGAAGTCTTCGTATACACTTTAGGGAGTGGAAATGGATGGAGAAACCTCGGAAAGTTCAGTACTGAATACAGCCCATATCCTTTGCACCCAATTATGTTTGCCAATGGAGCTCTTTATTGGTTGAGCTGGAGTTTAGAAATGATCGTGACCTTCGATTTGGCCGAGGAAAAGTTTTGTAAACATCTTCCACCACCTCCCGTAGACGATAATTGGGATTCTAGTAAAATGGGGGTTTTGGATGGGTTTTTATGGTTTGGCATCAGAGAACTAGATGGATTTTATGACATATGGCAGTTGAAAAGGAACAATGATAATCATGACATGAAAGAGCAAGATGAACATCAGTCGTTGGGTTGGAGTAAAAAGTTTAGGATTGACAAAGGCTGTTTATTAGCTGGTACAAAAAGTGACGGTGTTTTAGTTTCCATTGATAATTATCTCGACGTTTACGATCCAAAAGATTCAACCTTCAAAAGGCTTGTGGATTTTAAGGAACGATTTTGTCAAGTATATCCTCACAAGAACACCTTAATCTCGTTGAAAGAATTAGGGGAAGAAGGCACAAAGGTAATGGAGTCAGTTGAAACTAAGGGGACAGAAAGCCATGATTAGCCTTCCTCTGTTAGAGGATGAGATCCCTGGATACATTCTTATAAACTCCTTTCAACCATCTGTAGGTGAATGATATCCCTGGATACATCCGTATAAACTGGTGATCTTTGTTGAGTTTCGAGTTTCTGAAGTAATATTCATATCATTCTGTGGATAGAATTATTAGTATCATTTTGAAATTGGATAACAAGTAACCTTTCTGGGAACCCTAAATGTTATTGACGTTGGTGTGTGTTATGTATATATTACTTTTATTCTGTCTTTATTTAATCGATCCAACTTTATGAGAGTGTTCTTAATTTGGGTTAAGCTACATTTCTTTGTAAATTTTTGCATTTTTCTAGTATTTCAATGGGTATGATCTACAACCTTCTTTCTATGATCTGACAAGTAGGTTTTGATGGTATGCTGAAGTTATTTAGTTTTGTAGTTATCCAGCATCATAATTCTACTTGTCCATCCCTATCCAATACTCAGGGATTCGACATATGTGTAGTTGTCGCTATTTTCATGCCTCAGTTTCATGTTTATTCCTTGAATTCTTAATGATCATCTTTGTAGATGTTTTTTTCTTATGTTGTGCTAATAGTCGTAGACAGAGTTGGATCTGTGAGAATAGGTGTCTTTATGAGTCGAACTACATTAAGTCTACTGCATCTGTGTCTAATTCATCATCCAGCTAATACATCAGAGCAAGTAAATTCTGGTGAACTCGAAGAAGATGGCAATGAACTATGTGAAGCAAGTAATTCATCAGCTCTAATCTCTCGCCTCATAGTTAAGTTTCATGATGCACAAAATTTAAAATTATTGTTTCTCTCTTTTACGTTGTTAAGAAATTTGCGCTAACATATTTTACTGCAGATGTGAAGCATTGTATGAAAAAGAAGCTTCCTGAACCTGTACTTAGGGAAATCTTCTTTGAAACCTACCTTGACCATGATGATCGAGTAACAATTACTGATCAAAAGTGTAGTTATGTAGTCAAGGCACCAGCCAGACATCCAATCTATGAGAATTTGCGTTTTGAGGTTAGTTGTTATATTTGAATCTCGGAGAAACAGTTTTGCCTTTCTTGTTATTTAGTATCTTTTAGGCACAAGCTCTTCTGATGAGCTTCAGACTTTCTCTAGCATTATTTAACGTAAGAGCATTCTTTAACCAAGACTTGGTCTGAAAAAATCAATTTAACCAAGACCTAGTTTGAAAAATTCAATTTTCATGATATTTGGTAGATCTTTCCTTGGCATCTCGGAGTATCGCATCTCCAAGTATCACCATTGGAACTTCCACACATGATAATCTGACCAAAATGGCCAACTCGTATTTATGTTTTTCAGGGTTTTAAAGCACCAATAACGGCTGTTTTATCTAATGGCCAATTTTCCTCTTGTAGAGCTCATGTACGAGGTACCTACGCGGTTTTAAGCTCTAGGCTATATGCATTTAGATTTGTGGTTCGAAATTCGTATTTGTGGACTTTTTCTTATACCCTTTTGTATTTACAATGTTGTTACAGTTATATCTCTTGTTGACTGGGGTCTGATGGAATCGATAAGCCAGTAAAGTTGATGCAGTGTTTGAAGTGAAGATTACTGGTGGAGGCTCTGCCCGGTGGCTCTGTTTGCATGGTAGGAAGAAACTGTTTCCAAAGCAGCAAACAGATTCTAGAGGTAACTTTCTGAAAGCTCAGTTACAGAACAAAATATATAGAGCTGGCTGAAAGTTTAAGACCTGATTTGATTCACAAACAGGGTAGGTTTCATTGTGCTTAAAACATGGGCTACAAGCAATGTGGTATGTGGACCTAACATAGCAACACCGTACAATTTGCCAACAGTTTTTGGATTTAAAGCCAACTTGTTTTAGATAGTAAAAATGTACACACAATCTATCCCGTTCGTTTTTGTTTTACCTAGTTTAAAGAAATCATTCCAGCATTGCCAAATCTAATGGTCACCTGACTCGTCCGCCAAATAGCTTTTCTTCCATCACATTCATGTATGGCACCTTCAAATGACTAGTGTCTAATATTTGGAGGTCCATTTTGTTCCTAGTGGGCATATTCGATAAACACAAAGTCCATATAGAAAAAAATTGTGCACCGCATCATGCCGCATTTTCTCCCTGATTATAGATTGTTATTCTATTTCCTGGTATATAGTTGATCCTTATTCATGATGATAAATGTTCAGATTCAGCAAAGGTTCAAAGCTGCCACAAGACCCATGGCATTGGTTTTCGAAGGTTCTCCAGGTGTCAGTTTGGATATCTGAAAATTCATCGCGGTTTTCTTGTTCTTTTGACCCTCTTTATTTGACAGTAAGAGGCACTTGAAAGCTTGTTTCAAGATTTTGATATTTTTTTGTTAGTCATTAAGGTTCTATTCTTTAAGCTATCTGAGCTGTAATTTGTAACCCTTCATTTCTGAAAGGGTTTTATCTGTAAGCATTCAAAATTCATAAGGCTAATGACTTCTAAATACACTGAGGAAT
>JAJJMB010017331.1:416102-449602 GCA_023531105.1 Papaver atlanticum
GCATTCAAAATTCATAAGGCTAATGACTTCTAAATACACTGAGGAATCTCAGTCCAAAACCTGAGGTGACCAATGTTTAGAAAAATATTTTTAGCGACCCAAAATTAAATCTTGGTTCCGCCACTGCACACAATTTTAGTTCATCGTCTCCATGAAAAGTGTATATTTCCTGCACATTGAAAACATTAAAGATGTTTCACTCAGTAAGAATGGACAATATTAGTTTCGTTTCCAGATCGACAAATCGCATACAAGTAAGCTTGCAATCTTATTGTCCAACTGAAGGCTGTGTCACGTTGTAAGATGTGGTTGGCATATGAACTTTCTATCAAACAGAAATTACAAAAATATTATGCTCAGGCGATAAATTGATCTGAAACCCAGTCCATGGGAAACCATCTCTATATATCACAAACGTCAAAATAACAAAGTACAAGAAATAAAAATCCAAATTTGATGAATATAACAATGACGACTGACACTTGCGAATCTCAGTTATATGTTGCTCTGAAAGTTCTTCAAGGGTTCAACCCCGGACGTCTCAACCTGCATTGGGGTAATCTTTTTGTTCATCCCCTACAAACATACCCGATTTAACTGAAACTAGACTCGTCACATAAGCCTCCATCTGCAAGATATTCTTCATGTACTTGTATCCTCCTCCACTATTTTGACATCTTTTCTTTTCATCCAAGTGGGTTCTCACAACATCAACCACCCCATGCTGATCACACGCCTCAAAAAAGATTTCTTCATTTCTCAAAGATACAACTCTCCTTATGTATCGAAAGGATCGAATACCCATTGTCATAAGCTCTGGATAGTCAGTTTTGAACACTTTCGACCAACTCTCTCCCACTCCATAATCTTTCATCTGCCATATCTCAAATTTAGCATCAGAAACACTACATAGCAAGCAAAGGCAACCTCTCAACACACCAACAAATTTATAGTCGAAATCGTCCATATGCTCAGGCTGTGCAATTTCTTTGAATACCCCGTCTTCCATATCCATAGAAACTAAAACTCGTGGTTGAGACTCGTCATCACCCATCCGCGAACTTACTAACCAGTGGAGAGCTCTATCTAGAAACACCCCAGGCTCTTCTCTATAAAATTGATAAGCAATGCAAGAATCATACGATTTCCATAAACCTGAACGTAACCTATACATCTGAACTTCAGATAAATCCTTATCTGGTTCACTAAAAATCGACACAAACTTGTAATTACAAGATTTGGAATCATAACCAAACCCATAACCGATGTTTTTATCCGAAGAATCATAACACATGCGTCTATTGGAGCCTTTGGTTAGAAAACCCAAAGGGGATTCCATTGATAATATCACTTTGTACTCGGCAGTATATGGATTCCAAACGTAGAAAACACAACCAGCATGGCATGCACAAATCAAACCATTACAATTACCAACAATTTCAATACTCCCATCTCCACAGGGCTTCTGGAATGGGTACATGTATTCTACGGCATCCTCATCAGATTCTATCAGTGATTTCAATTCTACGCTGTAATCTTGATGATTTACGGGTTCTTTTTTAGTTACAAGTAGTTTAAGAAATTTAAGATCGATCAAATCACACCATGACTTGCTTACGCACCTGAATCTTACGATAGACTCTGGAGGTAGGAGTGTGAGAATTTCCATGATTAGATCATCTGCAAGGTCTGGCGATGAACTCTGACTTCCCGTTTCCATCCTTAATCGCAAAGAAGAAATTCAATTTAGGTTTTTTTTTTCTTTTCTTTTGTCTCCGTGTGTATAACTATTTATATACATCGGACTCGGAAACTCGTTACTCACTCACTTAGTGCGGCCCGGTCCGGAATATCTTATTTAAGGAAATACTATTGTTTTTGGAAATTGGGAAAGGGAGAATCGTTGTTGGAAGTTTATAGAAATCGGCAAAGAGAACAAACATAGTCACAGAGATACATAACGCAGTATCCGAGGGGATAGCTCAGTTAGGAGAGCGGCAGATTGAAGATCTAAAGCTCACGTGTTCGATCCATCTTGACCGTATGTTTTTTTAGACATGTTTATATTCGTTCTATAGGTGTTTTAAAATATTTTTCATTAGTATGAAGTTTACGAATATCCGTCTGTGAGAGATAAATCATTTCAAAATTCATCCATAAGGGTATAATTCCAAAAAATACTTATAAATATTCATTTTCCTTCCTTGCCTTAAGAATTGTGCAAACTTGAACTAGGTCATCTAATGGTGGGACGGAGGGAGTATTTCTTAGCCGAGAAAAAAAAATAGTAAACATTTTAACCATCTGGGGTTAGCCCAGTTAGCCAGGGGTCTGATTCTCAAGTAGGAGGTCAGCAGTTCGAGTCTCCGCTCAAACATTGGAGATCTCGTGTAATTACTACTAACTTTACTATGGGGAAGGGAGGCGGGTTTGCTCCGTGGGGAGTAGGCTCGGTGGCTACGCTGCCAGGGGGCAGGACGGGACTATGCATAGTTTCAAAAAACAAAAAAAATACAGAATATAGTAGAATCCTATAAATTAATCTGAAATAAATTAATAATCATGATAAATTAATAAATTATGTCGGTCCCAAATCGGGGATAACGTGCTAAATTAATAATTCGTTAAATTTATTTATAAATTAATAAAAATTTAGACTATTTATAGGTTCCTTCGAATAAAAAATATTAGTTTATTAGAGTATAAATTAATAATTTTCTAATATGCATAAAATTAGTTTTCCATCTATGTTAATTTGGTACTGAACAAAATTAACATGTTGATTTCTTGAAACTGATTCACATTGAATATCATTCTGGATTTTTCTTAACATTAAACGAGTTTTTGTTGTTTTCGTTTGGTGATGCAATTAAAAAAGTCACAAATTTGATAAAAAAAATTTACGTGAAGGTGGCTCTACAACTACAATTTCGTTTTCGTCTTTCGCATCATTACTTTCCTCGTTTTCCATTATATTCTCAATTATTTCCTCGTCAGTTAAATTCCAAAATAGTGTTCTCTTGAGGGTAGTTTAAAAGGTATTCAACGTCCATTCCATTACGATAATTCAATCCTTCGGTTAAAATGTTGCAGTTTAATTTTCTAGCGCCTTCATTATGTAACAGTTCACTTGAATACTCTGACGCAGTGTCATCCATTGAATATCTATTTTCCGAGCTAAAACAACAATGTTCATCATATCTAAAACATTAATCTTCTCCGGATTTGGTTCTCCTGATTCATAACCCTCCGAAAGACTACTACAGAATCGACGACGATAATGCAACTTGAAAGCTTTTATTTTCCCCACATCACAATTTATCCCTACATCACAAAGATTGAATCTTTGATGTACTGCTTGGTGGCAACAATTATACAATGTTTTGATAAATTAATTATTATTATTTTATCGATAATTTAATAGCGTGATTGATAAAAAAATTCTATCCCAACGCTATTATTTTATAGGGGTTATATTGTATTTGGGATGATTATTGGATCCTAGATGTAAAGCCATCTGGAAACAAACATTTAACAGAGAATGTAAGTATAACTAAAGTCACTCATTTGATCACAACATATAAAACTTGGGATATAACAAAATTAACATGTTGATTTGGTACAGTTACAGTTGACAATACGGGGAAGATACAAATTCCTGACATTGGTTTAGCAGATTCCCCTAATTGGAATCTAAGCAATACATGTAATTTTACTGTTAAATCTTTATACAACCAGATTGATTGTAAAGAAGAAACTAACATACATGCAGTGGAACAAAATATGGGGCATGAAAATTACTCATTCGATAAAACCTTTGTCTGGAAGGCAGCACACTCTATACTGCCAAATAGTGTGAGAGGTGCTGCCATAATATCAGAAATAAATGTTTGCTGCAAACTCTGCAATGAGGATGAGGAATCTCTTACTCATTTGTTTATGAAATGTAACTTCACCAAACATGTATGGATGCGTCTTAACTTAGATATGTATAATGTAATGTGAAGTGCCAACACTTTTCATGAATGGAAGGTTTACTCAAAGAGATAGAAGAAACCATGAAATGAAATGGAAGGTTTTATGCAGTGTATTGTAACATGGCATGTTTGGAAGGCAAGATATAATAGTGTTTCCAAGAAGGAGACGATGAAGATAATAAAGTTCATAAATAGATTTACGTGGGTTAACATAAAAGACTATAGTATCATGCATACTCTGTATTACAATCCTTTAAATAATGATTCTTTGATTATTATTAGCAGCCAACCCCAGGACAATTCAGGATACATGGAAATAAGGATAAATGTAGATTTATCCATGCATGATCCTATCACCAGTTCTGGAGTTGGACTAACAATGATTGGCTTTGCAAATAAAACCATTAAAGCTTGGGGTAGCTGGACAAACTGTGCTACCAAAGAACAATTAGAAGTGACAGAAGCTGAGGCGACTTTCAAATGGGTAATGGAAATGAGTGGATATCATATCATCTTCCAAGGTGATTCGAAACCCACTCTCACGCTCCCCATAGATATGTATATATATGCAAAAGCTAAAGAAAAAAAGTATTTTCCATTAAAGAAACCAATCCTTTAATAATGATTCTTTGATTATTATTAGCAGCCAACCCCAAGCCAATTCAGGATACATGGAAATAAGGATAAATGTAGCTTTATCCATGCATGATCCTATCACCAGTTCTGGAGTTGGACTAACAATGATTGGCTTTGCAAGTATAACCATTAAAGCTAGGGGTAGCTGGACAAACTGTGATAGTACCAAAGAACAATTAGAAGTGACAGAAGCTGAGGCGACTTTCGAATGGGTAATTGAAATGAGTGGATATCATATCATCTTCCAAGGTGATTCGAAACCCACTCTCACGCTCCCCATAGATATGTATATATATGCAAAAGTTATAGAAAAAGATTCCAACAAAGCTCTAACTTTGGAAACAACTCGTACTTTTATATAAATTTTAAGGTTATGACTTTTGTTTTAATAAGTAGATATGACATTATTTGGGCACCAAATTTGACGATGTCTTGTATTAGATTTTCTATACATAATAACTTAAGAGATGAAAGTTTGATAACCATAATGATCTATCAATATATACAAAACCGGAATATACTAATAACAAACACAAGCGACTTCATTAGGAGGTGTTTAATATCATTGTATGTTTGAGGTTTTTCCTCTTTTATGAAAAAAAAAAGACCGGGCCGGTCCGAAGTGTTTAACTTTTCCGACTACAATTAGCATTATAGACGGATGTAGTGCAGGGCTTTAAATTGAATGCGCAATTGGGGGATAGAGGAAAAGGAAAAAAATGGATTTAAATATCAAATCAGGGTCACCCCTTATCTATGTATTTAAACTAATTCCTAATCTACCCCTCACTAATCAGGTTTAGTGTTAAATTATAATTAGGAAATTTATAAGATTATTTGATAAATGATTAGTGTGTATTATTATTTGGGTGAGGTGAGAGTGGAAGGAGGGAAATTTTTTGAGAGAGAACTTTTTTTGGTGAAAATGGTGGATGATTGTGAAGAGAGAATTGTTGCTGAAACTTTAGCTCAACTACAACAAGGAGCATATCTTGAATCTTCTGCTAATGACAACAACTCACAATTGCAAGTATTTGTGGAACCAACATCCTTAGATCATGATTTTTATGAGCATGAAGTGTTTCGTGAAGAACCAACACAAGAAAGTAAACAAATTCAACATGCAATCACTCCCAATACTCAGGTACAGGCGCTAGTGTGTTGAAATTTTGATTTTTTTTTTCTTTGAATCCACCATTATTGCAGATGAAATAGCTTGGTGCCAGCATGGACGTAGTATGAATACAATGCCGGCATCACTATTACCGGCATAGTATTCATACTACAACCATGCAGGCCAATAATATCCCCCATTCTGAAATGTAAGCCGGCATTGTATTCAACCAAAAAAACTATGCCGGTACAAAAGTTACATTTTACCTACCACGGAGTATTCTACGGAATATGCCACCGGCATGGTTCGGTTCTAACGTTACCATGCTGGTACCTCACCTTTCTCGTTCTTGCAACCAAACATCCTCCTCAACTTTCCAAGCCGACGCCGCTAGTTTCATACATCCAACACATAATTAGTATATATATACTAATATAAGATTATGTGTACATTAAACGACTAAGCAATTAACAATACTTACTAGCAATCCAACGGTCTTCTCAAGTCCGACCATTGTAGGTGGTGCCTCTGTAGGAGTTGGAACGGGAGGGTTTTTCTGGGGTGTAACTTTGACGTCATCCGGGTGCACGACAAAAGGATGTGACTCTTCCAGGTAATAAAACATGTATTCGGGGTGGGCTTCATCACTGTTTTCCGTAAGATCCTAGTTACTAATATCTACCAAATGACATGGTTCCCTATCCCTCTAATGTGTTGGTTCTGGAATTGACGTATACTCTACCCTCAACTTTAAGGAAGTTGAAATGCTCAGAGAATGGTCAACATCGTACCTTTCAAGAGAGGATGTCTCGGGATAAGGTAATTGCTTATATCCAAGTTGCCGCATGACACGTTGAGGATCAGCCATAACGTATCCCTTTGGGTGGAACAACGGTCCATTGTAAAATGCAACGTTAGGATGCCTCAAAATTTGGCGGTTTTCTCTAACTTCTTTGTAAGGGTCGAACACAACCTCTTTGGTAGTCATCGCTTCCAGAGCCAATCTCATATCTGTCAGTCAATGATTGTTACCGGGTTTCGGAGTATTGTTAATCACGTATCTCTGAGCTCTATGCTCATCGGGTTCGCAACCTTTCTTTATCGTCAAGCATTTGTAGTTCGTGAACAATGTTGAGAAGTGTTCATAGGCCCACACCTATGCCAATATGGAACAAAAAATATAAGAAGCAGTAAAAAAATTTTATAATAATAAGGGTACATGTGAAGAATATATAAAAACATAAGTTTAAAAACAAAATTACCTGGAGTAGAGTGAAATTCCCGAAAAATTGGTTGGTAACAGCCTTAGAGGCCCTTCTCATCTCCGCCATCAAATGTTCCATTACCACGGTGCCCCAAGAATAGCTACAGACCTCTTCCAACGGATCTAAGTATTGCAGGTGGTTTGCACTCACCCTGTTCCCACTATCGTCAGGGAATACCTTAGTGCTCAAGATGAATAACAGGTACGCCGCGGATGTATAACGAATTTGCGCTGGATCTCATCCATCCTCAAAACGCCTCTCCTCCGTGTTTTCAAACCTCTCCTGAAGCATCTTCAGTTTGATGGTATTTGTTCTACTATTCTTAGATACATAGAAGCTTTCCAAAGAAGTTTTGTAGTCCCATCCAAACAGCTTGTTAATCAGAGCGTGTAACTTCGACCATTCCAGGTCTGGACACTTATCTCCTTCTGCAACTGATTTGCCGATAACCCATAAACCTAGAATGTTCTGAGCATCATCATGGATCAAGGTCATCTCCCCAAATGGGAAGTGCATGGTATCAGTTTCACCATGGTACCTCTCCACGAAGTAATTGAATGTCACTGAATCATACTTCACATAATTTTCCCAGAGTCTTTACTAATTGTTGGACCTCTTCACATTCCATAGCCAAATCCCAATGAGTCGCGACTTGGTGTCGGCAAACACGCACAACCTTCTTATGATCCTATGCAATTGGGAGACAATACAATTAGAAGATTTTACATAAATAAAAAACAATACATATGCACAAGATAAAAATTCTTACATAGGTTTGATAGATAGTACGATCCCACATGTCATTGTAACCAAATAACATTTTCGGATTCGGAGCTTCACCCCAAATTCTATCACGATCAAGGTCAGGTATCATGTTATCTGTATGAGGAATGTGCGAACCTTTTAATTTGACCACTTTATTCTTCTCTTGAACCCATTCACCTTCACCTTGTGTCGATTGTTGACTTGGCCCACCATCTTCATCTAAAACTTCGCTTTGGGTTGTTATTTGACTAGGATACCTCTCATTATGTTCCTCCTTGGCTTCCTCTTCATCATGCTCAACTGTTCCAGTAGGTTCACGGATTACGAGTTTTCTACGGTCACCACCACTCTCCCAATTTTTCCCTCTTGTAGAGCCTGCCTCCAAACGCTTGTTACGACCTTGTTCTTTCCCTCGAGGAGGCAGAGACTCAGGAGTACCAAGAACATTCTTCTTTCTTTTCTTAATGCCATCATCTTTAGCTTTTCCTTTCTTAGCTTCCTTGGCTTTAGCCCTATATCAAAAGAAACACTAAATAAATATAAGATAGCTCACAATCATATCTGATGTCGGCATAGATATGCTGAATAATGACATAGAATCATCAGTGCCGGCATTGGTGCATGAAATAACATCCATGCCGAGACTAAAAAACGACATAGTAAGTTAACAAAAAACTATGCCAGGATAGAAAGCCGGCATAGTCGACAATGCCGGTATTCTTAGGTAATTCCTGTATACCAAAAGAGCACTGCCTGTACAGACGCAAAAATTAAAAACTATGCCGTAACATTGTACCGGCATAGTATTCATCCTAATTTCAATGTTGGGACTAAACATTAAGTTTCAGGTGATTTTAGTGTTGTAGCCGGCATAGTATTCATACTGAATTCAATACCGAAACTGAATACCGACATGGTATTCATACTAATTTCAACGCCGTAGCTATGTACCGGCATTTTATTCATACTAATTTCAATGTCTTCATTGACTGTAACTCAACTGTTTGAGTTAGGGTTTGCGATTGTAACCTAAACCCATTGCTTTAAATCTATTCAAACACTTATAAAACAGTTCAAAATCACTTACCTTCTCACATAAGCCATGTTTACGAGAAGTTGATTGTCCGAAGCCTCTTCTTCTTGCTCTTGAGCAATCAAAGCAAGCCTTTGTTCTTGTTTTTGTTGAACAATCGATTTTGACTTCGATTGGGCATTTGATTTCTTTCGTGGAGGCATGGTTATAGAATAGGGTAATCGACGAAGAAATTTTCGAATCGACGATGAAGGATTTTTTTTCTTCAAAACTCTAACTCTAAGAAGAGTGCCGGAAGTGAAGATGAAAATGGGGGGATATGATTTTGGTTTTTGATTTTAAGTGTAAAGTTTTTTATTTTGTGGGAAGGGTAGTATAGTCTTTTCATAATGTTTTTAATTAACCAAAGGGTATTTTAATATTTACGCCCCCAAAAAACACCTCTTAACAGACACTATTGGATGGGGATAGTAATTCATATCCCCCAATTAGTTTAAGTATCCCCCAATTGCGCGTTCTTTAAATTTGAAGGCTACCGTGATATAATAAAACCCGGACGATACAAGACCAAAGCCTGCTCAAACGCACATCCACTCTCTACAACAAGGGGGAGTGGAAACATGAGTTGATGGGTGGCCCACCTTTACAAGGTCAAGAGCAAGGTTGTGAAATCGTAAAATCGTTTTCTGTTTTTGAGAATCGAATCGTATATTGAATCGTGAATCGTAGATTCATTGTCGTATCTATATATACCTTGGAAATAAAAATATGAGCGACTGTATGTAAATAAAAACATAAACAATCGTAAAATTTGTATCAATTTTAATATAGATGAAATATGGTCAGAAAACTACACTGGTGCAGTAGGTTATCTTCCAGCTAAAGAACCTATAAGTCAGCGGTTCGAACTCCTTTGACTTATTATTTTTATTTAACTTAGTATTTTCCGTTAAAGAAGATACTTTGACTCATTCAAAGTCAAAAGATGGTCAAGAATCGTAACGCCTTTGGCTTATTATTTTTATGTAACTCAGTATTTTCCATTAAAGAAGATACTTTGACCCATTCAAAGTCAAAAGATTGTCAAGAATCTTATTATTTTTATTTAACTCAGTATTTTCCGTTAAAAATGATACTTTGTCTCATTCAAAGTCAAAAGATGGTAAAGAATCGTAGCCCCTTTGGATTATTATTTTTATTTAACTCAGTATTTTCCCTTAAAGAAGATACTTTGACTCATTCAAAGTTAAAAGATAGTCAAGAATTATTTTTATGGTATCTTCACGATTCATAATGGATACGATTCTATTTCACGATCCGAATCGATTTAGAATAATTTAACTCGAATCATACGAGTCGAATCGTGGCTCATACAATTTTTAAAACTATGGTCAAGAGCATTCCAGAACCAACTAAATCAAATTTTGGTTAAGATAAAAAAATTGTCAAAGGTAAACATTATCATTTTAGATAATGATGCGTCTCATTTAGGTCTTGGAAATACATCTGGGTGCACAGTTGTCACGGCCATATTTAGCATGTCATGTAAATCATCTTTAATATATATATAGGCAGTTGATGTTGTGCTTAAGATTTGTTACTTCCTAAACACCCCAAGATCTTCACACAGAAAACAGAAAAATATGTGGAATTTAAACAAGAACACAAATAATTATAGTGGTTCGGCAATGTGCCTACTCCACTGCAGCAAATAAACTTCTTATTTAAACTTAGAGAATGGACAAACTGTTTCTTCACACACCTCTAACAATTCAGACTAGGATACAATAACCAAAGGGTTATCACCTCTATTTATAGGGCTAGGAATAATCTAGAATCCACCTAGAAATAGAAGTCCTAAATAGAGAACTAATTCCTAATAGAAATCAGATTCCTAAAATAACTTGCAAACTGATTTAGGAAATCAGTTTGGTCTTTCCTAAAGTAAGGTGTTTCCTAAATCGAGCCAATAACTAACAATTCTCCACCTTTGCAAGATTTATAGGACAACTTCACTATTCTCTAATTTCTCCACCTTGGCATGAAATTTGACATTCCATTTCCTTCAAACTTTTGCTGCTTTCACTCATCCAAAGATGCTTCACTTCTTCAATCACTATAAAGATGCTTCACTCCCTTTTTGGGCTTCTCATGTGCTTATCAGTACCACTACACCCTAAGGTGTCTTCAAATATGCACAATGCTGATCAAGTTTAGACAATGTCTAAACTTTTCACCTGTCACCACTTTGGTGAGCAAATCTGCTGGATTGTTGGCGGTTCCAATCTTTTCCAGCAGAATTTCACCTTCTTCAACAATTTCCCGTACTTTGTGATATCGTACATTGATGTGCTTTGTTCGAGCGTGATAAACTTGGTTCTTAGCTAGGTGTATTGCACTTTGACTGTCACAATACACGCTTGCTTACTCTTGCTGAATCCCTAACTCCTCAAATAAACCTTTCATCCAAACGGCTTCCCTTATACCTTCTATAGCAGCCATATATTCAGCATCGGTTGTCGATAACTCCACTGTAGGTTGTAAGGTTGACCTCCAACTTATCGGTCCACTCGCAACTGTAAAAACATACCCGGTAGTGGATCGAAACTTGTCCAAATCACCAGCGTAATCATAATTACAGTATCCTATTACTTTGCAACCAGTTCTCTCATTCCGTGAGAACTTCAATCCAACATCTACGGTACCTTGAATATATCGCAGAATCCACTTCACAGCCTGCCAATGTTCCTTCCATGGATTATGCATATATCTACTAACCACACTAACATCTTGTGAAATATCAGGCCTAGTGCATACCATAGCATACATAAGGCTTCCAACAACACTTGCATATGGTATTTCAGCCATTAACCTCTGCTTCTCTAATGTTTTTGGTGACTGTTCAGCATTCAATTTAAAGTGTCGAGCTAGAGGTTGTGTTACCGGTTTAGTATTGTCATCTAAACCGAAAGGCTTCAGTACCTTTTTCAAATAAGACTTTTTAGAAAGATTAATAGTGCTAGATTTCCTATCTCTCTCAATTTCCATGCCCAAAATTTTCCTTGCTTCACCGAGATCTTTCATCTCAAATTCACTACTCAACTGAGTTTTCAATCGTTGAATCTCCACCTCACTTGTAGATGCAATAAGCATGTCATCTACGTATAAAAGTAAGTAGATAAAGGACTCATGTTGGAGCTATTTGAAGTACACACAAGAGTCATAGTTGCTGCTTGTGTACTTTTGTGTCTTCATAAACTTGTCGAATCATTTGTACCACTGCCTTGGAGACTTCTTCAAGCCATACAACGACCTCTTCAAGTTACATACCCAATATTATTTACCAGCTACTTCAAACCCCTCAGGTTGCTTCATATAAATCACCTCCTCCAAGTCACCATGTAAGAAAGTAGTTTTCACATCAAGTTGTGCAAGATCGAGATCAAATTACGCCACCAAAGAAAGTAAAATTCTAATGGAAGTATGCTTTACCACTGGAGAAAACACTTCATTATAGTCAATCCCTTCCCTTTGCGCGTAGCCCTTAGCTACCAACCTTGCTTTGTATCTTACGTTGCTTGTAATTGGAGATCCTTCCTTCTTTGTATATACCCACTTGCATCCAATTGCTTTTTCTCCTTTAGGTAACTCCACCAGCTCCCAAGTTCCATTCTTGTCAAGATAATCCATCTCTTCACTCATGGATTTCTCCCACTCCACCTTTTTAACTGTCTTGACGGCTTGTTTATATGTGGAAGGAATTTATTCTTCTACAATCGGTAATGCATATGCAACTATATCCGCAAACTGTTCTGGTTGACGAGTATTTCTTCGTTCTTTCCTATGAGCAATACTATCATAATATGTAGCTTCTTCCGCTACTTCAGGTCATGTTTCTTCTACTTGTACCTCTTGTTCTGGTTCTTGGGTTGAAGCATCAGTTGTTCCCAAATCTAAGTCTTCATCAGAACCTTCATCTTCCAAATTCTCGTCTATGTGGACAGACTTCGCTGGTTTCTCATTTGGTTCAAACTCCGCCATTTGCCGACTTTCTACTTTTATTTCAGATGATTCATTCTTCCACATTGCAGTCTCATTAAAGGTAACGTCCCTACTTATCACTACCTTCTTTGACTCGGGACACCATAACTTGTATCCTTTTACCCCTGATTGGAAACCTACGAAAATGGCTTTCTTGGCTCTAGGATCAAGTTTTCCTTCCCTCACATGGTAATAAGCGGGACAACCAAATACATGTAACATATCATAATCTGAAACTGGTTAACCATACCATACTTCCATCGGAGTTTTACCTTCTAGTGCTACTGTTGGCAACCGATTCACTAGGTGACACGCATATTCCACAGCTGCAACCAAAAACTGCTTGCTTAATCCAGCATTAGACAACATACATCGTACTTTCTCCAGTAATGTACGATTCATGCGCTCCGCCACCCTGTTCTGTTGTGGAGTCTCCCTTACTGTGAAATGACGCTCAATGCCTTCATCTTACAAGATTCGTAGGAACGGATCAGAATTGTACTTACCACCATTGTCTGATCTTAAGGCCTTCACTTTCCTGTCGGTCTTCATCTCGACCTTCTTCTTCCACTTCAAAAATATTCCCAATACTTCATCATTTCTATTCATGGTGTACACCCATACTCTTCTGGTAAAGTCATCTATAAATGAGACAAAATATCTTCTACCTCTCAAGGATGCAGTCCTTGAAGGTTCCTGTTAGAGCATAGCTCGGTTGAACCCACCAAGCGTTGGTATGTCAAGTTTGGTTATCATATTTTATTAAATAAAAACTCATTCAAAGAGTCGCTTGATTATATACTACAGTCAACTTCGTATAGGTTAGCTTGAAAGTGTTAGGATATGAGACTTATAAGTATTACATGAAGACTTGAAGAATGTGAAGAAGTATGGAGCTACAACGACAACATCATCCTTCCTCTTGAGGTTAGTAATATTTGACTTGATCTGTTTCATTCCCTAACGTATCTTTCAAGTCATGCATATTGAAAACATAACTGCGAAGCTATGTATGATACTCTAGTTAGACATAGTATTAAGGAATACAATACGAGGTTTATTGCTTAACCATTAAACATTGTATATAAGACATCGACATGATCATATGAATGCTATTGTGATTATGTATGGGTATGAGTGAAGATTTCATCCTAGGAAACAATGTTTTACATTCGTTTAAAGGAAGTAAGTTCATAAACTCGTTTTGTGAATCGAAAGGGAAATCGCTAGGCTTATTGGTATTGTTATTCTTTGCAAATCTATTTTGAATTACCAATATGTGTGTTTAGTATAACCGCTCATAAACTTGTTTATGTATCTTGGTAAAACTATTCACAAGGCCTGACTTATGTATTTGTACAACTTTTATTAGTGAAACCGATCTTAAGTAATCACTCAAGATGGTATGATCGATGCCTTGTAAATAACAACTTTTATCTAGCCATTGGGGAACCGATCCTAGTAAGAGGTGCAACAAATTTACAAGAGGGGAATTGATCCTTGTAAGAGGTGCAACACATTTTTCGTAGATGGGGGAACCGATCCTATGAACATGTGCAACAAGTTCTCATAAGATGGGGGAACCGATCCTATGGACATGTGCACCAAATAAAGGTAGTTACCATAAGTATATGGGGAACCGATCCTAGTACCTAGTCAATCGATTTTTGGTAACTAGCGTGACTATGCACAGTACTCACATGGAGGTAGAACCGAACTTGTTTTGGTAGAACTGTGAAACCCATGATTGGTGATTTGATAGGATAATCAATCACATAGTTCTTAGAAGTCAGATGAACCACTTCTAAATTCGTTTGGAAGTGTGGCAAATCGGTTCCAAGATTGTAAGTATGAAAAAGGACTTGCAAAGTAAAGATGTAGACATACTTTGAACATGTGCAGTAACTCTTATCATTAATTGTTCGAAGATATTCCTTAATAGATAAAGGAGAATCCCAGGATCGAAATAAATTGAGAATCTTTTAATTAAGGTTTCTTAGTTTTTATATGCTATTTAATTTCCAGCAATTAAATGCATATCTTTAGAAAATAATAATTTGTAATGTGCATTTACTGATTATAGATTTTTCTATTGGGATTTCGGTCAATATTTGGACAGTGCATTTCCAGGAATTATGAAAACCGAATTTGTGTTTATTGCATATCTTTGAGAATATTCGGTTTTGGAAATTCCTTGGTGTCCAAACTTCCTTTGTCTATAAATATTGAAGTTTGCATTTCTAGAAAACTAATCCTCAGAGCCAGCAAAACTACCCCAGTTGTGTTGTTACTGATGGAGCCGCCTATCGGAGAGGAAAGTACCATAATTAGGAGAAATCTCTTACGGCCGCTCGGTTTAAAGACTTTTTTGGGATTGAGAAGCTCTATTAGTACCGTTGGTGGGAAACTAGATAATTGCAGTTTATTTTAGTTTTCGATTGATTTGATTGACTAACGGTTGTTGAACGTTGATTGCACCTAGTTTGTTTATGCTTGAGAATCTTCTCTTCTGATATAAGATTCACTTAAACTAGATCGAAGTTTTGACGGGGATCTTTAGACTGTTTGTAGATCTAAAGACGTCTTGTGATAATCCAACGTTAATAGACTTCGTTCTGTGTGTGATTGATCACAAGAGATTCAAGTTGATTGTGTGCAGGTGCTGATTGAAGATCAAAGAAGATTTGAAGATAAAAATATTTTTTGGGTTCATAATCTTTGTTTCGGCTGGAAAGGGATCCAACTATAATCGGTTTATCTTTGTGATAGATTGGATCGATTAGTTAAGTAGATCGACATCAATACACTTCTTTGTGATTAATAGTATTGATTGCATAGTCTAACAATTACTTCGGTAGTTATTGAGAGATTGATCTAAGGACCCGACAAAGGAGTTTATTGGTTAAACGGAAGAACCTTTGTCAGACTCATATCACGTTGTTTGAAAAGAGTTGTTACCGAACAGATTTGTTGTTCCTTTTCCGTTTGGAATACGAACCAAAGGAATTATTCCAAGTGCGTGACTTACTGCAAGTTGGAGGCGCAGGGATACTGAGGAAACTAGGTGAACTATAGGTTTAGTTGCTTGGTCTCAACTATACGAAGTTGGTTTGATTTTGTATAGCGGCTTAATTCTGAGAGTATTCAATTCTGGACTAGGTCCCGGGGGTTTTCTGCATTTGCGGATTCCTCGTTAACAAAATCTTGCTGTGTTATTTACTTTTATTTTCCGCAATTATAATTGTGTTTATTATCATTTAAAGTAAATCGCACAAACGTTAATTCCTATTTTACTTGTTAGACAATCCCTAGAGTTTGTTTAAGTCCGAACCTATTATCAAGTAAACATACTTCGTTGTTGTATTGTCTCGATATCGTATCCATATACGATCACACAAAGTGTGAACCGATTAGTTGTATTATCTCGACTCAGTCCATAGACAATCACTTTCGGAAAAGCACTTATAGGTGGAAAAGTTATAGATTGAGGTATATTTGGGTACCCTCGTCTTTTCAATTGGTATCAGAGAAGGCAAACACGAAAAGATCTAACAATATGTGTTTGGTGCGATCCAACCTATAAGATTTGAATCTATGTCTGATTCGGTTAACGTGTTAGCAGGATTATATGACTCTAAGTTTTCTTACAACCAAATTGTGGAGTCTCTTAAATCCAAAGAAATTTGGACATTCGACGAATATCGATTATATCTCAATCTCACAGAAGATGCTTCAAGCAAAATCAACAGAAAGCTGTTAGAATTTGCCGAAATGGAAAGACAGCTCTCTGATTTGAGAAATTAGATTAAGATATATGAGGAAAAGGAAGATGAGTCTTTGGATAAAACACTCAAGATCCTTGAAGATAGTAGTGGAGTTCAAAATGAGGTTGATGAGTTTCTCAAGGAATTAGAAATCTCTAAAAGAACTAATGATTCCAAAGGAAATCAATTCATTCATGAGTATTTGATGAATTACACCTCCGAAGAATCTGAAATATATCATAAGAATGATTCTGACAATTCTTCTAAAGAATTAATTCTTGAAGATGATGTTGTGATAGACATCAATAATGAATCTAAAAAAAATTGTTTTGATTTTCCCAACATAAATGAAGTGAAATTGATTGAGAATTTCGATTCAAGTCCTAAAGAGAGAAAACCTTCATGACTTGAACAAATTGATACTTTTCAAAAAAACCTTGATTGGTTACCCATGACAAATTTTCGGTATCCATGGTTTGACCATATTCGGATCCGGATCCACATCCAAATACAAAATGGGTTTGGTGATAAAAACAAAGAAGGATGTTCTTTTCTCCTTCTCTATCTTCTTCGGTTCCAAGAGAACCTTGACAGTTCAAGAGGGTTCGAAATTTCTCTAATTCTAATCTTTGCATGTTTGATTCAAAAGGAGAAACTTGCGTCAATTCATTCCACAACTCAAAAGGAACTAAGGGTCGTTCTTAATCCGCTCAAATTCATCCCAAGCAAGAAGATTCAACACTCAACAAGTTATATCGATTGTAAGTGTCTCTCTACTCTACTTGTTGATTCAATGGAAAATAAAACTAGGGGAAGTAGGAATTTTGTTAGAGGAGAAGGCTCAAGTAGGAACTCTATGCTCTACTCTACTTTGAATATCAATTATGAAAATATGCCTAGTCTTATTTATGATGTTGGTTCTCAAAATTATTTTGTGGATGATGAATGTGCTAGAAAATTCGGTTCAATCAAAGAACCCATCATGGAAATGTTATTTGTCAATGTTTCGGATATGAAATATGTGAATTTTGTGAATCAACGTGAATGAGGTATCATTCATGAGAGTTATTTCAAGGCAACACCGGACCTTGTCAAGCTCTTCTTTGCTAATATGCATGAGATGAATTTTGAAGGATGCACGTTTCGTACTATGATCGGTACAACATCTTTTGAAGTCAACAAACAAGTAATTTCGGAATTAATTCTCTATCTTTACATGAATACTTTCTTACCATGCTCGGATGAGAGGTTTAGAGTTAGGAATGATACTATTTCATCTAAAATTGGGGGAATATGGTCAGGTAATTCATTACTTCTTCACAATGTTGAATTTCATCTAAAAGTATTTGGAAAACTTTCTACTGCAAATTTGTGTCCTAGCAATATGCATAAGACCAAGTGGACTAGAGATGTTGCTGAACTTGTATATCATCTTGTCAATGGAGTATAAAACTTTGATTTCTGTGGTCTAATGATTAGACAAATGATTACTATCTGAAAGGGTGGAAGAAGAACTCCTGGGTTTGCTTGTTTAATCACAAGAATATGCAGCTCCTTTGGAATTGTTTGGCCAAACGCCAGGGTGAAAGTCCCAAAGAAATTGGGAGAAAGAATCCTCAGCCAAATGAGAGGACAAGTCTTCAATGCTCCTCCTCCTATCAGAGTTGAAGGAGATCCACAATCTCTCAAGAGAAAACTAGAGAGGAAGAAAAACTGCATCATCGACCTGATTGATCATGCTACAGAAATACATCCATATCTAACTTATGCTCTGAATGCTATCTCTGACAGTTATCAAGATACCTCCTCCTCTGAAGAAGAAGACACTGATTTGGACATCTATGACTAGTGTCCAATACCGAGTATGTAATATTACGTACATTATTGTAGGATGCATGTAAGAACTGCTTCCCTTTCGGTACGTTTCATGAATAAGAGTGTAGAACTTTGGATTGTTTATGAGATGTTTGATTTCGGTTTTATTACCTTGATATTCGATCTCATAATTGTGTGAACCCTTATGGTTTGGGTGACTTTTTAATTTAGCGGGATTAAATTCTAGCCCATGTTGGTAGGCTTTATCAAAGGATCATGAAGGGTTCATGTAGAAACAATATGTGAAAAAGTCAGAATATGTTTAATCTTTTGGTTTAGCATAAAAGCATATGTGTTTCGAGGTTTCAACTTTTGCATCGCATAGTTAAAACCGGTTTTCAACCTTCCTATGGTAAAGGTTGCTCTTTGTTGTTGTTCTTTTGTTTTGGCGGGAGGATGACAACTTTAATGGGGGAGAGTTCTAAGTGAACTTGCGCTTAATGACATATCTTAAGGGGAGAAGAGGATGCGGAATTTGAGGTAACAATCTTGTTAGTTAATTGTTTTCCTATTTAAGAAAAGCATGATTTTATTGCATATATTTATTGCTTTTGCTTAACAAAACTTTCGGTACAATTGATGTTTATTCCATTATTTGTATATGGATGTTTGATTGTGATTCAATTGTTTCCGGTTAAGAAAAACTATTGTTATCTTTCGTTATTGTTTGATATCAATTGTTTAGGCTTACAAAATTTCGGTGCAATTGCGGTGCTATAATGTCTATGTTTGTTTCAATTGCTTCGGTTAAGATAAATGATTATGCAAGTTGATTTATTTGGTTTGTATGGATTGTTTATGGCTTAACAAAAGGTTTCGGGATCACTTGTTTAGTCCAAGTGATTTCCGAATAAGAGAAACTAAGTTTTTCGGATCTTAGTTAGACTTATCAAAAGTGGAGGTTTCGGTTACTCAAGTCTAACCGAATGCCTTAACAAGAATTACTAGTTAACTAACCTAGTATTTGTCTTGTTTAAAAGTGAAAGGTCTAAGTTATTTATGAGAATAATTAGAGCCTGATGAGAAAAATAAAGTTAATTCTGATCTTTATTTTGGTCTTATCGAACAAGCGATTTATTTATACAATCGGTTTAGCAAAAGAACTAAGGTGATTAGTCGATTTTTGAAGTGCTAAACTATTAGGGAAAATTGCTTCGGCCAATTGTTTCCTAGATAACATGTTAAAACCAAATTACTTGTAGTTTCTGTTTTGATATTGGTTATCTAAAATGGTATGCAAAACCCTCGTGCTCAACTCTTATAGGTTTGCAAATTCTCTGTGTGAGATTTGTAAGATCCTTTCGGTTTTTCCTTTATTTTTTCGTTTCTTTGTCATTTTGTGACAAAAAGGGGGAGAAATATATGGAGTAAACAAGTGATATTGACTTGTTGTGAGTTGGTATCACTAACGGAAAGGACATTTGTGCAAAAAAATTTATTCTAACGAAAAGAGTGAAAGCATAGACTAAGAGGGAGTCACATATCATATGATACGTAGTTATGAGGAGCTACATGAAAATAACAAAGACGTGCGGATTGAAAATCTACCTATCTAACCTTTAGGGGGAGTATTAGCTTTGTTATTATAATGTCAGCAGCGGCATTTAAGGATTGAATTTAATGCAGGTTTTGTGCTGTTGAACTTGGAATCAAGCGTATGTGTATAATGAATTTTTGTAATTTATTTATCCATATGATGTAAGAGTTTTGTCACTAAAATTGACAAAGGGGGAGATTGGTAGAGCATAGCTCGGTTGAACCCACCAAGCGTTGGTATGTCAAGTTTGGTTGTCATATTTTAGTGAATCAAAACTCATTTAAAGAGTCTCTTGATTATATACTAGAGTCAACTTCGTATAGGTTAGCTTGAAAGTGTTAGGATATGAGACTTACAAGTATTACATGAAGACTTGAAGAATGTGAAGAATTATGGAGCTACAACGACAACATTATCCTTCCTCTTGAGGTTAGTAATATTTGACTTGAACTGTTTCATTCCCTAACGTATCTTTCAAGTCGTGCATATTGAAAACATAACTGCGAAGCTGTTTGAATGATTATACTCTAGTTAGACGTAGTATTAAGGAATACAATACGAGGTTTATTGCTTAACCATTAAACTTTGTATATAAGACATCGACATGATCATATGAATGCCATTGTGCTTATGTATGGGTATGAGTGAAGATTTCATCCTAGGAAACAATGTTTTACATTCGTTTAAAGGAAGTAAGTTCATAAACTCATTTTGTGAATCGAAAGGGAAATCGCTAGGCTTATTGGTATTGTTATTCATTGCAAATCTATTTTGAATTACCAATATGTGTGTTTAGTATAACCGCTCATAAACTTGTTTATGTATCTTGGTAAAAAAAATTCACAAGGCCTGACTTATGTATTGGTATGACTTTTATTAGTGAAACAGATCTTAAGTAATCACTCAAGATGGTATGATCGATGCCTTGTAAATAGCAACTTTTATCTAGCCATTGTGGAACCGATCCTAGTAAGAGGTGCAAATTTTTTACAAGAGGGGAATCGATCCTTGTAAGAGATGCAACAGTTTTTAGTAGATGGGGTAACCGATCCTATGAACATGTGCAACAAGTTCTTAGAAGATGGGGGAACCGATCCTATGAACATGTGCACCAAATACAGGTAGTTACCATAAGTATGTGCGGAACCGATCCTAGTACCTAGTCAACCGAGTTTTGGTAAGTAGCGTGACTATGCACAGTACTCACATGGAGGTAGAACCGAACTTTTTTTGGTAGAACCGTGAAACCCATGATTGGTGATTTGATAGGATAATCAATCACATAGTTCTTGGAAGTCAGATGAACCACTTCTAAATTCGTTTGGAAGTGTGGAAAATCGGTTCCAAGATTGTAAGTATGCAAAAGGACTTGAAAAGTAAAGATGTCGACATACTTTGAACATGTGCAGTAACTCTTATCATTAATTGTTCAAAGATATTCCTTAATAGCTAAAGGAGAATCCCAGGATCGAAATAAATTGAGAATTTTTTAATTAAGGTTTCTTAGTTTTTATATGCTATTTAATTTCCAGCAATTAAATGCATATCTTTAGAAAATAATAATTAATAATGTGCATTTACTGATTATAGATTTTTCTATTGGGATTTCGGTCAATATTTGGACAGTGTATTTCCAGGAATTATGAAAACCGAATTTGTGTTTATTGGATATCTTTGAGAATATTCGGTTTTGGAAATTCCTTGGTGTCTAAACTTCCTTTGTCTATAAATATTGAAGTTTTCATTTCTAGCAAACTAATCCTCAGAGCCAGCAAAACTACCCCAGTTATGTTGTTACTGATGGAGCCGCCTATCGGAGAGGAAAGTACCCTAATTAGGAGAAATCTCTTACGGCCGCTCGGTTTAAAGACTTTTTTGGGATTGAGAAGCTCTATTAGTACCGTTGGTGGGAAACTAGATAATTGCAGTTTATTTTAGTTTTCGATTGATTTGATTGACTAACGGTTGTTGAACGTTGATTGCACCTAGTTTGTTTATGCTTGGGAATCTTCTCTTCTGATATAAGATTCACTCAAACTATATCGAAGTTTTGACGGGGATCTTTAGACTGTTTGTAGATCTAAAGACGTCTTGTGATAATCCAACGTTAATAGACTTCGTTCTGTGTGTGATTGATCACAAGAGATTCAAGTTGATAGTGTGCAGGTGCTGATTGAAGATCAAAGAAGATTTGAAGACAAAAATACTTTTTGGGTTCATAATCTTTGGTGTGCACAATACTTGTTTCGGCTGGAAAGGGATCCAACTATAATCGGTTTATCTTTGTGATATATTGGATTGATTAGTTGAGTAGATCGGCATCAATACACTTCTTTGTGATTAATTGTATTGATTGCATAGTCTAACAATTACTTCGTTAGTTGTTGAGATATTGATCTAAGGACCCGACAAAGGAGTTTATTGGTTAAACGGAAGAGCCTTTGTTAGACTCATATCACGTTGTTTGAAAAGAGTTGTTACCGAACAGATTTGTTGTTCCTTTGTTGTTTGGAATACAAAGGAGTTGTTCCAGTGCGTGACTTACTGCAAGTTAGAGGCGCAGGGATACTGAGGAAACTAGGTGAACTATTGGTTTAGTTTCTAGTCTCAACTATACGAAGTTGGTTTTATTTTGTATGGTGGCTTAATTCTGAGAGTATTCAATTCTGGACTAGGTCCCGGGGGTTTTCTTCATTTGCGGTTTCCTCGTTAACAAAATATTGCTGTGTCATTTACTTTTATTTTCCGCAATTATAATTGTGTTTATTATCATTTAAAGTAAATCGCACAAACGTTAATTCCTATTTTACTTGTTAGACAATCCCTAGAGTTTGGTTAAGTCCGAACCTATTATCAAGTAAACATACTTCGTTGTTGTATTGTTTCGATCTCGTATCCATAGACGATCACACGAAGTGTGAACCGATTAGTTGTATTGTCTCGACTCATTCCATAGAGAATCACTTTCGGAAAAGGACTTAGATTGAGGTATATTTGGGTACCCTCGTCTTTTCAGTCCCCATACATCTGTGTGAACATAGTCTAGAACTCCCTTGGTGGTGCTTTTACCGGTCATAAACTTGGTTCTAGTTCTCTTCCCTTTCACACAATGTTCACAAAATCCTAACTTGCTGCATGATTTTGTGCCTTTCAACAAGCCTTGCGAAGTCAGCTTTTGCAAAGACTTTTCTCCGGTATGCCCTAAATGCATATGCCATAATTTGGTAGTGTCCGACTTAACACTATCCGATAATGCTGCAATTCCTTCACTCACACTTGTGTTTCCTTGTAGAAAATACAAGTTTCCATGTTTCAAACCTTTCATAACAACTAGCCCATTGGAATATACCTTCAAAACTCCACCTTTCAATGTCACCTCGAACCCTCGGGAGTCTAGTTCACCTATTGAGATCAAATTTTTCTTCAATTCTGGTACATAACGAACATCTTCAAGTTCTTGAATGACGCCATCATTCATTTTCAATCAGATCTTCCCAATCCCTTCAACTTTACAGGTATTATTGTTACCCAAAAACACCCTTGGTCCATCAAACTTTTCAAACTTAATGAACCAGTCCTTCTTAGGACACATATGGTAGGAAGCTGCGCAATCCATAATCCACTCAGTTATATCCGCAACTAATGCGGATTCATGAACAGTCATCGAGAACTTGTCATATTCATCATCATCAACAGCACCATACTTGATTTCAGCAACGTTTGCGTCTAAACTCTTCTTCTTGTCCTTGTTCTTTGCTTTAGGATAATCCTTCTTCCAATGTCCAGTCTGATAACAAAAGGAACATTCATCATATGCTGGGATCTTTGATTTGGCCTTTCCTTTGAACCTTGATTTACCTGAATTCTTCTTGTCAGACTTCCCTCTGACTGTCAAGGCTTCACTAGTCATTTCCCTGTTCAAATCTCTATCCCTTTGCCTAATATCATAACTTATAGTAGAAACATTCACATCATCAAACTTGAGTGTTTTATCCTCTATCTTATTCTACAAACTATCAATGAATGTCTCATATGAATCAGGTAGAGATCCCCAAAAACAACAAGTTTTGGTTTCATCATCAAGTTTCACATCAATATTAAGTGCATCAGCAATTAATCTATAATACTCAGCAAGGTGTTCGACCATAAAGGTACATGATTTTTTGTTGAATATGAAAAGTTTTCTTTGCATCATGATTCGGTTTGAAACACTTTTCATGACATACTTGTCTTCCAGACTCTTCCACAGCTTGAAAGTTATATTCTCACTCATCACATCGTACTTTATATCCTTCGTAAGGAACAAATAGATTGTGTTGCAAGCCTGACGATTCATCTTTGCCCATTCAACGTCCGTAATCACTAGTGCAGCAGGTTTTACTTCTAATAGAGCATTCTCTAGGTCTTGCTGACTCAAAGCATCACGAACTTCACATTGCCACATGGTAAAGTTGTTCTTACCATCAAATTTCTCTACTTCAAACTTTGCCTTCGACATCTTCACCTTCAAATTCTGTTTCTGACTTCAAATAAGCTAATTCTAGACGAAACCCTAGAACTGGCTCTGATACCAGTTTGTTGTTCTTAAGATTAGCTACTTCCTAAACACCTCAAGATCTTCACACAGAAAATAGAAAAATATGCGGAATTTAAACAAAAACACAAAGAATTATAGTGGTTCGGCAATGTGCCTACTCCACTGCAGCAAATAAACTTCTTATTTAAACTTAGAGAATGGACAAACTTTTTCTTCACACACCTCTAACAATTCAGACTAGGATACAATAACTAAAGGGTTATCACCTCTATTTATAGGGCTAGGAATAATCTAAAATCCACCTAGAAATAGAAGTCCTAAATAGAGAACTAATTCCTAATAGAAATCAGATTCCTAAAATAACTTGCAAACTGATTTAGGAAATCAGTTTGGTCTTTCCTAAAGTAAGGTGTTTCCTAAATCGAGCCAATAACTAACAGTTGATACTCCAATATATATTCATTGTTGATAAAATTAGCAGTGTCGTCTTCGAGGTTTCTACGTAAAATGAACCACATACATACATATTTAGGTATATCTCGAATTTGAAACTACTGTATTTTTCAACCATACTATAATCTTAAGTAACTCATTCATTGAAATGAAATGCACGACGACTATTACCTCGAGATTGATTTATCTCTGCTATATAAAAGTAATAGGATTCTATATCAATAACAATTGTATTGAATCGTTGCCATCTCATTCACATTGATATCTTTATCAGAAAATTTGATATCAGTTTCCACATTTCTATGTGCAATAAACGAAACATATGGTTTATATTTCGGAACTAACATCATACCCCTGCAATCAAAACACAAAATATGAGAAATTTGAATTTTAATATTTTCGTTATGAGATTCAGATCGCGGTGAGATAACACAACGACGTTAACAAAAAAAACGTATACCTGATATTCTCAATTGTGAATTCCCCTATTCGGCAACGCTGGCGGCTGGCCACTGAGCTTCTGAAGTAGCTAGATGTTACATTCAATTTAATGTTTGGTTTTGTTAGTCTTGTTGTTAGTCATGTTTTGTTAGTGTTTGCATTTCATTGAGTCAGTAGAAGTTGTTAGACGTGAATAACAAAAGGGAATATGATTACTAATTCAGAGTTAGTAAGTTAGTCTTCCTCATTAGTAGGAGTTAATGTTTATCATGGTTAGTGTAAGTAGTACTTCCTAGTCTTTAGGATCTAAAGAGTCGTGGGTTTATATGTATCCTTTATTTAAAGAGTTCGGAAAAGTAATGAAGGGATATTGATTCAGTTTATAAAAGAAACTCTCTGTAGGCTTAGGTCATAATCCTAAACTTGGACGCAAGGCTCGTCTATAGCCTGAGTTATTTGAGGTTGGGTTCCTCTGTAAACCCTTATCTTTCTTATTTTCAGTTATCATTATTTGTGTTCTTAATCATCTTAGAGAGATCGTAACAAGTGGTATCAGAGCAAGGTTTTCGCTTCCGTAAATCACAATCATTGCTTCTCAAAAAACCCTATCATTCTGTTGTATTTCAACCGACTTGGTACAAAAATTTAAAGATGGATGAGAGAGTTGAAAGCTTGGAGAAAACTACTGAAGATCTAAAAAAGTCTATGATTACTGTGGTTGACAACCAAAAAGTGATCGTTGAAAAGCTAACTGATCTTTTTACTAAGTTGGCTCTAATGGTTGATGTGATGAAAGGTTCTGCAGAAGGTGATGCAAAACAATCAAAGGGAGGTGGAGAAGCTTTTGGAAACACTCCTTCAAAACTCAAAAGTGGTGTTAAATTAGTTTTTCCAAGCTTCAAGGGAACAGATGATCCCACTAGTTGGTTATGTAGGGCTGAGCAATATTTTTTTCTTTATGAAATTCCTGAGAGTGAAAGAGTTTCTTATGATTCTTATCATCTTGATGATGATGCACAAATCTGGTACCAAATGTTGAAGCAAGTGATGATTTACGTCACTTGGGAAGACTTCAAATCAGCATTACAAATAGTTATGGTCCGAATATTTTTCTTGATTTCTTTGGAGAACTTACTAAGTTGCAGCAAACTGGAACTGTTGAAGATTACCAAAAACAGTTCGAAAAGTTATTAGCAAAGTCTGGTTCACTCCCACAACCTAGACAAGTAAGTTTATTTTTTAGTGGGTTATGAGAATCGATTCGAACCGATGTTCAAGCAAATAAACAAGCAACACTGTCCGAAGCAATTGAGTTGGCACGTTTGTTTGAGGCTCGTGATAAGTGACAATTGTTCGCTGTTACTCCAACAAAAACTCAAGGTTCGGTTCTTGTAAAACAATTGACTGCTTCACAATTACAAGAACGAAGGAAAAATGGGATTTGCTTCAACTGTGATGAAATGTTCACACCAGGACACCGATGCAAAAAACTGTTTATGATAACTCCGGTCATCGAGGAAATTGATGGAGACCATGTGATGGAAGATGACAGTCCATAGTCTTGAGGACAAGGCTTTAATTATGGGAGGAGGAGTTGTTACAGTCAACTTAATGTTTGGTTTTGTTAGTCTTGTTGTTAGTGTTTGAATTTCATTAAGTCAGTAGAAGTTGTTAGACGTGAATAACAAAAGGGAATCTGATTACTAATTCAGAGTCAGTAAGTTAGTCTTCCTCATTAGTAGGAGTTAATGTTTATCATGGTTAGTGGAAGTAGTCTTTCCTAGTCTTTAGGATTTAAAGAGTCGTGGGTTTATATGTATCCTTTATTTAAAGAGTTTGGAAAAGTAATAAAGGGATATCGATTCAGTTCAAAATTATTTTACTTCCTTTAACATCCATAATTAATTATACTATGCTATCGATGGCCTATGTTAATCGTTTTCAATAAATGGCTATTGTTAAATTTTTTATTTTAAAAATATAAAAAATGATTTCTTAAAGTAAATAAAAAATAAAAACAAACAAAACGTGTTAGACTAAAAAAGGAAAGCACAATTTTATTTTTGAAATATATGATTTCTGAAAAGAAAAAGGAAAAAACATGTTACACTCAGAGAAAAAAACCCAACTTTATTAAACCACATAGATTCCTAAAAATCAAATTTTTATCGTCAATATATAGAGTAGATAAATCTTATTAACGCAAATTAGGAGGTTTTTTTTAGAACGCCCAATTGGGGGATATCAAAACTAATTGGAGGATAGAGGAAAAAGACAAAAAATGGATCCAAATATCAAATCAGGGTCACCTCTTATCTAAGTATTTTATATAATTCCTAATCTACCCCTCACTAATCAGGTTTTGTGGTTAATTATAATTAGTAAAAATCTTAAGTATTTGTTAAATGATTAGTGTGTATTTTTATTTGAATTTGGGTGAGTGAGGTGAGAGTAGAAGGAGGGAAAAAAATTGAGAGGGAACTTTTTTTGGTAAAAATGGAGGATGATTGTACAAGCACTCCCAATACTCAGGTAAAGGTGCCAATGTGTTGAAAATTTGATTTTTTTTCTTTGAATCCACCATTGTTGCAGCTGAAATAGCTCGGTGCCGGCATGGACGTAGTATGAATACAATGCCGGCAGCAGCATTTCAGGCATTGTACTCATACTACATCCATGTCGGCACAACAATATCCCCCATTTTAAAAGGCTAGCCGGCATTGTATTCAACCGAAAAAACCATGCCGGCATTTGTTGGAAATTTTCATAAATGTTTGCCACTATACGGGGGGGTCCGGGCTCGTAGAAATTTTTTTTGGTTTTGAAATTCAAAACCTATTCCGTTTTGATATTTTCTAATGGTTTTAATCAGTCCACTGCCGGCACAATCAGTTAATTCTCGAGCATTGCCGGTACTGCTAACGACATAGTATGTTGCTTAAATTTCTATGTCGGCACATGATGTAAAGTATCCAGAAAATTGATTTTTTTTTTTCACTTGACTTCCGTATTGATAGATTTCTATCGAGCATGCCGGCATTTAGTGATGGCATGGTCTTCATCAATTCCGGCATGGTCTTCATCACTTCCGGCGATGTAAAAAATAATAATTTCCGAGATGGTCTTCATCACTACCGGCATGGTCTTCATCTATACCGGCATGGTCTTCATCACTTCCGGCATGGTCTTCATAACTTCCGAATGTAAAAAAAAAAAAAAATTGTTTTCAAAATGAGGAGCCGGCAGAGAAGGAAAAGAGAATTTGAAAGGGAGTGGGGAATATTTAGGTTTCAAAGCCCTAACCCTAAAAGAGATTAATGAGAAGTGAAGATGGAAATGGGGGATATGATTTTGTTTTTTTATTTTTATTTTGAGGGAAGAGTATTTTAGTATTTTTGCCTCCCAAAAACACCCTTAGTAGACACTATTAGTTGGGGGAAGTAATTTATATCCCCCAATTAATTTTGATATCCCCCAATTGCGCGTTCTTTTTTTACAATCAGAACCCCAGGAACAATCGCTGGAGATAACTTGGAAAATAGAAAAGAAAATTACTATAGAATTTGTATTGGGACCTCATATATGTCATTCTTCACTAAAGATGGGAACAACATGGTGCATCGAAATACCAGGTGCATCACTATATATAATAAGTATTTAGAAAGAGGGACACATATATAAAATAATAATTTGCTTTATGTTTGGAAGGACATTTAAGATTTTTAATAGTATGAAGACGTCTCTATATACATCTCCACTATTTAGTCAACTCTCATAGCAAATCCTATGATAGTGTTACTCCTTTAAAATGAAGGAGAGCTCAAATTAGGTCCTATTGTGGTACTCTTTCCCTCATATTTCACCCTAATGTCTTTCGTACAGTTCTTGGGGGTGAAGGAGTGGTTGGTAATCTTCACTACAAAACATATTGTTTGGAGGATAACTAAATATCAACACAAACAACAAACAGTCTGGAAGATGGGAAATGAAAACCAAAAAAAGAAGAAGAACATATCAACCTGAACGGTAAACGACCCGAAGGAAGGAAATTAAAAGCAGAAGAAAATGTTAAAAAAGAAAAGAAAAATAAGGTTAGCTAGCAAACTATTTGGAGGATGGTATAAAACTTTATTTATTAATATTTTAAATTTTGAATACTTCCTTCCATTTTTTTAATGTAAATTTTCAAATAAAGATTTATTATATGGCAGACAGTTTGCCTATAGACTTATGTTCCTCCTTCCCATATTGGGATCACTCCTTCCTTTGAACAAATCCTCCTTCAAATTGAAGGGGTTAGTCTACAAATGAGATCACACATAGCTCATGCTCTTAACTCTGTTTAATAGGATCTCTGAATCTTGTATTTTTAGATTACGCCGTTATGGATTATTCATTGGTACACTTTGTTACCAATGGTTATATTGTATTTAACTTTTACTCAGTATGTAACACCAGGCATAAATTGTGTCAATCCGTATAAGATGGGTTTCTGGCTGAGCGACTGTTCAGTTAAGGGTACTCTTACACATATAACAATGTAATATTTCTCCCCCACTACAATAGGTTTAGCTATTTAAGTAGTTGGTGATTTATCACCTAAGTTACTTGTCCATGGATAAATTTATATTTGAGCACTACAGAAAAAGTTTATTATGCTTGCACATGGGGAAACAAGTTGGTTAAGTTGCTGGAATTGCTGCAAAAATTCTCATGTTCGTAGGAATTGATCTAAAGGGTTCTCGTGACTGTTGACTGTTAGAGACCGTCAGTTGATTCAAGTGGACCGGGCCTTAGATTAATGGGCCGGTTTGGTGGACTTGGGCTTAGGACTAGTTATCCAATGTTGATGATTTGGACCCCTTATAGTCCGAGTTAGCTTTTGGTCCCTTCTACAAAGTTGTAGATGTTCATAAGAATTATTTAATGGACTATAGAACCAACCTAATTGAACTAGTAAACCTTAGATGTGCTATAGATAAAGAATGAAAAGGTGTAAAGTCATAAATGGGCTTAGAACCACTAGATAGACTTGTATGATTCTTGTGTGAGCCATTTTGGCTAGATTCTTAGAGTTCTTATGTGATTAACAGTTAGTCTATATTAACAACGATCGATTCAAATTATGAACCAGTGGATCGTGGATCCGAGGTAGGCGTGGCTTGTCATCAAAAGAGGTGGGAATTTACATTTAACTCTTTTGTGATTATTGTTGTTTTCTTTGACAAAAGTTTATGTTTAACAAATTCATGCATTGTCTGATTGTGTATTCCATGCATTGTCTTATTTTAAATTCTGAAAGTATTGTTGATTCTTTTAATCTTTATATTGCTTGGAAAGGAATTGTAATGCTTTGTTTGTCTTTATGAATTGTTTGGGAAATAAGAATTTCCATCTGAATGTTTGGAAAATGAGAATTTCCATCTGTGGTATATAGGATACGCTCCTTCATTTATATCTACTTACTTTCGAGCTTTTATGCGTAATAGGTGTGTAAGGAATTTGTCGACACTAATATATGCTAATATAGGTGGGTAAGGAATTGGTTGACACCAATATATACATTGTTTGAAGAAGGAGTTAGTTCCATATACATGATTGTTTAGCTATGTGAATTGGTTGTTTTTGGTGTTTTGGGAAAACATGAATTGTTTTCCAAATCATTCCAATGATTAATTGAAAGTTAAATGTTATTTCTACTGGGCACCCCTTTTAAGGATGATGTGCTCACCCATTCCCACTTTCAGTTTCAGAAACAGATCAGAGTTGCGCAGCGAAAGCTTCAAGGGTTGAGTTCGTTAGTTGGTTAACTTCGGCTATGTTTATTATGTTGTATATTATATTTGTAAACCAAATGACTACTGTATATGTATCATTTAAAAGGAGTTCTTATATATATATTTCAGAGGGCGGTTAAGTTTTGGGTTTAGTTTTGTAGCAGATTTCTTAATTGAATGTTTAAGTATATGATTTAGATCCTTAGTGCCTCCTTATTTAGTTAATCTATTGGATTAGTCACCTGCTAGCTTTGGGGGCGCTACAATATCAATCTATTCTTCCAGTTTGGGAAATACAATTACTTAATGCTCAAGACCCACCACAAGTCACATTTGCACATCGAGAATATGTTGTTATATCAAATTATATAGAAAACCTTCCATCCCTTGATGACATGGTTCAACATTCTTTCTTCTCTAGCCCTAAAATATTGATAATTCTGAGATAACAAGTACCTCCTCACCTGCAAGCATGCACCACCTTTGACTTCTTCACCGATTGGTTGTGGATACGTACAATTGCAATCGAATATGCTTGTAAAGAAGAAGTACGTTTAGCAATCATCGTTAATACACGGAGTAAATTTCACTCACCATTACTGGCAGGAGTTTATGGGAACGCAATTGTTTATCCTATTGAGGTAACAACAATATAGAAGTTGATTGATTGTCCCTTGAGTTTTGCATTGGAATTGGTAAAGAAAGCAAAGGATGCAGTGAACTAAAAGTACATTAGATCAATAGCGAATCTAGTGTCACTGAAAGGGCGGCCTATCATTTATGCAGTGCGAACTGATTTTGTGTCGTATTGTAGACATGTGTGGAATGATGATGAGGTTGATGTTGGGTGTGGAGAAGTAGTATATTGAGGACAAGTGAAAAAGCGGGGGTCTAAAAACCACACCAAATATTTCGTTTGGCAATCTGAATAGACAAACTCCAATATACTTTCAAGAGAATCAACTAGATAGTTAGACTCAATCTAAAGAAAAGTATATCAAAGAGTTTTATATCTCCATCTCTCAATTCAATCCGCAATAAGCAAATAGGAATTTGCGAGCCCGATTGAATATAAGAGAAATAACTTGAATGGTACCAAAGACCAATGTTCAAGGATCAATCAATTTCAATCAACAACCAAAGGTTGGATTTCCCAATTGATCGATTCAACACAAAACCTATGATATTTCAATTATATAACAAAATATAATGCGGAAAAAAAATAACACAGACACCATAAGTTTTGTTAACGAGGAAACCGCAAATGCAGAAAAACCCCGGAACCTAGTCAAGATTTGAACACCACACTGTATTAATCCGCTACAGACACTAGCCTACTACCAATGAACTTCGGACTGGACAGTAGTTGAACCCTAATAAATCTCACACTAATTCAAGGTACAATTGCGCTCCTTACGTCTCTGATCCCAGCAAGATACTACGCACTTGATTCCCTTAGCTGATCTCACCCACAACCAAGAGTTGCTACGACCCAAAGTCGAAGACTTGATAAACAAATCTGTCTCACACAGAAAAGTCTATAGGATTAGATAAATCTGTCTCCCACAGAAATACCTACGAGTTTTGTTCCGTCTTTTGATAAATCAAGGTGAATAGGAACCAATTGATATACCATACTTATATTCCCAAAGAACAACCTAGAAATATCAATCACCTCACAATAATCTTAATCGTATGGTAGCGAAACAAGATATTGTGGAATCACAAACGATGAGATGAAGATGTTTGTGACTACTTTTTATCTTGCCTATCGGAGATTAAATATCGATCCAATCTTAAAGAAGTTAGTACTCAAAGACGATAGAAACAACAAGATCATATCACGCAACTACAGAGAAAATAGTTGGGTCTGGCTTCACAATCCCAACGAAGTCTTTAAGTCGTTCACCTATAGGGTTTCGTGAAAAACCTAAGGTTAAAGGAGAATCGAATCTAGCTTATACAACTAGTATCACACATGAGGTGTGGGGATTAGGTTTCTAAGTTGCTAGAGTTCTCATTTATATAGTTTTCAAATCAGGGTTTGCAATCTAAGTTACCTTGGTAACAAAGCATTCAATATTCACCGTTAGATGAAAACCTGATTAGATTCAAGCTAATATCTTTCAACCATTAGATCGAACTTAGATTGTTATACACAAATGAAATGTACCCTTATTTAGGTTTAGTAACCGTACCTAAACGTGTACACCATATTGGCTCAACCGTAGTTAACCGAGGTTAGCTATATGAATACTCTCATATCAACCTTATTCATCTTAACT
>JAJJMB010017331.1:449612-467952 GCA_023531105.1 Papaver atlanticum
TATTGAAATAATCATAACGAAACATTCCAAGTCTACACCAAATAATTATATCACACAAACCATGTAAGATGTTACTCGGCGATTTTCACATGATCATCTTTTGACTTTCGTCAAGAATATAAGATGAACTTGGTTGAAGTGAAAGCTTACCAGCACATATTCCGAGAAATATGTAAGCGAGTTAATCTCAGTTCGAAATCTCAAATGTGTATAATTGACAACTATATAGTAATACGACTTTTGTCTCAATATAGGAGATAAAGTAGAAATAGACTTTCCAAGTGATAGACTAGTTTTAGTCTCCACATACCTTTTTTTGATGAAGTTCCACAAGCTCGCCTTCGTAGTTCTTCGTCTTCAATTGATGAACGCCGTGAAGTCTAAAGCTCAACTACACAATCTATCCTAGTCCGAGACATCACTATAAGTAGACTAGAAATCAAGACTTATAGTTTTGATCACTAACATTGACAAACAAGCTTGAGATAGCAACGCTTGCAAGTTCGACCGAGCAGTGCTCTAACAACAAGCAATAGGTAATAATCCGACTTTAGTTGCGCGTTTGGATACTAGAAGCATAATCATAAGTATAAATCAGAAGCAGAACTATTTTGCTTTACAAAAAGTTAAATTTTCAATTTCTAAAAATCATTTCAAAATTCTCTACCAAAACTGGCTTCTTGCGAGAAGTCTAAAAACTATTTCCGGATGCGCATCCAAACGCGCTATAAATCATTTGGATGTCAAGTTATTATATGTCCCTAAAGAACAACAAATGTAGTCTAGTACCAGTTTGTTTGCCGACTCCCCAACTATTTCCCTTCTCTTTCTGTTTTTCTTTTCTCTCGAGCCCTCAAACCCTCACTACCAAGCAGAGAAGAACCCTAAGATTTCAGCTTGAAAATCTTAAATCTAAGCCCACTACATCTTAATCGAACCCTAAGATTTCAGCTTCGCGGAAGATTTGTATAAGCTACTTGTTCAGTTCAGAAATGAATTTTGTCATGCTGAGATGGCGGCAGTCGCGCATTCTGTAAACCCTAAACTGTAAAATTCAACAACAGAACTCTCTTCTCTTCCTCTTTTTTATTTTTGGCTGAGAGAATTTATCAAACACTTATTGAACCAGAAATGGTGTTCTTTGATTTCAATGTTCCATATCTAGAACCAGAAAAAACAGACAGTAATGGAAAGAAAAACACAAGATTGAAAATAGCTGTGAAAGCAATGGAATTAGGTTACAGTGGAGTAGCTTATAATAGATGTATGAAAGGAGTTATGTCAGATAATGATCGTTGTACGATTTATCTATTCCCACTTTCTTCATTGCTAAAAGTTTCTCCAACTCTATCTGATTCTGTTAAATTTCATAGAGAACTATTGAAGGTTCCATTGAATACTCCTTTTCGTCAGTATACTAGGTTAACAGTTACTGTTGAGAATATTGTTCAAGCTGGTGTTTTGAATTCAGGAAATCCTGTTTTGAAAACTTATGATTTGGTTGCTGTTAAGCCTTTGAATCAGACTGTATTTGATCACGTCTGTAAAGTTTCTGAGGTGGATTTAATTGCTATTGATTTTTCGGAGAGGTTACCTTTTCGACTGAAGCTTCCCATGGTTAAAGCTGCAATTGAGGTGCATTCTTTGACTCTTTTTTTGTTTTTTTTGTTTTTGTTTTTTTTCATGTTTAAGGAGTTAGGATCTAATTCATCTTTTTTTGAAGCATGCACTAAGATTTGTATGGTGTTGTTTGTTATTATGCAGCGAGGGATATACTTCGAAATAACATATTCACATCTTATCTCTGATATTCAAGCAAGGAGGCAAATTGTTACAAATGCTAAGGTGAGAATTTTATAGTTTAAAATTGAAAATTTGATTGCCCAAATAGAAATTGTTAAGAGAATTAGTACACACATTACCACATAAATAAATCTGTAACATCTCGATATATTGTAGTTGGACAAATTCTTTATAACTTGACTTTCATGGGGACTTGTCATAAATCTCTCGTTGGCAATGATGGATTGAAAGTTTGGGTTTAACAGTTGTTGGTTTGTTAATATAGAGATTTACATGATTGTGTCCCAACTCCGGATATTGGGTTGGTAATTATCAAAGTGCAGCTGTATTGAGTTTCACGTTAATTTTGCTTAAGTCGGTAGTACGTACTACGTAGTAGAACCTCTAACTTTGGTTATCACCTTTTCTGTATATTTGATTTTAACGAATCATGAAATCTTTTTCTAAGTATACATATATATGACCATGATTTCCAGCTATTAGTGAATTGGACACGAGGGAAAAATATCATTTTTACAAGTGGTGCGTCCTCTGTTAATGAACTTAGAGGACCTTATGATGTGGCAAATCTGTCCTCTTTGCTTGGCCTCTCTATGGAACGTGCAAAAGCTGCGACTTCAAAGAATTGCAGGTCTGTTAACTTAAAACAAGTCACCATTGATTTTAATTTGTCAATTTATAAACTTATGACAAAAGGTACCTTTTGGTGGTTAAACATGTTTAACAGTCCAATCTTATGTGTGTCAGGGCTTTAATAGCTCGAGCACTTAGGAAAAAACAGTTCTACAAAGAAGCCATTAGAGTCGAAAAAATTCAACGAGTAGATGCAAAGGAGCCTTGGTTTCCTGACTGCAATAACTGGGATGAAATCTCCAGCGGCGAAGGAGATATTCAGTTGGATGATATTGCAAAGTTTTTCGCTGCCTCTAGTAAAGTTCCAAAAACTTCAAAGGCAATTGATTTTGTGTCAGTTACCGAAGACTTGCCATCTCATGGTATGAGATTAAATGACTGGTTGCCTGCTGGTGGAAACAAGTCACAACTGCAGGAAGATACACCTATTTCAGATGCCAAGTCTGACGAATCTCCTGACATGGACAAAATCTCCAAACATCCAGATGGACCCGAGGTAGTTCCCTTTTCACATCCAAAGTCGCTATTTAGTACTTGTGTAGAGCACCAAACCCCCAGTACTCATATTTTGTCTACTGATGGAACACAAGGTGAAACTACTTCCATATTTTATGAAGAACCTATGAGTTCAGATAAGGTTTATGAAGTTCCGGATGCTGCTGAAATAGTACCACATGATATGCCATCACATGATTGTATCTCTATTATTGACGTGGACCTTATGTCACATGATAATGTTGTTTCTGGCCTCTCTTCTGTGGGGGTAAGTGGAACTTTCTCATGCCAAGTGAACCCCGTGGGACCAGTTAGTGTAGGGTCAACTTTAACACCAGAGGATCATGTGCATACTACCATTGTAGATGATTTGGTGTTCTCAATGGAAACTCCCCCCAGCCTGTCCGCTTCTAAGGAGTCTGATAGTTTTCCTCAGATTGGAATTTCTGAGATACTAAACAGCTCTGATGATGCTATGGGTGCACATGCTGTGAACATGGAGAAAATTATATCCAAAACAGAAGAAAGGAAGCAAATAGATTTAGTTTCAGGTGGATGTGATATGCCTATTGTCATAGGTGAACTGGAAGAAATACAGAACAGTTGTGATGCTAAAGTTCTTCTTGCAGATGACAAGCCCGTGGAGTGTTACACTAATATGCAAGTGGACGCAGTTTTGTTTGCAGATGAAGTTTCACAAAAGGATTCTTTCATTGAAATAGAAAAGCATGCACAAGAAGGGGTTAGTGAAATGAGTAGTACGGCGCGTGATGAATCCACATCAGGTATGTAACCAGTATACATCAAAATATTCTTTCTTTTCTCGCAGAATTCTTTTGTTTTAAAGGCATCAAATAAATTTAGGGGTATACACTGCACCTAATAACACATTCATGAGTGCGGACAGCTTTGATATATCGTCTCATACCTTCCCTACTCCAATAAAGAGTATCTACAGTCAGTTTTGTTGTTCTTTTAATTTAGTTGTTTCTAATGTATCCTTGGTTTTGTTTGTTCTTTTCTTCAGGAAAAGGCAGAGTTAGGCGGCCAGCTTTCCCATTTCCTCTCCATCGCGTCTTGAAGCATATAATTTTCAAAAAAAAATCTAAGAAATCGAGAAACAAGAGTAAAAGGTTATAAGGTCTCTCAGTCGCTATTACAATTTTGATAGTCATGTAAATTAAAATAGCAGTTACCTTTTTTTTCCTATTATATCCGGTGCTTAATTTTCCCCGAAAGAGTATTGACTTAAGTACTCTAACCCATTAAGAAATGAAATGACAGTGTCATTGCTGCAGACTGCAGAGGTCACAGTATTGGATTGCCTTCCCAGCTTTGGTGTGCCAATTTTTAGTAGTAGTAGATACCGTAAAGAGTTTCATGATATTTAAGTTGGTCACATTTTTGGCGGAACACTTTTTTTTGTATCATATCCATCATGTAGCATGAAGAAAACTTAATCCACTTGGCCAATGGTTGACGTATCATTAGGTTCAGTCAGTTTTATGGACAGGAAATGTCCAAGTAAATGGATCATATTAAGAAACAGTATAGTGTGTGTTCAGAATAGAAGAATTCAGGCTCAGTCAGTGTCTTGATTGAGTGATACTTTTACTCATCTAAAACAGTGATGAAGAGACATGAAGTGTTTGAAAGATAAACAAAAAGATTATCATTCCAGGAATTATGCACAAAGGGTAATTCTTTCTCTTACTAATCAAAAGGCCAAGGAGAATGCATGATGGAGCAAACCATCTATCTATCTACTTACTTAAAGGCCTAGACAAATAAAGCTCCCATGTTGAACGGTGAGGAAACCCTCGCTTCCTATTGGCCGGAATAAGCTTTTTTTGAGTTTTGTGAAACGAGCGTTTTGGTGAGGACACTTGGCAACGTATGGTTGGTTTAAAAAGAATAGGAAAAAGATTAAAACAAGGAAACCAAATTCAATATTTAGGTGAGGACACTTGGAAATGTATGATTGGTTTAAAAATTATAAACTTAAAAGGAAAACGTAACTTACCGTGTTTGGAATCTTATGGAAGTCCCAATTCAACTTGGAAATCGAGTAACTACTATATTATGACTATTTTTTCCAAATTAATATATAAAGGGGAAAAACTCCACATATTTTCTACAAAAATAAAACAAAAATAAATAAATATTAGGACTCTTTTTTCCAAATTAATATATAAAGGAAAAAATATCCACATATTTTCTGCAAAAAAAAAGCAAATAAATAAATAAAATATGCACATATTTCCACCTATATAATGTATTTGCCCCGCCACACCAAATCAAAATTGCATCACCACGGGGCGGGGTGAATCCCCACGCACACCAAATAAAAAATGCATTGCCACGGGGCGGGGCGAAGCCCGCGCGCACCAAGTTAAAAGAAAAAAATTAATAAAATTTACACATATTCTCCACGTATTTAATGTATTTGCCCGCCACACCAAATCAAAAATACATCGCCGCGGGGCGGGGCGAAGCCCAGCGCACACCAAATAAAAAATGCATTGCAATGGGGCGGGGCGAAGCCCCGCGCACACCAAGTTAAAAGAAAAAAATAAATAAAATCTGCACATATTCTCCACCTACTTAATGTATTTGCCTCGCCACACCAAATCAAAAATACATCGCCACGGGGCGGGGCGAAGCCCAGCGCACACCAAATAAAAAATGCATTGCCACCGGGGGGGCGAAGCCCCGCGCTAACCAAATTAAAAACATTGCTACGGGGAGGGGGGAAGCCCCACACACATCAAGTTAAAAGAAAAAAATAAATAAAATTTGCACATATTCTCCACCTACTTAATGTATTTGCTCCACCACACCAAATAAAAAATACATCGCCACAGGACGGGGCGAAGCCTGGGACACACCAAATAAAAATGCATTGCCATGGGGCAGGGCAAAGCCCCGCACACACCAAATCAATATGCTCGGTGCGTAGCACGGCACAAATCTAGTATAAAATAACAAACAATAACAACAAAGCAAAACAACTCAAAAAAAAAAAAAAAAAAAACATGCCCAGACACCGCCCAAGACACCCCAGGCCAAAACCTACACATGCCCACAGCCTACTACACCCACCAACGACATAACCACCGAATTGAATACTCCACTATATCCTTCAATAGCAACCTTCACCAGTCCACCATTACTACTATATCACCACTACAGCCGCAACAGCCATTATCTCCATACTGATAACAACCCACAACCAAAACCCATCACAAATTTTTCACAAAAGGATAAAACAACAATAACAAGAAACTAAAATAATGGCTGCTCCGTTCTGCTAAAAAGAGAAGCAGATTTGAATAGCAAACAAACACAGATCAGTTATAGACAAGGCGGGGGTTATTGAGAGAGCGAAAGAGCTTCTCTTTATTCTATTCAATATAATTTGTTTCTTCTTCCACTTCGAGCCTGCATGCTCGTCTTCCTTAGCCAGTACCGATATAGTACTCCAATGATGAACCCGTTTGCAGCTAATACGGCTATGAAAATCACAAAAGTTGCACGTATTCTGTTTCCCTTGGAGTCACCATTATCTGAGCTGAGAGTATGATTCCGACCTACAACATCTGCAGTTAAACTGATAACTGAGAGCAAGTAGATGGTGAACCATATATATAATGCATTTCTCATTTTATGTGTTGACAGTGAAACAAGGAAAGCATTGAAATAGCAGAATCAAAACGAGAGTCTTTATTTTCTTTTCTTAAAACCCCTCCAAGTGAGATTTTGAATCCCAGACATCTTGGCACATACACCATGCGCCTGAATCCCTGACCAACTCAATTGTTGGACCCTTGAAAGGCAAGATGAATACATTCTAACACGCCATTCACCTGATGAAGGCTTAACGATCAACAATTTTGCATATTGGCACATCACCGATAAAATTTCAATCGACCATTTGAACCTCAAATTCAAGCAACTACATTTCATACAGTTGGTTATCTAATGAGAAATCAAGGTACAAAAGGACAACTAATTTATTAACGGTGAAATCAAAATGAACCACATCGATATGCTTACTATTACCAAGTAGTACAGATATGCTTACTATTACCAAGTAGTACAACTAGCCAATTGGCTATGAGTGGAGAGGTCCTAAGGGATTATAAACCGCAGGATCTTAGATACTCTAACAATATTTAAAGATTTTACAAAGGCACTTACCCGTTCCATGAGGAGGAACACATTCAGGACAATAAAATGTAGCACTGACTTCCTTATCTTTCAACCTTACATACACTCCGTCAGGAGCCTTAAAATCAGATGGACAAAACTCCCACTCATCAAATACGCCATCTGATATGATAATATTCTTCTCATAGAAACCACAACGCTTACATTTCTTATTAACAAACTCTGTCATTGGCTGCACATTAGAAATTTGACAAGCATATTAGGAACCAAACAACTTCAGTTAAACTCACATTCATATATACAGGTGAACACAAACCTGCCAAGACTCTTCATTCTTAAAAGTGTACAGGGAGTTTTTCTTCTTCACATCAGGTAAATTCGTCTTGTTCTCTCCTTGACAATGAAAATAAACTGTTGTCGCAGTTTCCAACCCATAGGAACTAAAAATTGGTCTACTTAACAACCCATGGGTAGTAAAAATCTGAATTGATTTTAGAGTAACTATTCCAGACGAAACAGTTCCTATTGAAGATAAACGATCATCAGTAAGAAATTGAATCGTTTAATAGTGTCCATTCATACTCATAAACGATCACAATTAAGCTCCAGTAATATGATTATCATTTGAAGTAATTACCTGAAGGAAAGAAGAGCAAAATCGAAGTAAGTAGAAGAAGCGGAGCAGTAGAGCCAATTACTGACTCCAGTCGGATCCGAATCATTTCTTTCTCCTTCCGAATTTAATTTTCCGTTAATATCGGGAACGTCAGAAATCTCTTTCTCTCCCCAACTTTTCTAGTCTACCTTCCAATGATCGAAGTAGTCCACAAGTCAACAACAGTGACCAGATAAAGGTACGCGTATTATTAATGGTTTGTTTTTTTGCGGATCTGGATCTGACTGCCCCTGACTTGACCCTAGTCAGATGTCAGATAGTTTGTCTTTTTTTTAATCAGATCTGAATCGCGATCTGAGTCAGATGTAACCCTTGACTCGGACCCGTTTGAGTTAGGTAATAAAATACACTTGACTCATGGGAACAAACCACTTACTCACATTTTTAAATCAGATGAGTCAGATCTGACTCAAAAAATAAACATATTGATTCAGATCCAGATGAATCAGGTGATTTCAGTCAGATTCAGGCGAGTCAGGTGAATCAGGAGAAAACAAACAAGGTGTAAATTTTAAAAAATATTTTTAATAAAGACTAATAATAACGGAGGGTACCCTGGCGATTTTGACGGTGAAAAGGGGAGGGAATATGGTTTGTTGGATAACCCCTTTTTCTATTTTCTTCCCCTTCCCGGATCAAATCTTTGAGTTATCCTCTCTTCTGGATACATTCTGATGGTTTTTATTCATGCATTACATGCCATTCTCCGTGTTCAACATTGATGTTATTCGGTTACAGTCTGGGTTTTCTTCACCATTGTCATGTTAAGAACGAGGACAGTGGCTTCACAGAGTCTCGTTTCCCCTACAATATCAGACTCGCAATCTGATATCTATTTCCAATGTACGTTCAGAGGTTTCAACAACTGGAGGAATCAAGTTGGTGGCAAGGGTCTAGTGAAGATATCTCTTTTTCGCCATCTTAATGACATATACTTTGCGAATAAGGAGGAACTAGTAAGGTGTAGGCAACGCATTTAGAATAGCCGTGAAGTTTTTAGGGCTGGAGGAGGTTCTTAAGATGTGGCTTTGTGCTGATTGCATGAAACTTCATGCTTGAAGGAGACCCTGCAGATCACACAATGATGATATGGTATTAGGTCCGTTCAATAGTCATACAACAGATTTCCTAATTTTTAGTATTACCCGTCCCCCGACACCGGCTGCGAATTTCCTCAGCAGTGATGTTTCAGAGCTTGCACTTTTCTTGGAACTGCAACTACTAAACAAATTATTCAGAAGCAAATCTCTACGATGAAGACTATTCCACCAAAATGCAAGCTACAATTCTCAAAGTTTTTAAAAATCACCTTAGACAAGGTATTATCAAACCCAAGGGATATGTCTGCTTGGATACAACTTTTACTTCTACCTATATGCACTTTACGTGTCTATACTCCATAGAGTGGTTTTGAGGAAAAATTAGGTATACGCAAGAAGCTTCAAGTAGCTTCTATAAACCAGGCAATTACAAAATGCCGTGAACCTGATGGTTGTATATCTCTTGTGCATAAGGTGCTAAAGGAATTTGATTTACCACACACCAGTAAGGTTCGCCGTAAGAAGATGAGTCAAGAGGCCAAAAATCTACACATTCGCAGAAAAGTAATCATAAATGGGATATTTACAACATTTATTAAGATGTTGTCCTCCAATGGCATTGCTCTACTTGAGAAGAAACCTTGACTGAATTGATTGCTAAGCACTTACAAGCGCCTCCACTACTTATACCACCCTAACCAGTTTATGCGGCTTCTATAGCCACCAACAGTGAGATCATTCTCAGCAGACTGGAGAGTTTTCCCAAAGGAACAATGTGTGGCCGTGATGGTTTATGAGTCCAACACCTTTTGGATGCTTTCAGCAGACCTTCTGTGGCAGATGATCACGTTCCTTCCATAACTGGAGTTATCAACCTCTGGTTGTCAGGTGAGTGCCTTTCCATGCTTGGTGAGTTTATAGCGAACGCACCACTTACCCCTCTTCTTAAGCCAGGTGGAAGCATAAGCCACATAGCGGTGGGTACAGTTTGGAGATGAATTGTCTCTAAAGTTGCTGCACAATCTGTTGGCAGAGAGATAAGTATATATCAAGGGGACTACCAATTTGACGTGGGAACACCGTGTGGTGGAGAGGTGATTTTGCATTATGTGAATAGGTTTCTTGAAGAACACGGGTATATGGATTTAAAGACAATGCTTTTGGTCGATTTTAAGAATGCTTTCAACACGGTGGACAGGTGCTCCATGCTGCAGCAGGTACGACGAATATGTCCATCTATTTATAAATGAGTGGAGTTCTATTATTCGACTACACCTAGGATGCATGTTTCACAAAGACACCATACTCTCATAAGCTCAAGGAGTTCAACAAGGAGACCCCTTGGGTCCTCTTTTGTTTTCCTTAACCTTACACCCTTTGGTGAATAAGTTTGTTGTACAATATGATTTAGACCTCCATGCATGGTACCTAGACGATGGTACACTTGTCAACAACACTATGATGATCTCCAAGGCGCTCAAAATTATTCAAATAGGCGGTCCTGCTAACGGGATCCACTTAAACGTCTCAACAAAAAAAATCTTTAACCTTTTCGAACACTCGGGGAACTTGGAGATGACACCACAAACTTCTTGAAGAGGATGAAAAAGTATTTATTTCGATATGATGTTAATGCTAACAAAAACATTTTTTTCTTTTAAAGGATAAGGATTGTTATTCATAATAATTATACGAACTCGAAATAAAGACAACAATTTTAATTTAAAACTATAATGGAAATTAAAAATTAAACTAAATTACATTTCCTAAGGGAAAACAATTAAAGTTAGATTACTTCATCATCTTTAGAATCTCTAACGCTGGTTATATTCATCTTCTTCAAAATATCCTTTTGTTTATGTCGATAATATTTTTGTTCGACTGGACCTAAGTTACTGAGATCCATACCGTTATTGCATGATCTTGTTGTTCCGATTGCATTTGATAACCCTGTTGTTGGTTAGATGATGTGATTTTAAATTGTTGTAAAAAGTGGTAGTAAAAGTTGTCGTTCACTCAGACTTGTTGAGATAGGGTTTAAGACTTAAAAATAAAAACAAAGAAAATATATAAAAAATTTGTCACAATATCAAGAGATACTAGGACTTCGGATTCCACCATTAATCACCTTCAATTGGTTTATATAATGATTCACAACAATTCTAGCTCTTTTTATGGACTCTATTTCTTTGCCAAGGTAGGTTTCTAAAATATTAGATGTAAATCACAAGCATGGTTTATCAAAAGCTCTTACGTCTAAACATACACCATCAAACGAAATCACAACTAATCAATGAAAATCATAAATCAATTGAATCAAGTGCAAAAAGTTATAAAGAATCAAATATAGTTACCAAACAATTGCGAAAAAGGCTTCCTCCGTCATCCCAGTGTAGGGGTTTAACTCTTCATGTTGGAAACACGCTCAAAATTGATATTCATAGCTCAAAAAGTGTTTACAAGAGGTGAAAAATAATAAAGCAGTGAAATTGCAATAGATATAAGTGTTACAAAGTCACTGTTACAGAGAACGATAAATTGTATTGTAGTAGGATAAACGACTGTTTATATGTGTCTGTTCTTCGTGTTCTTGAGAACGACACCTCTCTTCTATTGTATGTAACTTCTTCTTCTTCCTTCTCCTGCTGTAACTCCACCTGCAGCGTGATTCTCTGCCTTTGCTCCACCCCTAACTCTCGACAACCCTCTGCTGGACTCCAAACAACCTATATATACTCAACAGGTCAATAAAATCCCGGGAAACTCTTCACAATCTTTTCGTTTCCTCCACACCAAGTTACGGATTTATTTCTTTTCTTATCTCATGCACGCGTCTCCTCATTGTTCCAAGCTCCCAAAAATAGATAAGTAATAATCCTACGAGGATATCTTCCCTTAATGCTTGCGTATATTCCCTAAATAACCAAAAACCAAACTCGAGAAAATCTTCTCTGTTTTAACGAATTCACCAAATATACGAAGATTTGTTTCTTGTTTTAACTCCCAAACACGTCATTCATACTGTTTATTAGGTAACTACATAATCCCGTGTTTAACTCTTCCAAAATCACGTCAAAAATCTTGCCTGAAAATCACCCTTCTCTGTTCTTCTTAAACCGGTGAATTAACCGATGATCCATCCCAATTCGATGGACTCAAACACCTATACTTGTCCTGTCTTGCCATAACAAGTCCAGACCATAAGAAACCCGCAATTGAATCTTTTTCAAACTCTTCAAAAATCTGATCCCTAATCTGCGAGTATATGTACACTTTTCCGGCCAAATCTCAAATTTGAATTTGGGAAGATAAGTGTCCCTTATCCATTCCCATGGCGCAAATAGTAGTTGCCATGGGGGTGCCCTTATCTAACCTAGGGGTGCCTTTATCACTTCTTTTTGGGTGCCAACAACACTTCTCCGTGGGTGCTTCCAACATATTTCCGGGGTACCTTTAATGCATATTCTTGGTACCTTTAGTAATTTCTCCCGGGGGTGCAAATACCACTTTCCGAGCCAATTTCTCCGCAAAAGCTTATTTCAACAAAAACACCTACAATGATATAAAAACCCAAAATAAGTACGAAATCGAGCACTTACAATACAATTGAGATCAAAATAGACACATAAATGCGTCTATCATTAGACAAATCAATCGCATGGAGTTGGGCTTATTGTTCTGCTTTTATTGATTCTTTCCTTAATCATGATTCCTTAACATACCTCTAAAATGTCCTGACTTTGTTGATAGATCTTTCATTCTTCCATCTGAATTGAAGCACTGCCCCCATTATGTGCCATGAAAATACCTTGCTAGCGATCCTTCTTCAGTCTAGCTTCTTTTCTTTTTTTTAACTTTTTTAGTTCAAATGGCCTTGCCTGATACTTGTAGTCACAACAATTCTCTCTACTAGGTAGTACTTCTATCCCATCTTAGACTGGTGAAAATTTTTGATGGATGGAAAAAATGGAACTATTTTGTGCGAAGTGAGTTGATAATCAAATCCAAAGACCTTTTTTATTAACATTTCATAACAAGCATCATACTTGAATGGTTGCCATGTTTGATTTTGAAATTGCTCCCGACCTTCTCATGTCTGAAACATTGTATTGAAAATAAATAAGTTAATTACTATTATCACTAAGAGGAAAAACTTAATACTGAAAATACGGGGGTACCAAATACACCACCAACTTTTTCTTAGGAAACCTGTATGGATTAAACTCAGATACAATTCCTAAAATTGCAACTTAATGAATCTCAATCAGGAATTATATGAAGAGTTTAGATCTCTTTCTCTCACAATCAATATGTAAATGGAGACAAGTCTGTGAACCTGATTATATCGTGAGAGTACTTGGACGACTCCAAAGATCAACATCCAAGATTAATCAAGTCGTATCCAACAATTAAGATGGACGTATCTACTTTGATTGATTTTACGTACAACCTGTGATATTTCAATTATATAAATAAACAATATAATGCGGAAAAGAAATAATACGGGCCCAAAATTTTTGTTAACGAGGAAATCGCAAATGCAGAAAAACCCCAGTTTCTAGTCCAGATTTGATCACCAAACTGTATTAAGCCGCAACAGACTCTAGCCTACTATCAATACTTCGGACTGGAATGTAGTTGAGACCGAATCCACCGTCACAGTAATTAAGTTACAGTCGCGCTACTTATGCCTCTTGAATCTCGCAATACTCTGCGCAATAAATTTCCTTAGCCAACGTCCTTTACAGCCTAAGAGTTTCTTCAAGTGAATTGAAGACTTTAAATCTATCTATCTCCCATAGAAAAGCCTATATGTGATTTCCATTTTGATTGTTAGATCAAGGTGAGATAGGAAATCGTTTGCAGTATACTAGGTCTAGCAAACTTAAAAATCCGGTACTTACGACTCCCTAAAAGAAACCTAGATTATTATTCACCTCACAAGTAAAACATACTCCGATTTAAACAAAGAATTGTTACAGAAGAATAAAACTGTGGAATCACAAAGTTTGAGACGAATAAATTTGCATTTTCTATCTATCCTGATCGGAATGAGACTCAGCAGTCAGTAACAAGACCAGGATATATAAATTGTCATGATAAAGATATTCGAACCTGGCTTCACGAATCTCAAGACAATCTTATGATTGTACTCAATCACGATAGAAAACAACAAGATCAGATCATGCAATTACAGATAAAACAGTTGGATCTGGCTTCACAATCCCAATGAAGTCTTTAAGTCGTTAACCTACAGGGTTTCGTGAAAAACCTAAGGTTAAAGGATAATCGACTCTAGCTTATACAACTAATATCACACAGGAGGTGTGGGGATTAGGTTTCCCAGTTGTTAGAGTTCTCTTTTATATAGATTTCAAATCAGGGTTTGCAATCTAAGTTACCTTGGTAACAAAGCATTCAATATTCACCGTTACCTGATTAGATTCAAGCTAATATCTTCCAACCGTTAGATCGAACTTAGCTTGTTATACACAAATGAAATGTAACTTCATTTAGGTTTGAGTAACCGTACCTAAACGTGTACACTTAGTCGGTTCAACAATAGTTAACCAATGGTTAGCCATATGAGCACTTTCATATCAACCTTATTCATCTTTTACCATATAACTAGTTCAAATGACTCAAATGAACTAGTTAGAGAGTTGTTCAATTGCTTCGATCTCATAGAAGAATACAAGACACAATCGAAGCAAAATCGATATTGATTCACTCGAATCAATTCATGAACATTATAGCCACGGTTTGCAAAGATTGCATTCCTTATTATATAAATGTTTTAGTTCATGAACAAACCGATTTTAGAAAGTAACCTGCTTAAGTATGCAAATGGGTACTCATACTTAAGTAACCGGATTGAGTTTTTTTTTTACTTTCAAACTCTGGCAGAAATTCACGGACGTTAAACTTCCACCAGTATGCGTACGGTTACGCATACTTACCCGGACATCCAACAACCGCCAGTACGCGTATGGGTACGCATACTTTAGGTTCCCTGGTTTTGGACTTTTACACAAATGTGAGAACACACTATGTTTATATCCAAACATGGTTACTTGTTCTAAAATATCATTTTAATCATAAAAACTTTCTTAGAGGATGTTAAAATAGTTGTGATCCACAAACTATTAGCATCAAAGCGATTTTCAAGTTATTGAAATAATCAATATGACTTTCGTCATGAGTAAAGATGAACTTGGCTAAAGCGAAAGCTTACCAACACATATTAAGAGAAACATATAAGCGATATGAACTCAGCTCGTAATAGCAAATGTGTATAATTGAAGTCTATATAGCAATACGACTTTTGTCTCAAATAGGAGATATAGTAGATAGACTTTTGAGTGATAGATAAGTTCAAGTCTCCACATACCTTTTTGTTGATGAAGTTCCACAAGTTCCCTTGAGTAGTTCTTCGTCTTCATTCGATGAACGCCGTGGAGGCTAAAGCTCAACAACAGTTACTATCCTAATCCGAGACTTCGCTTGCGAGTTCGACCGAGCAGTGCTCAAACACTACACACTTGAATCCCTTAGCTGATCTCACCCACAACTAAGAGTTGCTACGACCCAAAGTCGAAGACTTGATAAACAAATCTGTCTCACATAAAAAAGTCTATCGGAATAGATAAATCTGTCTCCCACAGAAATACCTACGAGTTTTGTTCCGTCTTTTGATAAATCAAGGTGCACAGGAACCAATTGATAAACCGGACTTATATTCCCGAAGAACAGCCAAGTATTATCAATCACCTCATAATAATCTTAATCGTATGGTAGCGAAACAAGATATTGTGGAATCACAAACGATGAGACGAAGATGTTTGTGACCACTTTTTATCTTGCCTATCGGAGAATCAATCTCGAGCAAATCTTAGAGAAGATAGTACTCACTACGATAGAACATGGCAAGATCAGAACACGCAACTATGGAGAAAATAGTTGGGTCTGGCTTCATAATCCCAATGAAGTTTTTAAGTCGTTAACCTACAGGGTTTCGTGAAAAACCTAAGGTTAAAGGAGAATCGACTCTAGTCGCAACTAGTAACACACATGAGGTGTGGGAATTAGGTTTCCCAGTTGCTAGAGTTCTCCTTTATATAAATTCAAATCAGGGTTTGCAATCTAAGTTACCTTGGTAACAAAACATTCAATAATCACCATTAGATGAAAACCTGATTAAACCGAAGCTAATATCTTTCAACCGTTAAATCGAACTTAGCTTGTTATACACAAATTAAATGTACCCTCATTTAGGTTTATGTAACCATACCTAAACGTGTACACCATGTTGGCTCAACGGTAGTTAACCGAGGTTAATTAGATATATGAACACTCTTATATTAACCTTATTCATCTTAACCATAACTAGTTCAAATGACTCAAATGAAACTAGTTAAAGAGTTGTTCAATTGCTATATTCTCATAGAAGTATACAAGAACACAAATGAAGCAAAACCGGTTTGATTCACTCGAATCAATTCATGAACATTATAGTCGCAGTTTGCAAAGAATGCATTCCTTATTATATATATATATGTATTAGTTCATGAGCCAACCGATTTTAGAACTTTAACCACTCAAATATGCAAACGGGTACGCATACCTAAGTAACCGGTCTGAGTTTTGGTTTGCCAGTATGCGAATGGGTACGCATACCTAAGTACACTTCCAAAACCCAGCAGAAATTCCCGGACCTATACCTTATGCAAGTTCACGCACCGGTACGTGTACTTGGTACCCGGAATTCCACAACTACAAGTACGCATACGTGTATGCATACTCTAGTTCCGGTCATGGATCACATACATGTAAGAATGCATACTATGTTCATAATCCATTAGTTGTAACCTCTATTTCAATCATTTAAACTTTCTTAGAGGATGACAATAGCCGTTTTCACACACTATTAGCATCAAAGCAATTTTCAAGATATTGAAATAATCATAACGAATCATTCCAAGTCTACACCAAATGATTGTATCACACAAACCATGTAAGATGTAACTCGGCGATTTCACATGATCATCTTTTGACTTTCGTCAAGAATATAAGATGAACTTGGTTAAAGCGAAAACTTACCAACACATATTTCGAGTAATATGTAAGCGAGTTAAACTCAGCTCGAAATCTCAAATGTGTATAATCGAAAACTATAGTAATACGACTTTTTTCTCAATATAGGAGATAGAGTAGAAATAGACTTTCCAAGTGATAGATGAGTTTCAGTCTCCACATACCTTTTGTTGATGAAGTTCCACAAGCTCTCCTTAGTAGTTCTTCGTCTTCAAATGATGAACGTCGTGAAGTCTAAAGCTCAACTACACAATCTATCCTAGTCCGAGACATTACTATAAGTAGACTAGAAATCAAGACTTATAGTTTTGATCACTAACATTGACAAACAAGCTTGAGATAACAACGTGATAGACGCATTTGTGTGTCTATTTTGATCTAAATTATGTGTATCGTTAGTGCTCGAATCGTACTTATTTGATTATTTTATTTTTTTGTAGGTGTTTTTGGAGAAATAAGCTTTTGCGGTAAAATTGGCTCGAAAAGTGATATTGGCACCCCATTATAGGATAAGGGGAGGTCATCCTTTTCATTTTTGAATTTCACAAATAGGCGGGAAAATGTTGCAGCGTCTGGAAGATTTTTGAGATTGATTTTAGGTAGGTTCGAGAGAGATTCAGGCCCAGATTTGGATTGGGATGGGTATGTTAGTGATAAACAGAGATGGTATAGTCTTTTGAATAAGCCAAAATTATCTCGATCATCGGTTTCTATAAAACAAAGGGTATATGGCAATAATGGGAAAGATTAAGGGAGAATTCAGGGCAGGATTTACTCGGACTTTCTATTATATGGATTTTCTGGAGTTAAACAGGGAAGGTGTTGGTCTTGAAAACGTAAAAAAAGGGAAGAACTCAATCAATTCTCGGTAAAACAGGAAACAGAGATACCGGGATTTGCTGGGAATGAAATAAGAGAAGTTACGTGAGATAAAGGGAGAATATCTTCCCTGCTGGGAATGAAATAAGAGAAGTTTTGGTGAGAAGAGAATCTGTGAGGGACGCGTAGGAAAATAAAAAGGAAAGAAGAAGAAGCCATGACTTCGGGTGAAAGAGATGACGATTTCTAGGGATTTGTTTGACGCTGTTACGTATAAAAAGGGTTGCTAGGAGTCACAAAAGGGGGACGTACACTTTAAGGGAAGTTTAGAACACCACAGAGCCGGAAAAAAATCAACTTGCAGGAAACCGAGTTCTGCTGCTGCTGCCGGAGAAGAAGAAGAAGAACATACAACCCACACTGAACCGTCGCAGACGAATATCATAGTTCAACAGCAGCAGCAGAGTATCGTTTACAAACAGTTTCCTGCAGTCACAGAAGACCTTTACCGACAATTCTGTCTTCTGTTTTAGACCTTCAGCGACTACAGTGTACTCTTTTAATCTTTTAATCAACTTTTGAGCTATAAATATGTACTTTGAGCAAGTGA
>JAJJMB010017331.1:467962-578565 GCA_023531105.1 Papaver atlanticum
ATATAGGAAAATTGATTTTTATTGAGTAGTTGTGAATTGTTTTGATGGAACATGCTAGGTTTTTAAACTTCTGATGTTTCATGCTTTATGGTTACAATTATTACTTCAAAAATCTATTAGAGGCAAAATATTAGAATCACTTTAAAAGAAAAATTGCATGAATATTGATTAGAGTTTATCACTTAATTGGTTAATGGTGGAATCCAGAGTCTCTGTGTTTTCTTTATATTTTTGATACAACTTTATTTAATTGTTGAGTTTAATTTGAGTCTAAAAAATCCTTCACAAGTCTTAGAGTTCGAATCTTTTTACCACTACAACTACAAAACACATCAATTTTTGGCGCCGCCGACGCGGACTTGTTTTTAGGGTTTTAGAATTTTTTTTTTTTATTATTTTGTTCTAGTTTATGTTCTTTGGGTATTTTTCTGTGTGCTACAGGTTTTGGAGTTTGGATCGAAAAGAAAAAGAAGTTGTCAAGGAGTTCGGTGATTTCATAAAGACTTGGAGCTAAGCTTAAAGCGAAAAGAACGGAGAAAAGACAAAGATATTTTATTTATTTTTAATTAGATATTTTTTTTTTAGAAATTGTAAATAGGACTTTATTTTTGTAAATTTTTATTTTTGAACCTTTTTATTTTTTATTTTTTTTATTTTTTGGACATTGGACTTTGGACTTTTATTATTTTTAAACCCTAAGGAAGGGTTAAAATTAAATATAAACTGTTTGCAGGGAAGGACGACGATTACGATATCGTCTCGGCCCCTCGGGTTCGCACATTGACACAGGAGTCAGTGGCCCGAGTCGACTACAGCTGTTCTTCGCCAGTCTGGTACGGGAGGTAAACTTTTAAACACCCGCGAATCCCCTGTCAGCGGGTTTACTGTCTTCTTTAAGGTGCATATATGCTGAGGAATTGAATACGGACATTTATTTTCCTAGTAAAGGGCAAGGCCTGGCCATATAAGATAAGAGTTTGGATTTCATCACCGTTCTCTTATGGCCATACAATCTCTCCCTTTGTCAATTTTAGTGACAAAACTATCAATACATATGGATTACAAAATAAATAAACTTTGTAGCTTCTCATCCAAATGCTTGATCTCCTTGGTTCTTCAACATTACTCGAAATCTTTGTCACTTCCAAGTACTCCAATGATTCCAAATGTGTTCAACTCAGCATCATAGTTGTTGAAGATCCGTAGCTATAAAACCGAGAAAACAATTTCTCTCAATCATTGTTATACAATGTCATAGTATTATTATACAGCATCAAAGTTCAATTGTATCACAACTTCGACAATAATACTATGGTGATATGTATCACTCCCCCTTAGTCAATACTTCATCTCACATGAAAACCACTCCCCCTTACATAATGATCCGAAAACCATATGTATTTGTAGTGTGAACTACACATTAATTCTCCCCCTTTTTGTCAATAAAATTGGCAAAGGTACGAAAATTAGTTGGATCCTAATGAAATTTCCATAGAGATACTTCATGACCAAAGAAAAGCACATATCAACTTTTTAGATGCAATCATATAGCTGAAACTAAATGCATTCATCAAGGAGTTTATAAAGATACAAGATAACCCCTATAATATTCCACAGCCGCACTCCCCACAAAGATTTGGCAATTAAGCACAAGTTCAATTAAGAACTCTCCCCCATAAAATGTCATTCCCGAAAGAACAACAAGAGCGACCTTACTTTCATAAAAAAAGAAGGATTTCTTTGGACATTAACAAATCACATGAAACATGAATTTGTATCCAAAAAATCTCAATTAAATTAACCACAAGAGAACCCATGATTAATTTAATCGGAAATGCTAACATAAGAGAACTTACGGAGCCGCACAATATTTACATAAAGATATGGATTAGGGAAGATCAATACTGTGGAATAAACAAAGATTCATTCTATTTTTCATCATTATTTGCACAATGACATATAATAGACTTTAATCTTTGTAAACAAAAGTTCATCTTATCTTCCATTACTATTTGCATAATGACATAATAGGTTGAACTTTTGTTTGTCAAAAGTTCATTCAATCTTTTATCAATACTTGCATACTGACATATGAAAGACTTAACTTTTGACCACGTATGGGACAATCAAAGTTCACGGACGCAAACACACATATCCCATAACGAGTTGCAATATATAAAACTATAAAGATTAATACTACAAAATCATCTTCCAAATAAACTTTAGAATTTAAATAAATAAATCTAAAAACATTGCAAGATAAAAAACGTTGGAAATAGCTATGTGTATTCACAATAATGGCTATTCCAAATCCTAGTTATCCTTTTTAAAACATAAGAATAAATTCTTATAAGAAGTTTCCTAGACAATTATTTAATCAAGAAAGAATGCTATCATTTCACTTACTTTGAAGACTCTTCTCGTACTCCCTATAATCATCAAGATCATCTTCGATTAAATCAATCCTTAATTCAAGATTATCCATCTTATCTTCATGTCTTTTGGTTGAAGATTCGAGTTCACTCTTCAAAGCGCGTACTTGTTCCAAGACAAGATTCATAGTTAATGAGAGTTTCTCAAAATGAGAGACAGTGGGATTCACGTCAAAGGAGGAATCACGTTTGTCATGACTTTCATTATCATAAGAATCGAAACTAACTTTCTTAGAGGGAAAGAAAACAGTCCAGACATCATCTTCTCTACTAGAAAGACTTGATGAGGACATGACAGCAAAGGTAAATGAAATGCTTTCTCTAAGGAGAGAAATCTTCAACTTAAAAGGAAGAAGATAAGGGATAAATTTCCAAAACGACCTTTGACTAAAATCCTAAAAGAATTTTGGATATCCAAGAAGACTAGGAAAACCGTTTATGTAGAGGAATGGTTCTTAGACCAAAATCGAAAAAAGAACATAAGAAGAGGAATCAGAAAAAAAAAAAAAAAAAAAAAAAGATAAACAACCAAAGAAAATTTTCTTTACAGTCCTCTTGAAGATCATGGTTCTTGCTCAAGGGATAAGCAAGAACAATCTTAGATCCTAATACAATTTGTAACAATCACCATCCAGTACATGACCGGGTGGTTTCCTATGAGAGGATGAAAATTTCATAATCCCTTGTTTCTTATTTCTCTTTATGGATGGAAAATCTAGAGTAGATTTCTTCCTTTCCTGTATAGTTCTGAATATCTCTTTTAGAAAGGCTTTCTTAGGAGATTTTCTTTTCTTCTTTTGACAAGGTAAATCAAAAGAGGATTTTCTAAGAACCTTTGAGAACATGGTTTCTGGTTCATCCTGTTTTTAATACACGACAGACAAACAATTTGTTGTGTCATTGTATTCTATTATGTTATCCTTATTAGAAGGATATGACATCTTTTCAGGAGTCATATGCTGATTACAAGAGTTTATCGACGATACTCGATTCTTCTTCTTAGAATCACAATTGCGAAGAGTAGCAATTTCCTGTTTTAATTCATTCAGTTGACATTCCATATTTTTAATCCTTTTAATCCAAAAATCCTTCCCTAGAAGATATATGTTTTCTGGAGAAGTGGGATCATTTATCATGGAAACATCAGAGATGTTAGAAGAACAGGTGTGAATATCAGCAAAGTAGTTGAGATAAATTTTGCAGACATCTTCCTCAGGACAGTAGTCTAGAGTAGTCATCCATGCTTTCGTTAACTCACTAACCTTCCTATCAGGATTATCAAAAACGACATGAACACACTTATACCACTTGGAACAAGTTCTATCATCATAGTATTTTTGAACCTTTTTATCCTTTACATTGATCGAAGACAATTTCATTTAAGACTTTCTTTTCCTCTGTATAAGAGTTTTCTTTAACTGTTGTACAAACAGTGAAAGAGTTGAATTAAAGCAATTATCATCCTTTGTATCAATCGACTTAGGACATCGAGATTTTTTATCAGATGTAATAACAGGGTTGCACGACATGTGACGTATTTCTCTTTGTTTTAGTTCAAGATCAAAAATCTTTAGTTTTCCCACAAGAGTATTTCTGGAAAGCACATCAAGGTTATTTCCTTCAACGATGGCGTGTTTCTTAGAATCGTATATAGATGGCAGAGATCTGAGAATCTTCATCACAATGTCCTTTTCAGGAATAGTCTTACCCAATGCAAAAGATGCATTAACAATTTTAGACACTTTGTGATTAAAATCAACAAATGAATCTTCATCTGCCATACGAAGGTTTTCCCAATCAGAATATAGGTTTTGAAGCATAGCTTCTTTTTAAAAGGTATTCCCTTCAAATACGGTTTCTAAGATATCCCAAGCATCTTTAGACCGAGTGCACGTAGTCGCATGGTGCTGAAGATCTGGGGTAATGGCATAGATGATTGCATTCAATCCGCCAGAATTTTGCTTTGCGGCAAGAATCTCGGCAGCATCATAATCATCAATATCCTTTGGAACAGTTACAGTGCCTATTCTAACAACCGGAAGATAATAGCCATTAACAACGTTAACCCATGATTGAAAATCACGCGCTTGAAGAAAGGCATACATCGCAATTTTCCACCATAAATAATTCGAGCCATCGAAGACTGGTGGTACGTTTATTGAGATAACACTTCTGTCCATAGAGTCAGATCGCTACAAACACAGACTTATGAGGTCTTAAACGTGTTTTCCTACTCTTATACCAATTGAAAAAGCGGGGGTCTAACAACCTCACCAAATATTTCTCTTAGCAATCTGTATGGACAAACTCCAATATACTTTCAAGAGAATCAACTAGACAGTTTGACTCAATCTTAAGAAAAGTATATCAAAGAGTTATATCTCAATCTCTCAATTCAATCCGCAATCAAACAAATAAGAATTTGCGAGCCTGATTGAATACAAGAGAAATAACTTGAACGGTACCAAAGACCAATGTTCAAGGATCAATCAATTTAAATCAACAACCAAAGGTTGGATTTACCAATTGATCGATTCAATGCACAACCTGTGATATTTGAATTATATAACAAAATATAATGCGGAAAAGAAATAACACAGACACAAAAAGTTTTGTTAACGAGGAAACCGCAAATGTAGAAAAACCCCGGGACCTAGTCCAGATTTGAACACCATACTGTATTAAGCCGCTACAGACACTTGCGTACTACAAAGCTAACTTCAGTCTGGAATGTAGTTGAGCCATAATCAATCTCACACTGATCAAGGTACAGTCGCGTTCCTTACGCCTCTTGAACCACACCGGATTCTTCGTACTTGATTCCCTTAGCTGATCTCACCCACAACTAAGAGTTGCTACGACCCAAAGTCGAAGACTTGATAAACAAATCTGTGTCACATGGAAAAGTCTATTGAAAAGATAAATATGTCTCCCACAGATATACCTACTAGTTTTTGTTCTGTCTTTTGATAAATCAAGGTGAACAGGAACAAATTGATAGCCCGGACTTATATTCCCGAAGAACAGCCTAGAATTATCAATCACCTCAAAATAATCTTAATCGATTAATGAAACAAGATATTGTGGAATCACAAACGATGAGACGAAGGTGTTTGTGACTACTTTTCTATATTGCCTGTCGGAAATATAAATCTCAAGACAATCTTATGATTGTACTCAATCACGATAGAAAACAACAAGATCAGATCATGCAATTACAGATAAAATAGTTGGATCTGGCTTCACAATCCCAATGAAGTCTTTAAGTCTTTAACCTACAGGGTTTCGTGAAAAACCTAAGGTTAAAGGATAATCGACTCTAGCTTATACAACTAGTATCACACAGGAGGTGTGGGGATTAGGTTTCCCAGTTGTTAGAGTTCTTTTTTATATAGATTTCAAATCAGGGTTTGCAATCTAAGTTACCTTGGTAACAAAGCATTCAATAATCACCGTTAGATGAAAACCTGATTAGATTCAAGCTAATATCTTCCAACCGTTAGATCGAACTTAGCTTGTTATACACAAATGAAATAATGTAACTTCATTTAGGTTTGAGTAACCGTACGTAAACGTGTACACTTAGTCGGTTCAACAATAGTTAACCAATGGTTAGCCATATGAGCACTTTCATATCAACCTTATTCATCTTTACCATAACTAGTTCAAATGACTCAAATGAACTAGTTAGAGAGTTGTTCAATTGCTTCGATCTCATAGAAGTATACAAGACACAATCGAAGCAAAATCGATTTTGACTAACTCGAATCAATTCATGAACATTTTAGCCACGGTTTGCAAAGATTGCATTCCTTATTATATAAATGTTTTTATTCATGAACAAACCGATTATAGAAAGTAACCTACTTAAGTATGCAAACGGGTACGCATACTTAAGTAGCCGGAATGAGTTTTTTTTTTTTTACTTTCAAACTCTGGCAGAAATTCACGGACGTGAAACTTCCGCCAGTATGCATACGGTTACACATACTTTAGGTTCCCTGGTTTTGGACTTTTACACAAATGTGAGAACATACTAAGTTTATATACAAACATGGTTACTTGTTCTAAACTCTCATTTCAATCATTGAAACTTTCTTAGAGGATGTTAAAATAGTTTTGATCCACAAACTATTAGCATCAAAGCGATTTTCAAGTTATTGAAATAATCAATATGACTTTCGTCATGAGTAAAGATGAACTTTGCTAAAGCGAAAGCTTACCAACACATATTTAGAGAAATAGATAAGCGAGATGAACTAAGCTCGAAATAGCAAATGTGTATAATTGAAGTCTATATAGCAATACGACTTTTGTCTCAAATATGAGATATAGTAGATAGACTTTTGAGTGATAAATAAGTTCAAGTATCCACATACCTTTTTGTTAATGAAGTTCCACAAGTTCCCTTGAGTAGTTCTTCGTCTTCATTCGATGAACGTCATGGAGTCTAAAGCTCAACTACTCTTACTATCTTAATCCGAGACTTAGCTATAAGTAGACTAAAAATCAAGACTTATAGTTTTGACAACTAAACTTGACAAACAAGCTTGAGATAGAAACGCTTGCCAGTTCGACCGAGCAATGCTCTAACACTACCCACTTGATTCCCTTAGCTGATCTCACCCACAACTAAGAGTTGCTACGACCCAAAGTTGAAGACTTGATAAACAAATCTGTCTCATACAGAAAAGTCTATTGGAATAGATAAATCTGTCTCCCACAAAAATACCTACGAGTTTTGTTCCGTCTTTTGATAAATCAAGGTGCACAGGAACTAATTGATAAACCGGACTTATATTCCCGAAGAACAGCCTAGTATTATCAATCACTTCACAATAATCTTAATCGTATGGTAGCGAAACAAGATATTGTGGAATCACAAATGATGAGACGAAGATGTTTGTAACTACTTTTTATCTTGCCTATCGTAGAATCAATCTCGAGAAAATCTTAGAGAAGATAGTACTCAATACGATAAAACATGGCAAGATCAGAACACGCAACTACAGAGAAAATAGTTGGGTCTGGCTTCACAATCCCAATGAAGTCTTTAAGTCGTTAACCTACAGGGTTTCGTGAAAAACCTAAGGTTAAAGTAGAATCGACTCTAGTAGCAACTAGTAACACACAGGAGGTGTGGGGATTAGGTTTCCCAGTTGCTAGAGTTCTCCTTTATATAGTTTTCAAATCAAGGTTTGCAATCTAAGTTACCTTAGTAACAAAGCATTCAATAATCACCGTTAGAGGAAAACCTGATTAAACCCAAGTTAATATCTTTCAACCGTTAGATCGAACATAGCTTGTTATACACCAATGAAATGTACCGTCATTTAGGTTTATGTAACCGTACCTAAACGTGTACACCATGTTGGCTCAACAGTAGTTAATCGAGGTTAATTAGCTATATGAACACTCTCATATCAACCTTATTCATCTTAACCATAACTAGTTCAAACGACTCAAATGAAACTAGTTAAAGAGTTGTTCAATTGCTATATTCTCATAGAAGTATACAAGAACACAATTGAAGCAAAATCGGTTTGATTCACTCGAATCAATTCATGAACATTATAGCCACGGTTTGCAAAGAATACATTCCTTATTATATATATGTATTAGTTCATGTGCCAACCGATTTTAGAACTTTAACCACTAAAGTATGCAAACTGGTACGCATACCTAAGTAACCGGTCTTAGTTTTGCTTCGCCAGTATGCGAACATGTACGCATACCTAAGTACACTTCCAAAACCCAGCAGAAATTCCCGGACCTATACCTTACGCAAGTAAGGGCACCGGTATGTGTACTTGGTACCCGGAATTCCACAACTACAAGTACGCATACGAGTATGCATACTCTAGTTCCGGTCATGGATCACATACATGTAAGAATGCATACTATGTTCATAATCCATTAGTGTAAACTCTATTTCAATCATTGAAACTTTCTTAGAGGATGACAATAACCGTTTTCACACACTATTAGCATCAAAGCAATTTTCAAGATATTGAAATAATCATAGAGAAACATTCCAAGTCTACACCAAATGATTGTATCACACAAACCATGTAAGATGTTACTCGGCGATTTTCACATGATCATCTTTTGACTTTCGTCAAGAATATAAGATGAACTTGGTTGAAGCGAAAGCTTACCAACACATATTTCGATAAATATGTAAGCGAGTTAAACTCGGCTCGAAATCTCAAATGTGTATAATCGAAAATTAGAGTAATACGACTTTTATATCAATATAGGAGATCGAGTAGAAATAGGGTTTCCAAGTGATAGATGAGTTTCAGTCTCCACATACCTTTTGTTGATGAAGTTCCACAAGCTCTCCTTAGTAGTTCTTCTTCTTCAAATGATGAACGCCGTGAAGTCTAAAGCTCAACTACACATTCTATCCTAGTACGAGACATTACTATAAGTAGACTAGAAATTAAGACTTATAGTTTTGATCACTAACATTGACAAACAAGCTTGAGATAGCAACGCTTTCTAGTTCGACCGAGAAGTGCTCTAATAATCTACCCTTTTGTCAATTTTAGTGACAAAACTATCAATACATATGGATTACAAAATAAATAAACTTTGTAGCTTCTTATCCAAATGCTTGATCTCCTTGGTTCTTCAACATTACTCGAAATCTTCGTCACTTCCAAGTACTCCAATGATTCCAAATGTGTTCAACTCAGCATCATAGTTGTTGAAGATACGTAGCTATAACAACGAGAAAACAATTGCTCTCAATCATTGTTATACAGTGTCATAGTATTATTATACAGCATCAAAGTCCAATTGTATCACAACTTTGACAACAATACTATGGTGATATGTATCACCCCCCCTTAGTCAATACTTCATCTCACAATGAAAACCACTCCCCCTTACACAATGATCCGTAAACCATATGTATTTGTAGTGAGAACTACCCATTAATTCTCCCCCTTTTTGTCAATATAAATTGGCAAAGGTACGAAAACTAGTGGGATCCTCATGAAATTTTCATAGAGATACTTCATGACCAAAAGAGAACGACATACCAACTTGTTTAGATGCCATCAAATATCTTAAACTAAATGCATTCATCAAGGAGTTTATAAAGATACAAGATAACCCCTATAATATTCCAAAACTGCACTCCCCATAAAGATTTGGCAATTAAGCACAAGTTCAATTAAGAACTCTCCCCCATATTATGTTATTCCCGAAAGAACAACAAGAGCGACCTTACTTTTACAAGAAAAGAAGGATTTCTTTGGACAATAACGAATCACATGAAACATGAATTTGTATCCAAAAATCTCAATTGAATTAACCACAAGGAAAATAATCAATTCAATTAGCCATGCTCAACATAAGAGAACTTACGGAGCAACACAGTACATACATAAAGATGTGGATCAAGGAAAGACCAATATTGCAGAATAATCAAAGATTCATTCTATTTTTCATCACTATTTGCACAATGACATATAATAGATTTAATCTTTGTAAACAAAAGTTCATCCTATGTTCCATCAATATTTTCATAATGACACAATAGGCTTAACTTTTGTTTGTCAAAAGTTCATTCAATCTTTTATCAATATTTGCATAATGACAAATGAAAGACTTAACTTTTGACCAAGTATGGGACAATCAAAGTTCACGGACGCAAATACACATATCCCATAAAAAGTTGCAATATATGAAACCAATAAAGATTAATACTGCAAAAATCAATCTTTGCCCTTAGAAGGTGGAATCAATCTTTTTCACACGGATTTACACCAAGAATAGCTACCAAAGGCGTATAAAAAGATTTTATTAACAAATAAGAACATACAAAGTCATTAACGACCATGCACCATAGTTCACATAAGATGATTGCGAACATTCAAGAATCCCATAGCAATGCGTACTACTGCCCATTCTTGAACTTCCTTCTTTGTGATTCACCAACAACATTCTTGTAAAAGCTACAAATGAGCTTAGATGAGTAGTACTCCAAGAATCCAAGTGCCCAAGTTCAAGAGAAGTGGAACAAGTGCGACGAAACGAAGCAAAACACTCAAAGACAAGAGACGGGACAAGGACCAATCTTAACTCATCCAAATTCAATAATTCTCATCTCCATTTTTAAGAGAATTCAAAGAGGAAGAGAATGCAAAAAGAATGAGGTCATTCCGAGTTCGGACGAAGAAATTACGGCCAAAACAAGTTTATCGAATATCGACATCTACAGGCCAGTATGCATACGGGTATGCAAACGGATTTTCAGTATGCAAACTGGTATGCAAACGAATTTCCCTGGATTTTATAACAAAAACTCATTTGTAAACTGGTATGCAAACTGGTATGCGTACCTGAAGTGTACCATGAAGGTCAAAACATCCCGAACAACTATTTTTAAACCGGAAACATTTAAGAACCTTAAACACAAAACAAGTTAGGTAGACATGAACGATACACAAGGTACATAGATCATCATAAAACTTGCTCAAGTTTAGAGACATACCTTTTTAGAAGAATCCGATCGAATTCTACAATGTTACCAAACATTCAAAATCATACCCAACATAATATGTGTGCCCCAATTCTCGTGCTTCCCTCACCGTATACATAGCAGAGCATTCCTTGGTGAGGATGCACTTACAACACAATCAAGTTGTGTTGAGGTGAACAATGTCTTGCTCACCACAAGTGACTTTTGGATTATCATGAAAGAGATCGCTTTTAGAACCTTTCACATCCAAATCCATCTTTCCAAAGAACTTTTTAAGTTCCAACATCATGGATACTGCCTTCTCCACAGTCATGGAATTTTCTGGGAGATCATTCCTTTTCACACTGAAAGTATCATAGGCTTTCTTTGGTACCCACTTCTGAGTGTGTTTAGAAACAACCGGAACCTTCTTCCCATTACTCTCTTCCAGATTTCTCAAAAGAGAATTGGATTGACTATTCTTTTGCAAGTTAGTCTTTCTCTAATTGGGAGCATCGGATCTTGTCTTCGTTTTTATGAAGTTATCCTTTTGATAACCATTACGATTGTGAAAAGTCTTCGTATGACGTTTATAGTCTTCTTTGATAACCATCAGATTTGTTTTCCTTCCTCTTTCTTTTATTTGTTTGCTTGAATTTTCCATCTTAATTTCTACGTTGGATGACTCAATTACATTGAGGACAATGTAATAGTAAAGTGTGGGGGAGTGGCACTTTTGTTAGGAATTTTGATTTAAAAAAAAATACATAATAAAAAATAAAAATTATGACCAACTGTTGAGCGGGTCTATTTTTTCGTTTTCTTATCAATTTATGACCAGCTGTTGAGCGGGTCTAAAAAATATGATCAGCTGTTGAGCGGGTCTATTCTTTTGTTTTTTTATCAATTTATGACCAGCTGTTGATCTAAAAAAAAATGATGACCAGTTGTTGAGCGGGTCAATTCTTTATTTTGTTCGAGGACTAGCAAAATATAAGTGTGGGGGTGTTGATAAGCACGTAAGTGCTACATTTTATACCCATATTTATATTAGCTAGGACTCGATATTTTGGCTAACGATACTATTTTAGTGCTTTTTTAGAAAGCACAAGAGTGTTTTGATCATCCGAGGAATAAACGCCTAAGTTGCAGCTTAATTGGCGTTTGCGACAAAATTGAGAAAATCATTCAAAGCATCGAGAAAAGCCAGCTAAATTTTCATGCATACAACTCATGTGCCGCACCAGCTTGCCATTCCACTGCACCAGAGATGGCAGAAATAGCAAATATGGGCAGCAATGCCATTTCTCTTAGTTGGCACCCCTCATGATACAAAGAGGTGCTTATGAATTCAAGATGACGGCTGATTGTACAGCGACTGCTACGGGAGCTGCTGGTAGTGATGGTTCTTTCGAGTTCTTAACAGCAACAAAGAAAATAAGACACGAGAACAGATGATTGTTGGCTGGAGTAATTCGTGAAACTGGTGGTGTTGTACTTGATTGGCATGGGTTTGGTTGGTTAATGATATAGATTCTCTGTTTCCATTGAGAATTAAAATGGCAGCAAACAAATGCATTGGACGTGACTGAGATGTTTTCCATGAGTTTGTGCTCGAGTGCAGTATGGGAGTTTGCCGTTGACTAATTGGATTTGGTGCAGAGATTGAGAAGAGTTGTTGGCTGATTTGAACAAAGGAAGATGGCCTAACGGTTATGGGTTTTTACCTAGCATCGATTGGTTGAGAGAGAGAAAACAAAGTGGAGCTGGTGCTGTAGTTGGATTGAGTAAGAGGCTGAGATGAGGTTATACCCAATTTTGGCCGTGTATGCATGAAAGCAGATGGAATCAGGTTCCATGAACTGTTGGTGGTTAGTGCTACAAAGAAGCAGCGAAGTGGAGATGTATGTGGTTTGCTGGTGGAGGTTGAACGAGTTTGCTACAGAATTTGAGGGTACTGTTGTGTACCGGTTGCTCTTGAAGAAGAAATGCATGAATGGAGTTTTAGTAATCGAAGGCTAAGATAATTGCAGTTAGCATTGACAAGATTCAGGAGGGCAACAGATGGATAGTTTGTATGAGCTCTTGATATTGTTAGAGGATAGGCAGTGAGTAGAACCAGTGATGGTGACGACGAGATGCCTGCGAAGAGGAGATGTATGTTGGCTGAGATGATTGTGGTCAGTTAGCTCGAACTGGGAGTTGTTAATGGCCTGAATTTGGAGTTGAGAGCTTGTCAGAGAAGTTGATGGTGAACTGAAATAAGAGGAGACATGGCAGCGAGACAAGCAGCTGCAGTGGAGATTGGTTGTTGTGCATGGTTACGGAAAGGAATTTGGTTCTTGGCATGGACGGAAATCTGGCTCTATTTACTCAACAGTGGTGTCCAGGGAAATGGAGACGATGTATAGTCGTTTCCTTCTTTCGATTTCTATTAGCAACATCAGGACTTTAAGTCCGCAGTCGATTGAATTGGGAGTTATATGTCGGCAGAAAGTGGTGTTGTTGTGCAGTCGATGGAGCTCAGTTCTGAGAAGGACAGGGTAGTTGGCTGAGATGGCAGCGAGACAAGGAGCTGGTCGACTGGTGGATGAATGGAGTCTTGGAATTTTGGTGCTGGTTCAAGACAGCTGAGAATCTCGCAATTGCAGGTGATACTTAGATGGGTTTTGTGTTGTGCAGCTGGTGATTGATCAGAGCAACAAGGAGAAGTTGTTACCGATGGAGAAGGTCAGTCTGTTGTGTTGCCTGAACTGTTGGAAGGTGAGGCTGTTGGTTAAATCTGGTTTGGGTGCTATGGTTGGATTTAAGAAGCAGCTGGATTCGAAAATTGAAGTGGGTAACGGACCGACCTGGACTGGGCTTTGGTGTTGTTGGTGTCGGTCACAGTGGAGAATGGGAATGTTATTTCCTACATATACCTAGACAGACTTGAAGAAAAAAAAGGGAGGCCGGCTGGAGTTCAGTTTTGGAGGCTACGGCTACACAGCCGAAACCAGAGGAGAAGAGGAGTTAATCGTGAAGGTTTCTGGCGGCACAAAACAAGGAGGAGAAGAAGGGGTTCCATTGCCGACAACAGTGAAATCTCTATATCTTTTTCTTGTTATTTATTTTATGGATTTTAAGAAATCCATGACTATGTCTTGCTAAAGTAGAAACCACTTCTAAAGTAGGGTTCTAAAGTAGAAACCACTTCTAACATTAGACCACTTTCGATTTGCATACATATGACTTTGAGGCTTTTATGATTTGAATAAATTAATTCTTGATATTGTTTATTGATTAATCGAAACATGAGTTGTTGCTTCACCGGTTTTGTAAACCTTGGTGCTTAATTGTTAGTCTCACAAATATATTTGTCTACTTATTTGATATTCTATGTTTGGGTTAAATCCTTTGATGGGGTATGCTTAGAATAGCTAGGTATTATTTGTGAACCTGTATTTAGTTTCGTACAACTTTCTCGCTAATGCAATTTGATGGTACATGCTTGAGTTTAGTTTTTTGATGGTACATGCTTGAGTTTAGTTTTTTGATGTGCCACGCTTAGGGCGTCCCAGTGATATTTGCGACTCTAATACATATAATAGGTGATGTCGATAGAACGGAAAATAGATAAATATTCAAGAATTATGTTTCATCTCAGTAATTGAATAAAAATCGTGGTGGATACTATAAACCCTGGTTACCGAGTTTTCCATTGATTTTATTTTATTAGTTTAATTTTATTATTTCATTTTCAATTCTAAAAATCCAAAAATCCAAAAATATCATTGCTGGTTAGTTGATTAGAGATATTGATTACAGTATTTTCATCGCTCCCTGTGGGTTTGACCCGTACTTGCCTTTGTCTACTAGTTAGACACCGTGCGATTACGGTATTTATATATATAGGGTTTCCCAGAATCCTATCATCTAGGTTTATCACAACAATGATTCCTTTGCCTAAAGGTTGGAAAGTTACAACCTTTAATGTTAAGGGGATTAGCCTTAGCATATGATCTTGGTTTCGCAACTTCTTGTGATGCCCAAACAAGAACATCATGAAGTTTCTCATTCCTTATACGAAAACGAAATCTCCTTTCCAGGTGACCTTTATTTCCGCAATAGTGGCAAACATAAGGAATGTTATTACCTCGATCTGTATGTGCTGACTTTGGAGGTTGATATACATTGCTCTTTCGAACTTTAACTGTCGGTGAAGGTATTTCACATTTTCCATCAGTGGAAACCTTTTGTTGAGAAGAATCACTATCCTTGACAAATTTTACCTCTTTGCTAATACTTGGAGCATCTATTCCCTTATAGCCCAATCCTCGTGTATCACGATGATTTTTACTTGCTCCTAGCATAGTGGTTAATTTGCTTGAACTAGTATTAAACTTTTTCAAGTCATCTTCCAACATCTTGATTTTATCAAGAGCAGCAGTTAAATCAGCCTCAAGGCATTTTTTTCGAGCGAGATAAGCGCTTTCTCTGTCATCAAAACTTGTTTGCTGGGAGTTAATCCTTGCTTCAGTTTCTGCAAGTTTCTCTTCCAACAAGAAGTATTTTTGATAAACATTATCACATTCAAGTGACTTTCTACTCAGGTTTTCCTTGGTATCTTTGAGGACCGATTCGCAAGAACGATTCCAACCATAAAGACCTCCGTAAATCCTTTTCAATTTCTTGTTTTCTCGACAGAGAGGAGTCAGAAGAGGTGTGACATGAGAAGTTGTAATCTTCTTAATTTTAAACGAATCCAAAAACTTAACATACTCTGAGACTTCCTCATCAACATCTCTATCAATATTTGAATCACCTTCATCAGAAAGTTCATCCAACTGTTCTTCTAGGCGTGTTTCCCAATCAACTGTTTAATATCCAGAGAATGTTTCGATATTGACATGAATTCTCTCACATCTTTTTTGATTGCTTTCATCTTATTTTTTAAGAAACCCGCGTCAATTTGATAAGCATTTCTGTTCCAAGAGACGAAGACTTCATGAAAGATGTGACACGAACACTTGTGAGTTCGACCAAGCAATGCTCTAACAAATACAATTGTAGAACTTACTAAATCTTCGTCTGAAGCAACGCTTTTAATTTGCCGATATATAGCGTTAAGAATTGACATGAATTCTCTCACATCTTTTTCGATTGCTTTCATCTTATTTTTAAAAATCCCGCGTCCATTTGATAAGCATTTCCGTTCCGAGAGACGAAGACTTCATGAATATATTTCCAAGAAAGAGTTGTTGCTTGCTGCGAACCAATAATTTCATCACAAAATGCAGCTGTATGATCAATTTCTTTTTGTTGAACAAAATTAAAAACCATATTGAATTGAATTAAAATAAAATAAGAGAATTTGAGTAGTAGAAGAATAAGAAAATCAAAGAAGTATAGTAGTAGAGAGATAAGAAAATCCATGAAACTCAATTGATTAGGACAAGGCGTGTTTGAGAATCAAAGTTTTCTTATATAAAGGAAAAATCTTAATTTTTCGAAAAAAATAACTGTTGGGAACCGGCGGTGGAGAAAATAGAGTCGCTGAGAATAATGGATGGTTACCATCGGGTGTAAGAGGAGTGTAATATAAAAAGGTCAAACAAATATTAATAACTGAAGTTATCAAATGGGTACTCAACGTCCATCAGTATTGCTATAGAAACTAAATTTCCGCCCTGATCAAAAATCGGAAACTGATTTCCATTTCAAACGAATTCGCCACATTAACGCCAAGCTATGTCTCTTCTCTCTAGTTTCTTCTCAAAATCAAAAAAATTCTCCACCACCATTGAAGCTTGCTGCTCAGATCTAGTCCATTTGGGGTTAGATCTGAGCAGGTTTCTTTTCGTTTTCTTGTTTTCTTAGATAGTTAGTAGTCTAGGTTAGATTTATTAAGTTTTTGTTTCAATCTCCATTATTTCTAGAAGATTTTTATGGTGTTCTTGTGGGTGTTTTACCCTCTTGGTTAGTGCCTTCTCCTTTATGGAGATTCTTTATGCTCTCTCATGGAGTTTCTTTGTGATCTCAATAGAGATTTTAGGTGGAAGTTCAAGTGTGGTAATCAGGATTCAAGACTTTGGGAATATTACTCTCATATTTTTTATGAGTAGATCTCTTTTTCAAAAAGAAGAAACCCTTTCAAAATGGTTGGACTATAATTCCAAAACCATTCTCTCAATCTTAGGGTTGCTTGGTACTCTTGTTGGTAGTTTGTTACTTCTCTTCACAAATTACTCTTTGTTAGTACCTTTTAATTCTAATTTGATCTTTGATCTTGATGTACTTGAAGTCCATGTAATCTCTATCTTATCGTAAATAAAACTTTATGAGATTTATTAAAAAAAAAAAACAACGCCAAGCTCTGTCCCATAAAAATTTGGTTTCGCAATACTTAAGCTATAGCCAAGAACAGGCTACGAAACAGGCTACAATAGTACTTGGCCTTACCCATCGTGGTTTAAATTCTTCCCGATCTGGAACAGGGGAGGACCTATCACTGGGCTAAAGGGGGTTGTAGCCCGTGTAGCTTTCCCAGTCCACAAGCCAAAAAAAATTTTGCTCGACCAAGGCTTCTAGCCAGGGCCTTAAAAGGAAATTTATCCTTCCTGGTCCGTCCCTGATCTGGAAGTCCCCATTACGGCGCATGCTAAAGATTTCGTTGAACTCCCAAAAAATTTATATATTTTTACTAGAAAAAGAAATTCATTGATTGGAGAATTAAACTACATTGTCTTCCTCCAGAGAGGATTTTAACCACATAGGAAAATCAAAGTCCACTAATGATCTAAATAGACTGTTGGTAGCATTATAAGCTTCCTTGGCGAGTAAGTGCGCCGTTTTATTTGCTTCTCTTGGAACATAACTACATTTCCAAGAGTTAAAAGAAGAAAGGAGAGTTAAACTATCATTAATGACTGAATTGGTAGTCCATTTTACAGCGGTAGATGAACCATTCAGCGCAGCCACTACATTGTTGTTGTCCCCCTCTAGACGAAGATGTTCAATGTTGCGTTCCTTAGCCCACCAGATTGCGTGCAGTGCACTTAGAGCTTCTGCCTGCTCCTCATCAAAGGCCATCAGAGGAATGCTTGTTGTCCCCCTACATTCACCTGCAACAGATCTCATAGTTAGTCCCAAACCACATTTATTACAAGAATCTTTGAAACTAGCATCGAAATTAATTTTCATATAAGGGCAATTCCTATGTCAATCAACAAAAAAATATATTTGTTGAGCCACGTGGATGAACAAACTGTGTTTTCCACTATGGAAAACTAGAGCAAAATGAACAAATTGAGTTTCCCAGGGCCCCACTAATATTTCTTTTTAATATAAAATGCTTTGTAGGATAAAGTTAAAATATAATATTTTGGTGAGATAAAATAGGATGAAGTGAGATAAAATAGGATAAAAGTGAGATAAAATAGGATAAAGTGAGATAAATATTAGTGAAATAACAGAATTTGAAGTGGGCGATTGTGGTGGAAACGCCGGAGTTTGTGGTAGGAACGCCCGCGGTTGTGGTAGAAACGCACGCGTGTTTTCTTTGCACGCGCGAATTACCTAGGCTCGCGCGACCCTCCATTAAACGCGCGCTACATGTTCCATCTCAATGTTCAAAGCAACAAATTTGTTGGTTTGAACATCCATTTTTCATGTTTGTTGAGTCCATAGTGGGAGCAAAATGAACAAACTTGAAGTTTGTTCATTCCATAGTAAGTGCTCTAAGGACTGCACGGGCCAGTCCATCTAATATTTCTGTCAGCCCTGCCATTCACATTTGGCCTGTTATCAGCCATTGTAAGCAAATTCTTCTCCCAATCACTAATAAACTGCTTAATCTGCAAAACTAATAATCTGCTTAATCTGGAAAATGGGCACAGTATCAGATTCTAAAACGGAGGAGGTGGATACCACTATATTCAGTTTTTTACTGTTGACTACTCATCCCACTGTTCCCACCAAAAAGCAAAAGTCCCAATTTCTGTATTTGTTAAACCCTAGATTTCTTAATATTTCACTCTCTGTGAACCATCCTCTGATTCAACTACAAATTTGTTATCATGGGGTATTTCAAGAGACTCCCAGAAGAGATTACAATCGACATTTTAACACGTGTACCTACTGAGTCAATTGTTGAATGTAAATCAGTAAGCAAAACCTGGAGAAATCTTCTTCGTCAACCATCATTTTCTCAATTGCACTTCCGTCGCCTCTCAAATCCTGATTCTGATTCTGGTAAGTTGAGTTTTCTTGTTTTGACTCGTTGTGAGATTGAGCATGGAAACCTTCACTATTTTGAATTTAATGAAAATCATGAGTCGATTGAGAGAATCAGAAGGATTAATTGTAGCCTTCCGTTTAGGTGTACTAGATTCATCAATTCGTGTAATGGTTTGGTCTGTCTTGCTGGATATCCACCTCGTCCAGCGATTATCGAATCTGTTTGTATTTGTAACCCTATTGCAAGAGAATATGTTTTGCTTCCTCAAGTTGACAGAGCTTGTGATGTTTGGGTGACTGGATTTGGTTATGTTTCTTCATCAAATGAGTACAAAGTTGTAGGAATGTATAGTAATCCCTATGCAAATTTTCTTGAAGTTTACATATACACTCTAGGGAGTGGAAATGGATGGAGAATCCTTGGAAAGTTCAGTACTGAATACATCCCATATCCTTTGCACCAAGGTATGTTTTCCAATGGAGCTATTTATTGGTTGAGCAGGACTTTAGAAATGATCGTGACCTTTGATTTAGCTGAGGAAAAGTTTTGTGAACATCTCTCGTCACCTCCTTTGCTCGTAGACTATAATTGGGATGAAAGTAGAATAGGGGTTTTGGATGGGTTTTTGTGGTTTGGCATTGGAGAAGAAGATGAATTTTATGACATATGGCAATTGAAAAGGAAGAATGATAATCATGACATGAAAGAGAAAGAGGAACATCAGTCACTGTGTTGGAGTAAAAAGTGTAGGGTTGACGAAAGCCAATTATTAGCTGATACAAAAAGTGGTTGTGTTTTAACTTGCATTGATAATTATCTCAATATTTACGACCCAAAAGATTTAACCTTGAAAAGGCTTGTGGATTTTAAGGAACAATTATGTCAAGTATATCCTCACAAGAACACACTAATCTCGTTGAAAGAATTAGGGGAAGAAGATACGAAGATAATGAAATCAGTTGAAATTAAGGGGACAGAAAGCTGTGATTAGCTTTTCAACCATCTGTTAGAGGAGGAGATTCCTGGATATATACTTATGAACTGGTAACCTTTGTTCTGTAGACTTTTTAGTTTCATTTTGAAATTGGACAGCAAGTAACCATTGTGTGAGCATAAATGTTATTCAACCATCTTGCAAGAGGAGGAGATTCCTGGATATATACTTATGAACTGGCCTTTCAACTATCTGTAAGTGGATGATATCCCTGGATACATTCTTATAAACTGGTAGTTGATCTTGAGTTTCTGAAGTAATATTCATATCATTTTATGGATAGAATTATTAGTATCATTTTGAAATTGGATAACCAGTAACCTTTGTGGGAACCTAAATGTTATTCACGTTGTGCATGTGATATATACTATATTGTATTACTTTTATTCTGTCTGTATTTAGTCTATCCAACTTTATGGGAGTTCTTTTTTTATGTTGGGTTAAGCTATGTTTCCTCATAAATTTTGCATTTTTCTAGTATTTCTATGGGTATGATGTACAAACTTCTTGCTACGATCTGGTTTAGATGGTATGCCGAAGTTATTTAGTTCTGTCATTATCCAGCATTGTAATTCTACTTGTATTAATGTAGCCAGCTCGGTTGTTTGGGCTTGTGTAGATTCTGGTGTGTTCATTCAGGGATTCGATACAGGTATAGTTGTTTCTATTTTCATGCCTCGGAACTCGGTTTCATGTTCATTCCTTGATCTCTTAATGATCTTCTTTGTAGATATTCTTTTCTCTTTTTTTTTGGTGATAATAGGTACAGGCAGAGTTGGATCTGTAAATATGCCTTTATTGGGGTGGTAAGATATTAAGTCTAGTGCATCTGTGTCTAATTCATCAGAGCAAGTAAATTATGATGAGCTCGAAGAAGACGGTAATGAATTACGTAAAGCTGAAGCTTCCCTTGGTTACCTATGTAATCTCTGGCCTCATAGGTAAGCTACTTAAGGCACAAAATATTAACTAATCATTTCTCTTTTACGTTGGTAAGAAGTTTGTGATAACATATTTTAGTGCAGACAGAAGCTGTATATGAAAAGAAGCTTCCTGAATCTATGCTTGGAGAAACATTCTCGGAAACCTACCTTGACCACCATGATTGAGTAACAACAATTGATCACAAGTGTAGTTATGCAAGTAAAGCACCAGCCAGACATCCAATCTATGAGAATTTCCATGTCATGGTTAGTTGTTATATTGAATTTCTGGGAAGCAGTTTTTCCTTTTCTTGTAATTGAACATATTTTAGACACAATAGGAGCATTCTACAACTAAAACTTCTTTTGAATTATTATTTTTCACTATATTTGAAGCTCCAAAGTGCAAGTAACTCAAATATGAGTAAGAAGGATAGATCTTCCCTTGGCATCTCGGAGCATTACCATTGTTACTTCCATGCATGATATAATCTGATCGAACAAATTAATATCTATGTGATTTTCAGGGTTAAAGCACTACTAACAGTTGTTTTATCTAATGGCCAATTTTCTGTTCGTGGAGAACTAATGAGCATTGTTATGCTCCAAACTCTATGCGATTAAATTTTGTGTAGTCTAAATTGTGTCTCCAAAGAATGCAACCACTGCTAGTTTAGATTTGTGGACTAATTTTTTTTTCTTATTTCCTTCTATATTTACAGTGTCAGTACAGTTATATTGCTTGTGGACTTGTGTCTGTTGGAATGGATAAGCCAGTAAATTGGTGTTAGAAATGCAACATTGTAAAGTGTCGGAATCTGAAAATGGAACTTTGTTTGAAGCGAAGATTACCAGTGGTGGCTCCGGTGGCTCTGTTTGCATGGTAGGAACTGTCTATGAAGCAGTGAACAGATTCTAGAGGTAACTTTTGGAAACCCCAGTCTAAGAAACAAAATATTGAACTGACTGAAAGTTTAAGGCCTGATTAGATTCACAAATGGGGTAGGATTCATTGTGCTTAAACATGGGGTGCAAGCAATGTGGACCAACTTAGCAACACCTTAAAAAAATACAACAGTTTTTTTATTTAAAGGCAACTTGTTTTAGATCGTAAAAATACGTACATAATCTTTGCTTTTGTTTTTTTATTTAACCTAGTTTAAAAGAAGTCATTCAACATTGCAAAATCTAATGCTCACCCGACTTGTCCATCAAAACTGCCTTTCTTCTATCAAATTCATGTATTATGTCTTCATATGACTAATATCTAATATCCGAGGTCCAATTCATTCCTAGTAGACATATTCCGTCAACACTAAACCCATAAAAAAAATTCTGTATCTCATCATGCTACATTTTCTTCCTGATTAGACATTGTTATTCTATTTCCTGGTATATGGTTGATCTTGTTCATGATTCTAATAATTCAGCAAAAGTACAAAGCTGCCAGAGAATCCATGGCATTTGTTTCCGAAGGTTCTTCTCCAGGTCCAGGTGCCAGAGAATTAGGATATCTAATAATTCATCGCCACTTCGTGTTCTTTTGACCCTCTTTTTCTGACAGTAAGAGGTATTTGAAAGCTTGTTTAAGATTTTAATATTCTTTCTGAGTCATTAAGATTTTATTTTATTTATTTATTTTTGTTATAGAGACTGGAATATCTGAGCTGTAAGTTGTAACCTTTTTTTTTTTTTTTTTTTTCCTGAAAGGGTTTTATCTGTAACATAAAGAATAAGACAAGGTGTAATAGAAAAGACTGGCAATTAAAATGGTTTTGAGTATGTTTTGCAGTGTAATTGTAGTAAGCTGGGCCGCTGGCTCTTGCATGACCTCATATTTACGAAGTCGAAATCTGAAATGAAGAAGCTTCACCTTCAGTGGTGATAATGTTATACATTATTCTGAGAATAATCCAACACAAGCCAATCCGGTCTAACTTGTAGAAGTCTTCATTAGGTTAATTATAACCTCTTAATTAGATAAGGATTGTGAATTATAACCTCTTAATTAGATAAGGATTGTGATATTGAGCAACTCCCTCCATACTCTTCACACCAAATTTGTGTTATCCCTTATGCACTAAGTTAGCGGCAGATATAGTTAACCATTGCGGACAAACCTGATTAAGTTATATAGCTCCACTTTGATCCTATGACGAGCAAGAAAAACACAAAACTGTATTTTCTTATCTTTAACTCTCTAATTGATTCTCTGGTTTTGTCATTTAGAGCATGGCTTTCTCGGATCTTGATTTCACTATTCGAAGAAAAGAACCTGAACTGATAGTTCCAGCAAAACCCACACCGTATGAATCTAAATACTTGTCAGACATTGATGATCGGAAAGGTCATCACTTTCATACACCTACTGTTCATTTTTATCGAAACAAGACGGATATTTCTATGGCTAGTACTTGCAAGACGTATGACATAGTGGATGTCATTAAGAAGGCATTAGCAAATACGCTTGTTTTTTACTACCCATTTGCGGGTAGGCTTAGAGAAGCTCCTGGAGAAAAGCTACTTGTCGAATGCACTGGTCAAGGTGTGTTGTTTGTCGAGGCTGATACTGATGTTAGTCTCGGTCAATTGGGTGGTGATTTCTTAAAACCTCCATTCCGTTATTTGGAACAGCTTGTTTATGCCCCAGCTGAAGCTGAAGATATCCTCCACTGCCCTTTGTTAATCATACAGGTAAGATGGTTGACAAGTTGAAATGGATATAGGTTGATGGTAAAATAATTTTGTAGTGTAACAACTGACAATCATGAATACAGGTGACTCGGCTTGTGTGCGGCGGGTTCATCGTTGGTTTTAGTAATAACCATGCTATTTGTGATGCGCAAGGTTTACACCAATTCAAAACAGCTCTAGCTGAAATTGCTCGAGGGGGACCCTATCCATCTATTCTTCCGGTGTGGGAAAGAGAATTACTCAATGCTCGAGACCCACCACAAGTTACATTTGCACATCGAGAATATGATGTCGTATCAAATTATAAAGAAATACCTCCATCACTTGATGACATGGTTCAACATTCTTTCTTTTTTGGCCCCAAAGAATTGACAGCTCTGAGACAACAAGTACCTCCTCACCTGCAAGCATGCACCACCTTTGAGTTCATCACAGCTTTGTTATGGAGATGTCGTACAATTGCAATCGGATATGATCCTAAAGAAGAAATACGAGTGGCAATTGCCGTTAATACACGTGGGAAATTTCGTACACCATTACCAGTAGGATTTTACGGGAACGCAGTTGTATATCCTGTTGCGGTATCAACAACAGAGAAGTTGATCCAAAATCCCTTGAGTTATGCACTGGAGTTGGTGAAGAAAGCAAAGGATGAAGTGAATGAAGAGTACATAAGATCAACAGCGGATCTAATGTCAATAAAAGGGCGGCCTATCATTTCTACGGTGCGGACCTATTTTGTGTCGGATTTGAGACGTGTGTGGAATGCTAGTGAGGTTGATTTTGGGTGTGGAGAAGTTGTGTACGGTGGGCAAGCAATAGGTAATAAACCAACTTCAAATCATTGGATGTCAAGTTATTATATGTCCCACAAGAACAACAAAGGAGAGAAAGGTTGTCTAGTGCCAGTTTGTTTGCCGACTCTTGCCATGAAGAAGTTTGTTGTCGAGATTGAAAGCATGATGATTAAAATGCCAACTGATCAAGCTATTCAGCCGGAGACTTCTTGGCAACTATGAGCCACCGCCAGTGAGCTAAAACATTCCTAGGTTGTTAAGGAATAGCAACCGGTGGAGATCAAAGTTTCCATATCTCTGTACTTCTATTCTCAAGTAAAGCTTGTACCCCAAGCAAATTACAGCTATATATAAGATAAAGTCTTTTCCTTGTTTCCACACCCAATTAACTTTTTTATAGATTTCTTACGCACTGAAATTTTGCAGCCACCAGTCTTTAATTTGCAGCTACAAGATTGCTTCACCCTCTCTAACAACAAAAGGTACGTACTTCATGAACTATGTACAAAATTAAGATTGGGTTGCCGTAGAGTAAATTTTCTGTACTCTGATTGTGTATTTGCTTTTTGGAGATTCTGTTGATCGTATTATTCAGTTGAACATGTAGTGCTTGTAGAGGAGTCATATTTTTGTGCCAAGAAGAAAATAAACAGTTAACGATCAAGCCTACGTAGAGGTTCTTTATGTTGTCTTGTTCGTTAGGTAGTTTCGATTCTTCTTGTTTAGCAAATATCCCTCTAGGAGCGCTAGAATTTCAACTAAATAATCCGATCTACAAAATCTCCCATAAACAAGTATCACGACGGTGTTGCAAAACTCTACGGGGTCCGGATATCTACGACCATGCATATCACCGGGGAGTATGACTTTAGACCATGATTTTGGAACTCCGGCATTGGGAGAATGTTTGTGCCTGACAATCTTGCAGGAAGAAATCAAAGCAAGGAATAATTCTTCCAATGAATTGTTTTGGTAACTTTGATTTTTAGAATTTGTTTGCGCAAGTTCTTATTTCTTATTATTGCGAAACCTGTCCTCGTAAAGCCCAGCTGGAAATAATATTGAGATCACGTAGACAATCGATCGAGTTATTTATGGACCAGTGCGGCATTCAAAAAAATTACGCAGTAAAATCACAAGGATGTGATAACTCATGCGGATATCTGGAGTTTGTTCAGTTGAAAGGCATGATGAAAATGCCTGGAATTTGTTCTTTGGGATCTCCCATAAAATTTCTGAAAAGAGCTGCACTATACCCCATGGTCACACGATTCTGCAGTTAATTGATAAAATGAGGAAGATCATAGTGCCCGGTGTTAGTAAAATCCAAACACAGATTGTGCATTGAATTTTTCTTTGGTTTTTTCTCTTTTATCAATTGATCGCTCAATCAAACTATATATTCTGCCCACAAAATCATTTCAAGCTAATATATGTTTCTCACTTTTCATACGTTTCATTATGTTTTACTGTATCTTGATTATCCAAAAAAATTCAAGGAAATGCATGAATATGCCTAGGTAGATTTTACGGTTTTCCTCCTCCACGGATTCAGTGCGGTGCACAAGAAGCACTTCCGCACATCCTTGTGGACATCCTAATTCTTGACAATTGGACAGAATGTGAGAAGATATATGAAGAATCAAAATCACATCATCATACAAGATAATGTGGCGAACAAATGACGTTTTTACTATCATTTTTTTACCATTGGCACCCAAAAATATGTATTCACACAACAATGTACCTGTTACTCATATGGCATAATGTAGGCGGCTAGTTATGCACAATCAAAAGTACTAGTCGTGTAATCCGCAATCTTCTCCTTTGCAAAATTCCATGTAGCATATTCCAAAATAGCATTGTAGGGTTACACACAAAATTTAAGAGGTTTGATATGATTGATTTGAGATATCTGCAAGGTTCTCTGATGGATCCATCATTTTCTTTTTTGTTTGTTTTTTTGTTTTGTATTCTTCTTTGCATTATTAAGCGAGAAATTTGGAAGTTTGCTCATTCTGGGTTTGCTGAGCTCTAGGTGGTATATACGAATGGTAATGATGATGAGGAGGAGGTAAGACCCAAGAAAATTTGTAAATGCTTATTGCAATGTGCATACAAAAGCCTATTTGACTCTTGACCCATCCATCCTTTTCAACGTTAAGTCTGTCTACACATCATATCGGCTATGTCATCCTCATTCAAGCTCTGAGTATTTTGACAAATTGGAATTTGCAAATGGGAAGGGGACTTAAATGAGATGGAAGCTTAATCCTTTTCTCAAAATCATAGCAAAACAAATGTCTTTGAAAAATACTCTTTATTCTAGTTCTAGTGAAGATGACATGAAAACAATTTTTCCTTCAATGTGCCATGATTTTATCGGGACGACTGAAGGGAGTCCCTTCTATACTGTCACTATGGGGCCTAAAAATGCATTGCTTGCAACGCTTTTTTTTCGTTTTTAATCGATTCAATTGAATGGGTATTGGTCGTTTTTTTCTCGAAATTGAGTCAACAATCGGAGAGTTATCGTCCCCGACTACGGTTAGGAGCGATGAAAACGAATGGAAGTCGACCCAATTGACGGCTAATACGGCATGAAAATGGTCAAAAAACCGTCACCTAAACTTTTAATTTTAATCTTGATCGTTGATTGGCAACAAAATTCAGCCATCAGATCTAAAACTGTTACAAAATATGTTACACAATTGTTACAATATAAGTGTTACACGAATATAATATAACGCTTATAAATGTTATAAAAGCAAATTTACAGATATTGTTGCAAAAGCTGTTACAAATTGCATCACAAAAAACAAGCCCCCTACTTTGGTCGTCCCAGCACTGCTGAAGCAGTCATCTAGTATGGAGTTCTGGGTTGCACGGACGCTGCATTTTTTGCGCCGTGTCCGCGTCCGACTCGCGTTGGACATGGGACGCTGACACGACGCGTGTCCGACGCACCAATGTGCGTGTCCTGCGCGCGTCTGGTTTGGATGCACTGATGACTCGGGTATGAAGGGTTTTTTTTTTTTTTTTCATTTACATTTAAACTCCTTCATTTATTTTTACTATTATTAACTAAATAAAAAAAGACAAACATTGAGATCAATCATTTCGGTCTTTATTAGGGTTTTGTAATTGGAAATGACATCACGTATACTTTTGGTTGGGCATGTCTTGTTCTAAGAATGCATTTTGATTATGCCTTGTGTTTAATAGTGATTGATTGCTTGACCTTCGGCGTGTATAAATAAACAATCTCTTCTTTTCTTTTAAAATTTATACACATGTAACATCATTTTATAATTTTTAGGATCGAAACACTTGACTTTGTTGTATAAATATATAATTGTATATAAATAAAATATGTATATACGTGTCCGCATCCTAATTTTCGCGTCGTGTCGTGTCCGCGTCTACGCGTCCGCATCTGTGCAACTAGAGCTGGCAAACGGGCGGGCCGGGGCTGGCTTGTTACGGGTTACACGGGTTACGGGTTATACGGGTCCAAGCTTGCGGGTCGTAATTCTTCACGGGTCGTCATTTCTTCAACCCGCACCCGTAGCGGGTAAAGCTTGCGGGTTCGCGGGTTAGCTGGTTTTTGGTGACTCAACTCGGCTGAACACTGATTCAGACAGAGTTTTGGTTGTTTTCTGGCATTTTCCAGGCCGAGTTCAGGCCGATTTCTTCTCATTCCTGCACAATCCTGCATCCTAAGTCCTAACATACATCTATTCAGTTTCATAAACCATTTTCTATTTCAAGTTCACTGCTTCACCACAATCCGGCCAATTTCAGGCCTTTCAATTCAGTCTTTTCCCTGCAACAATCCTAATATATCCTACACATACATATACACAATATATGAAAACCCATTCAAATTATTCAATCATCTGCCAATTGCAGCACTACCAGAACCCTTTTCCTGCAATTCTTCTTCATTTCTGCATAATCACCAGATTCAGAGCAACACCATCTCTTTTTTCTATTGTTCTTGGTCTCAATCCAGGTTCAAATCTAATAATAACTCCACCAGATTCAGATTCCTTTAAGCAGCAACACCTCCAGTTCCCTATTTCCTCTTCTTGTTCTTCGATTGCACAAATCAAAACCAATTTCATTAGTCATTGCATCTCTGAATCCATCGACTAACTTCAATTCAATGGAAACCCTAAACTTAAACTCGATCTGATTAACCCATCTTAGACTCAGTTCAACATCATCATCTGACTCATCTCTCGCGATTTCAATTCACACTCCATCGATATTATAACACCGAAATCACCATACTCTTGCCGTGGAACATCATCATCTTCTCGATCTCGAAACCATTCCACTAACAGTTCTCCTTTTGTTGTAGAACATCATCATCCATTTTCTGGATCTCGAAACCATTCCAAAATCAACAAAACTTAAATTGAAATTAGGGTTTCAATTACTTACCTATTCTAATTCTCCTCTCGGTTTGTAATTAGGGTTTCAATTAGGTATAAATTTGATTCTCTATCTCCATACGTGAATCTCTTCGATGGAACTCTCTTTCCTCTGTCTGTATTCTCGACTCTCGAGTGAGGACGTCTGAGCTGAGGACCTGAGGTGAGGAGAGGACTGAGAGTCTCTGAGACTCTGTGAGAGCAGCCGCAGAAGATGAGAAGAAGACGGTGGAGAAGAAGACGATGGAAAAGAAGACGGTGGGAGTCTGGGAGAAGAAATGTTATCTCTAGGGTTAGATTTTCAGTATTTATATCTTGAATGTAGGGTTAGGATTAAGTATGTAACGAAATCCAACGGTGAAAATTAAATGTAATTTATTAATAATAATTATTCACGGGTTTACGGGTTAACCCGCGGGTTTACGGGCCGGGCACGGGTTAACCCGTTTACTTACAAGCCACCATTTCTATAACCCGAACCCGGCTTGTTTATAACCCATCCAAGCCGGGTTCGGGTTTTCACGGGCCGGGCACGGGTTAATCCGCGGGTTTGAGCTGGTTTGCCAGCTCTATGTGCAACCCAGATGGAGTTGGTTGAGTGGTGGGGATTCAATGGGACCCATCTGCCACTCGATGTCATTTTTCTTTTCTTTTTTTTTAATGAGAGGAAGTGCAAATAAAAAGTGGCACATATAAAAGGATCTTTGCACACATTTCAAGAGGTGAAGAGAGCATGCTTATATCTGAGTTTTTTTTTGTTTTTTTTAGTTCAATTCCAAAATGTATGGTGGTCCTTCAGACTCCCCTCTAGGTTGACACATTGGACACCACCACCACACAAACACCCCCAGCCACAGTGATGATGCAGATTCTAGTTTGGTTATTTATTTATTTAATTCTGGTCTAATTGAAGGTATCCTTAACTAAGATCGTTGGATATGCTCTAAATTAGAGCTTTAAAGCATGTGCGCTTTAGCTGTGTAGGAATCCGGAACTACTATGTGATCTCGAAAATCCTCTACGTATGTATCTGAACCCTCCGTCCAGATGGTTGGACCAGTGCGATCTCGGAAATTTTGATATAAGGTCACTAAAGAAAATTGTATGTCTGACTTCTCGACCTGGTTAGTAATGCTGATAACAAATTGGGAAGTCGAATTAATAAACAATTAGTTCACCAAAAGACCAACCTAAAATAGAATAAAACAATGGCATTTTGTTAGGATATTTCCATGTCCCTGGATTATACTTCAATACCTTACCCTTCTCTAACTAACCTTTAGTATAAAACATGGCTTAAGTTTCAGGAACACTCAAATTTTCTGCGAAGCGGTGAAGCATTACTACCTCAAAGAAATTAGTAACTGAAACTAATTAAAATCACCAATTGCGCATAATAAAGTTTACAGAATTTAGATTAATACTAAAAGTACAAATAACAAAATTTGAATGTCAAGAAAAACGTAATAAAAAGAAAGAAAGAAAAATATCAAATTCAGTTTGGACCTGTGATATCTTAGATTGTGTGAATAGAAAATGAGGTACATAAATAAATGATCGAATTTACCTACTCTGAGTTCTGACGAAAAGTTTGATGTCTAAAACCCCGATAATTGGCAATACTAACAAAAATATATAAAAATTATCGAAAGGATTTTTACAGAAGAAACTTTTAGCTAAAACAAAACAAATAATATCAAAACTAAATGTACATGCAAAAAAAAAACAAAAAAACTTAAAGATTTGGAAAGATCTTGCTTAACTGATGCAAGATGGAAACACACCAGGGAAAAAAAATGGCATTTTCATTGTAATTTCATCCCAAGAATTTGTAACAGGGGTGCTCATTTGCTAGCCTTTTAGGCCAAAAACAGCCAATTTTATCATGTATTGGATCTCCCCTCCTGCCTAGCCTATTTAAGGATGAGGCTTAATAGTTTAATGAATTTTAGCGCGCTTAAAAAAAGATTTAATGTGCTAAACTCATATAAGTGCAGGCAAAAGTTACTGGTAATGCACACTGGGAAATTTATTCTGGAGCAACTTAATGATGAAAAAAAAAGGTTATAAAGAGCCACATAATCATCATCTAAGGGACAAGCAGGCACCAATGAGTTTGTGTACCCATTGACATGTTTTGAACTTATCATATGCATTTTATTGTGCAATAACGACATGGGAATGAAATGAAGAGAGATCTTAGCGTGTGTTCATACTTAATGGATATGATGTTACTAGTATTGTTAGTGAGGTTTGCCTTGGATGCTTTGAAGACATATATATCCGAAACAAAGAAAGAAACATCTTTATTTGTCAACCTTAGAGTAAAAGTCTTCAAAAGTCGATCACTTTTTATTTTGTCCAAACCTTTTTCCAGCAAAATTACAAACAACTAAATCAAGCTTTCCCCAAACGACCAAAAATAATGAGTTAGAAACAATAACCCAATAATTTTGTTCTTTATGATGGAAGGAAGAATGATAGGTGGGTGATCAGATATATTTGTTTCTCGGCATTTTCAACATTATAACGACTATCAAAAGATAAAGAAAAAACATTATGACGACTTTACTATTTCGAGTTTCTATTTATAAGAGATTCTAATGGGCATGACCAAATTTGATTGTTTGGCAGGCCAGATGGATGGACAAACTTAATTTCGTGCAGTGGGGAAACTAATCGAGACAAACTGAATCGACCGTTGCAAGTTGTGAGCCGGTTGCATCAACTTGCAACGACAACGATCACATTTTAACAGGGAAAAAAACAGTTATTTCCTCGGTACTATAAATTCTACTCAAATTTAATCTTCTCTGCTCACAACAACTTAATTCTTCTCTACGTATTTTCGAAGACAAATCATTCTTATCTACATCTTTTTAACCTAGCATTTTTAGGGGCCACTCAAAAGGAATTAGGGGCCACTTTTTTATTCCCATCCATTGAAGGAGGTTAAGGGGTGTCTTAAAAATAGAAATTGTCTATATTGTCCTTCACCTTTATACTAAATCTAAACCTATATACTTTATTTTCATAATCATATCATTCCTCTTCTTCTTCTCTTTTCTACCATTGAATTTTTTTTTCATCGTTTTAATTTTGATTGAAACCCAAGATCGTGATCAAACAAATTTTATGATTGATTGTTTAAAATTAAAACCCAAAATTCATTAACCTTAAAGTTGAAACTTAGTACATCAAAAAAAAAAAAAAAACGAGTTAAACAAACAAAACAGATAAATGATAGTAGTTGTGATCCAAAATTATGATTTGATTGCTTGAAATCAAAATTTTGATCGGAAAATTTTCTAAGATTTGCAGTAGCAGGAACATAATCGGTAGATAAATTGATTGTTATCTACCGATTATGGTTGATGTTCTTTAGAAATGTTATCTACCGATTATGGTTGATGTTTTTCATTAACATCAACCGTAATTGGTAGGTAAATTGTTTGTTATCTACCGATTATATTCATGCTACTGCTTCAAATTTTCTGTACTAAAATTAAACACAATCGGTAGATATTGAACATAATTTACTATCGATTATGGCAGTACCAAAATTTGAAAATTGAAGGATTTTGGCAAAAACTCATTTTGGGGCCAATATACATTCGGAAGTTAAATTAATACAATTTACTACCGATTATGGTAGTACCACAAATTCGAAAATTGAATACATTCGGAGGTTAAAGTAACACAATTTACTACCGATTATGGTGGTACCAAAGTCCGAATATTAAAGGATTTTGGCAAAAACTCATTTTGGGACCAATATACATTCGGAAGTTAAAGTAACACACTTTACTACCGATTATGGTTGTACCGAAGTTCGAAAATTAAAGGATTTTGGTAAAATCTCATTTTGGAGCCAATATACATTCGAAGGTTAAAGTAACACAATTTACTACCGATTATAGTTGTACCAAAGTTCGAAAATTAAAGGATTTTGGAAAAATCTCATTTTGGGGCCAATATACATTCGGAAGTTAAAGTAACATGCTTTACTACCGATTATGGTTGTACCAAAGTTCGAAAATTAAAGGATTTTGGCAAAATCTCATTTTGGGGCCAATATACATTCAGAAGTTAAAGTAACTCACTTTACTACCGATTATGGTTGTACCAAAGTTCGAAAAACTCAAAAAAAAAAAAAAATCCTCACTTTTTTTTTTATCACCTGAATCCTACTCAAACTACCGAATGTGTAGTTATTTCCCGATTATTGAAGGACAATTTTGCCGTTACGAAATATGCGAGATAAGGGGTGAACACAATTTAGGTTTGGGTGACCTTTTTTTGTTTTATTGTTGGCCCCTAAAAATGCCAGGCTTTTTAACACAAATTTAATATTCTCTATATATATATTTTCAACACCCATTTAATCACCATGCCTCGATCTTTAGATATTAGTCGACAAAGAAATAGAAAACCACTTATAAGTAAACATAGTCAAGGTCTACCAAGGAGACAAGAAGATCGGATGAAGATAACAATGCCACTAAACTGTCCAGTCAAGAATCAGCATCTAGTCAAGGTCATCTGTCTACAAAAACAGAACGGGATAGTTCTCTGCAAAAACCAAGAGGCGGTTGGTACGAAATTCACAAATTTTATCAAAAACTTCCTCATGGTGTTAAGTCTTTAAATCGCTTTGTTTTTTTCAATAAAGCATGGTTTTTTCGGCTCTTGTGTTCACTGTTCGAAGAAGAGAAACTGATAGTTCCGGCTAAACCCACACCATATGAATTTAAATACTTGTCAGACATTGATGATCGAAAAGGTCTTCGCTTTCATACACGTATTATTCATTTTTATCAAAACAAGAGGTATATTTCTATGGATGGTTTTTTCACGAGAGATGACATAGTGGATGTCATTAAGAAGGCATTAGCAAGTACACTTGTTTTTACTACCCATTTGCGGGTAGGCTAGCTTACAGAATCTCCCGGAGAAAAGCTACTTGTCGAATGCACTGGCCAAGGTGTGTTGTTTGTCGAGGATGATACGGATGTTAGTCTCAGTCAATTGGGTGGTGATTTCCTGAAACCTCCATTACTTGTTTGGAACAGCTTTGATAAGAACCTAGAAGATTCTTATCAAGAGGATAGACAGAAGCAAGTCGTAAAAAATAAGTTTATAGAATAAACTATATCAAAATTCTTCTCTAACATTAAATCGACATTCTCCTAATATTTATATAGACTCCGACTTCCAATAATAGATCTAACTGATAAAGGGAAATTACACTAAATAACTTACGACTCAAGGAAAGACCACTTTCCTAACTTAACCTTAAAGGTTATGACCCAAACTATGGACAAACTTGACCTTCCGTAGGATTAGTCCTAGGCAATGAGGACGTTTCCTATCAAGCTTCTTTTTGGCCCAACTGAATCTGACGAGATCCTCCACTGTCCTTTATTATTCATAAATCTAAGATCGCCGACTTGCCAAAAATATTGTTTCATGGTACAATAAATCTTTAGCATAACAACTAATAACCATTTTGATTTTGGATGGTTACAGGTGACTCGGCTTGTGTGCGGAGGGTTCATCGTTGGCTTTAGCCATAACCATACTATTTGTGATGCTCAAGGTTTACACCAATTCAAAACATCTCTTGCTGAAATTGCTAGAGGCCAACTCTCTCCATCTATTCTTCCGGTGTGGGAAAGACAGTTAGTCAATGCTCGAGACCCACCACAAGTTATATTTGCACACCGAGAATATGATGTTATTTCATATTACAAAGAGAAACTTTCATCCCTTGATGACAGTTCTAAGACTACATGTACCTCCTCAGCTGCAAGCATGCACCACCTTTGAGTTCATCACAGATTGGTTGTGGAGATGCCGTACAACTGTAATCGGATATGATCCTAAGAAATAAGTACGTGTGGCAATTGCCGTTAATACACGTGGGAAATTTCATACACCATTGCCAACAAGATTTTACGGCAACGCAGTTGCATATCCCGTGGCAGTATCAACAACAGAGAAGTTGATTCAAAATGCCTTGAGTTTCTCGTTGGAGTTGGTGAAGAAAGCAAAGTATGAAGTGAATAAAGAGCACTATCAATAAAAGGGGGGCCTACAATTTCTACGGTTGTTGATGGTGGTTTTTAGTTCAAGGCTAAAATGGTAAAACCCTGTACTTAATGCGCTGTCATCCTGTAAAGGAACAAAGCCATTTGAAAGTGATGAGTGCATAAACCTTTTCACTTACATATGTATTGAGCAATTCAACATATTTACGAAATTTATCCAGAATGGTGCGTGAAGCAACAATCCCAGATATTCTGTAAATTTTAACCTATTGCATTATTCACTAATGCATGACCTGCCTGGTATTTTCCTATGCTATGTTCGCAGCCGAACTCTCAATATTGGCATGACATGACGATTAATGTTCACTCGCAGCGGAGTAGCATGAATCTCCCGAAGTGTCAGTATTGAGACCTGCATGAAAACACTCACATGGGCTACACCACCCTTTGACAAAGAGATCAGCGTGTTTACACACTTTTTAATTAAAAGTTAGCGCGATCGAACGCGTTTAAATTCCTTAAGTAAAATCTAGACTGTTCATATTAGTCTTAAAAAACGATCACGGCCACACGATTTGGCCACACAACTCAACAGGCCTAGCCTACTCCTAGCGGAACTAGGCGATCACCCTGATAAACACCGGCGGGCCCACTAACATCCCGACCGGTCGAAATTCTTTTAGCTCATCCGCTACACCCTTGAACGCTCGCCAAAACATGGGTGATCGTGTTGTTTTAAAAAAGAGCTCAAACGAGCTAAAACCGACAAAAATGGTCTCAAACAAATCACGATCGCCCAACTTAGCTAGCCCAGTTGGACGGCTTAGATTTTCCTTCAAACGATCAAAGAAGTGCTGGCGTGTTCAACGGCGACCCAGCTACACCCATGATCGATCGACTTGTCCACGGAAAGCCAAAAGTGTATAGAATTGTTCGCCCAAAGAAGGGTGAACACGCTGCTTTGGAAACCCTAGTTTACGTTGCGGCGACACACTACAGTCGCAAATCGATCACAACCATCCATCTTCGCCAGCCACATTGAGTGGCTTAGATCCAATTTCAGGCGTCCCAGAAGACGTCGGCGTGCTCTGACGACCCACCTTTGCACATGGCCGATCGTCTTGCTCAAACTAGCCCCCAACGCTTCCGAACGATCACCCAAAAGAGGCTGGTCGCGCTGTTTGCATAATCCAACGGTAGTACGCAACTGCCGCAAATCATCTCGTCCATCCAACTTTGCTAGCCTAGTCGGATGGTTTAGATTTATTTTTAGGACGCCAACAAGGTAACGATGTGATCATCGGCCACCCCTCTTCCACAGGGAGCGATCGACCAAGTGGTAGCTCACCCATATGGTTCCCAAACGATCGCCCAAAGGTGGCCGGTCATTTCAGCCTTTGATTCCTTCCATTAAGCCAGCAACCATTTCAGCCTTTGATTCCTTCCATTTAATTCTTCCTCAAGACTGAGAATTGAAACTCCAGTACAACTTCTTCGCATTAACAATCGACGAACCCTCAAGACCTGTTTGTTGTTGGAAATTCTGTTCTGATATGAGAGACGACATGTGGTAAATGAGTAGCCACGTCCCACTGTGACTTAACTCCAAATGGTACACATGCGGCAAACAAATGAAATGTTTTCTTTAGCCTCTAGTAGAACTTACGTGCCTCTTGACAACCAATATTTGATTGAGCGCTGCTTCTTTCTGGTGTCGTGCTATAATGGGTGTTATATGTGGCAAACACCACAAAAGATCCAATATTAGCCATTTTCCGGGAGAATGGATTTACTTGTACTTTCTACAAAAATACTAGAAAAAGAGTTATTAGCCAAAATATCGGGTCCTAGCTAATATAAATATGGGTATAAAATATAACATTTACGTGCTTATCAGTACGCGTACTTCCAATCCCAACAGAAATATTCGGACGTGAACCTTACGCTAGTATGCAAACGGGTGCGCATACTTAGGTTCCCGGATTTCTCAAGCTAACAGGTACGCGTACGGGTACGTATACTATAGTTCCCGGACATGGATTACATATGTGCAAGAGTACACAACATGTCATATCCATTAATGGTTAAGTGTTCTAAACTTTTATTTCAATCATTGAAACTTTCTTAAAGGATGACAATAGCCGTTTTCACACACTATTAGCATCAAAGCAATTTTCAAGTTATTGAAATAATCATAACGAAATATTCCAAGTCTACACCAAATGATTGTATCACACAAACCATGTAAGATGTTACTCGGCAATTTTCACATGATCATCTTTTGACTTGCGTCAAGAATATAAGATGAACTTGGTCGAAGCGAAAGCTTGCCAACACATATTCCGAGAAATATGTAAGCGAGTTAAACTCAGCTTGAAATCTCAAATGTGTATAATAGAAAACTATATCATAACACGATTTATGTCTCAATATAGGAGATAGAGTAGAAATAGACTTTCTAAGTGATAGATGAGTTTCAGTCTCCACATACCTTTTGTTGATGAAGTTCCACAAGCTCTCCTTAGTAGTTCTTCGTATTCAAATGATGAACACTGTGAAGTCTAAGGATCAACTACACAATCTATGTCCTAGTCCGAGACATCTATAAGTAGACTAAAAATCAAGACTTATAGTTTTGATCACTAACATTGACAAGCATGCTTGAGATAGCAACGCATGCGAGTTCGACCGAGCAGTGCTCTAACACTTAGGATCGATTACACCAATTGATGAAAACTAGTCATACCAAATCATAAGCTGGGCATTGTGATTAGTTATACCAAGATACATAACAAAGGTTAAGATCAGTTCTACCATCTCACACATATTGGTCATCCAAAGATTTGAAATGAATAGCCAGACCAATAAGCCTACTGACTTCCCTTTCGATTCACAAAACAAGTTCATGAATGTACTTCCTTTAAACAAAAGTAAAACATTATTTCTTAGGATGAAATCTTCACCATAACCCATTCACGTAATCATAACAGTATATACAAGATTATGTCGATGTCATATCTACGAAGTTCAAAAGATAAGCGTTATACTTCGTAATCTAATTCCCTAATACGATGGTCATATAAATATGACCATGTCACATCACTAGAGTATCATACAGTATGTACAGTATATATATACAGCTTCGCGGTTATGTTTTCAATAAAGCACGACTTGAAAGATACGTTAGGAATGAAACAGTTCAAGTCAATATTATTATAACCTCAAGTGGAAGGATGATATCATCGTTGTAGTTCGCTACTTCTTCACATTCTTCAAGTCTTCAGGGTAATACTTGTATGTCTCAACATTCCTATACTTTCTAGTCTAACCTAAACGAAGTTGACTCTAGTATTTAATCAAACGACTTTAGATGAGTTTTGACACCCAAAATATGACAACCAAACTTGACATACCAGTGAGTTCAACCGAGCTATGTTCTAACAAAGAGTTTCTTGGTGGTCTTCTTAGAAATCATTTTAAAAAAACATGACTTCACCATCCCCTTCGGATAGTTGTTGATTTCTTTAGTATATTCCCCCTCTTATTACAGAAGTAGATAATTAAGAACTAAAGGCAATTCCAACTGAGCAAGAAATTCACAATGCGGTTATGTCTATGGGTCATTGGACATCTCCAGGGCCGGATGGTTTTCCACCTGGCTTTTATCAATCTCAGTGGCAATCAGTTAAATAGGATATTTGCAAGATGATCAAATCATTCTTTCATTCTGGATTTAATCTCAAACAACTTAATAAAACCATACTTTCCTTAATTCCTAAAACACAATCACCTCACAAACCTAAAGATTTCAGGCCAATTGCATTGTGTAATACAATGTATAAAATCATTTTGAAAATAACTGCTCTGAGAATGAAGAAACACATAACAAACATCATCTCTCCTATGCAATCTACCTATGTACCGGGAAGGTTAATATCAGAAAATGTGTGTTTAGTTCAAGAGATTGTCTCAGCCATGAAGAAAAAGGAAGGTCGGGTTAGTCATTTAGCACTCAAAATGGACATGTCAAAAGCATTTGACAGACTTGAGTGGAGTTTCCTAATTGATGTCCTCAAAAAGTTTGGTTTTGGTGATAAATTTTTTCAACTCATTTATCAGTGTATAAGCACGACTCAAATTGAAGTTCTATTAAATAGTTCTCCAACAATATCTTTTCATCCAACTCGCGGTATTCGTCAAGGAGATCCACTTTCTCCATATTTGTTCATTCTGGCTATGAAATATTTCTCTAGATTACTAGTTCATTGTGAAGCTACACGTAAGCTTACAGGTATGAAAATATCACGATCAGGCCCAAAAATAAACCATTTATTATTTGCAGATGACTGCCTTTTATTCTGCAAAGCTAATCTGGATCAAACTAATAAGGTGCTTGAAGTTATTGATCAGTTTAGTTCATGCTTAGGACGGCTAATCAATTTCAATAAGCCAGTTGTATATTTTAGATCCAACATATTGGAAACTGCTTCCTGTCAAACTATTTGTGGCATTCTTTAGGTAAGGGAAATGAACTTAAAGGAACAAAAATATCTAGGTCTTCCTTTTTTTGTAAGGAGAAACAGGAAAATACCATTCGCAGTACTTAACGATAAGATGGATAATAGATTCTCTAAATGGAATGCTAGTAACATGTCTGAAGCTGCAAGGTCTGTTATGATTAAAAATGTCATGAATGTCACTCCAATTCATCATATGACAAGTTTTAAGCTCCCAGATGAAACTAACTCCTCTCAACAATCTTTCTGGAGAAATAAAAGATCGAATAAAGTAAGCAAATTGTAACATGGAAAAGGGTGTGTCATCCGAAAATCCGTAGGAGGACTGGGTTTTCGTGATATGCATACTTTCGATAGAGTTTTACTTGCTAAGTCAACTTAGAAACTCTGTACGGATAAACTTCAATTATGGCTAAGTCACTTCAAGTGAAATATTATCCAGATGGGGAAAAGTTTGAACTGAAAAAGAAATTCAATTCAACATGGTCTTGGTGTAGCATAAGTTCTGAGTTACAATTTATTTGAAGATACAGCTGTTGGAATTTGGGTAATGGAGAAAGTATTCTTATATGGAAATATGATTTCAGAATTACAGTTGCCTCCATAACCAAAACAAGGGTGTACAATTCATACCAGTTATACTCATGTTAATCAATTTTTGTAACTTTAAATTGTGATGGTTCATTTGACTAGTATGATAGGAGGCATTGGATTAATCATTCGAAATTTTGGTATCCAACAAGCAACAAGATGCATCTACTTAAGGGAGATTATGAGTGCGGTACAGGATGAATGCATGGGATTATGGGAGGATGTTCAATGGGATGGAAAAAGTGTATTTCGAGCTTGATGCTAAAGTGGTTGTTGATGCAGTTAACAGTAGAAATGGTTCCATTGATTGGCGGCTGCATCATTTTGTTCTAGACATTAAAGAGTTTTTTAAAATAAAATATTTTTGTTTCAAAAAAGGAAAAGGATCCTGTATCTCTGTACTTATACTCACTCCATTTCAAAAAGACTGTCCGCTTTGACTTTATCAAAATATTAAGGAGATCGTAGTATTTTACTTGACTACCCTTAGTTACTTACCTATTTTATTTTAATAAAAACGTTGGAAATAAAAACTACCTAAAATTGTTAGGCGAATTATAAACACGAAATATAAAAGGAAAATTAAAAGATATCAATTTTATGGAGGATAAACTTTATATGGAATTTAATTGCTAGAGCCAAATATATATTCTCTTAAAAGGAATGAAAGATATATTTGTTTCCTTAATTATATAGATTTCTTTAATATCTAAGATAGGTCTTGTTAAAAATAAATTTATGAATATAAAAAATTTAAGGGTATATTAGAGAGTTCATTGAAAAAATATGAGTATAAACAGAAGTTAGACATACTTTTGAAACGGATCAAAATGGAATAGAGTACAGTCTTTTTGAAACAGAGGGAGTATAAGATAAATTCTTTTCCTTTTTCCACATCCAAAATCTTAGAGACTTCCTACGCACTGAAGTTTTGCAGGAGCTAGTCTTTAATTTGCAGCTAAAAGATTGCTTCACCGTCTTTAATTTGCAAGAGTACTATTTTGTTGCAAGATTCATGGTCTACGCAAGTGGGTCTGCTGCATAGCCGTAGAGTAAATTTTGTGTACTCTGACTATATATTTGCTTTTTGGAGATTCTGTTGATCATAGTATTCAGTTGAACATGTAATGCTTGTAGAGGAGTGAATACTCATATTTTTCTGCCAAGAAGAAAATAAACAGTTAACGATCAAGCCTATATATTTTATGTTCTCTTGTTCGTTAGGTAGTTTCGGTTCTCTTCTTGATCAGCGACTATCCCTCTAGGAGCGCTACAATTTCAACTAAATAATCCGATCTACATAATCTCCCATAAACAAGTATCACGTCAGTGTTGAAAAACTCCACGGGATCGGATATCCATGACCATGCATATCACCGGGCACTATAGCTTTAGACCATGATTTTGGAACTTCGGCCTTGGAAGAATGCTCGTGCCTGACAATCTTGCAGGGAGAAATCAAAGCAACAGAGCAAGTTCCCTGAATTTGTTTTCCCAATTTGTCAGTACTTCTTCTTATAATTGGGAAACCTGCCCTCGTAAAGCCCAGAATGTTTTGAGTGAGTAAACCCAACTTTTCTGGAGATAATATTGGACTATCTAGAAGCCCAATATTATCTCCAGACTGACCAGATTGTCAGGCACGAGCAGATATCTGGAGTTTGTTCAGTTGAAAGACATGATGAAAATGTAGCATATATAGTACCGTTTAATTAGGATCCGTCGTTGCTGTCGTTTTTGTTTGGCTGCAATGCCTGGAATTTGTTCTTTGGATAAAATTTCTGAAAAGAGCTGAATGGTTTCCAGTAGGCAGGAGGCAGCTTTCTATTAAGGAGTTGCACCCATGTACCCCCATGGCCATGGTCCCCCATCCTGTAACAGTCTTAACAGATTCTATGAGATCAATGGATAACATTAGGAAGATTAGAGGGGTTTTAGTAAAATCCAAACACAGATATTTTGCTTTGAATTTTTTTTGTTAATTGATCGCTCAATCAAACTTTGTATATATTCTGCCCACAAAATCATTTCAAGTTAAATATCTGCTACGCACTTTTTCATATTTTCATTACGTTTTACTGTCTCTTTGATTATCCAAACAAATTTCAAGAAATTGCATGATTATGTCTAGGTAGATTTCGATTTTCCTCCACTACGCGTCCAAAATGTTCCATATACACCAAGATCTCTATACCAAATTCACATGGTGTTATCCGAAATGATAATGGCATTGCACCTCAATGGTCTGCTTTTATTATGTGGCGTATCCGGGAATGCATGTGCAAGAAGGCTTTTGAGGCCCATCAAGAAAACCAGAGTCAAGTAGTTTACTTGATCAAGTCTAAATATCCTGAATGGAACAGATTTCTTAGTGCTAACAGCACATCTGTCTCTTCAAATATAAGACAAACTATTTTAAGATGGGAGCAGCCAGAAAATCCATATATAAAGATTAATTGTGATGCTGCATTTGATGATATTACTAAGACTATATGCATTGGACTAATTAGTAGGTCTTTTCCAGGTTTCACAGATGGAGCTAGATGCTGCAAGACCAAAGCATTAGAACCAGAACAGGCTGAAGCTAAAGCTCTACTGGAAGCGGCATTGTGGGCTATGACAAAAGGTTACCATAATGTGCATTTAGAGGGCGACTGCTTAAAAGTTGTTAATGCTTTAAATGGTAGTTTAGATGTAATAAAGTGGACCACAAGAAACTTGATTACAAATTGTGGCAGTACTTTGAATTCCTTTGTTAGTTGGAAATGCACTCATGTGCCTAGAGATGTAAACCATGTTGCACATAAACTTGCAAAACATGGAACAGAGATAAACTCTGAGGAGGAATGGTCCTCTCCTCTCCCTGCTTGGATATTACAATATATCCAAAGGGATGAATCTATGTAATCCTCCTCTTATTTTAATAAAATCTCTATCTTTCATATTATTGAAAAAAACATCCAAAAAAAGGTTCTATCATAGATTTTTATGGTTTAGATGGTGTTCACATAGTCTGTATGGATTTGATTAATAAGAAGCATTTCCGCCTCACATCAACGTGAACACCCTAATTCTTAACAATTGGGCCATCAGAGATCACCTGGTGAACAAGTAACGTATTTACTATCATTTTTATACCAGCAGGCCTCCAAAATTACGTATTTTACACAACAACATACCTCCTACTCATATGGTATAATGTAGGCTAGTTGTGCACAATCATAAGAATTCTAGTCGCGTAATCTCAATCTTCTCCTCTGCAAAACTCCATGTAGCATATTCCAAAATAACAAAAAATATTGTAGGGCTACACAAAATCTAAGAGGTTTGATATGATTGATTTGAGATATCCGCAAGGTTCTCCGATGGAGTTATCATTTTCTTTTCCTGTTTCCTTTTTGATTTGTTGTTTTTGTTTTGTATTCTTCTTTGCATTATTAAGCGAGAAATTTGGAAGTTTGCTCATTCTGGGTTTGCTGAGCTCTAGGTGGTATATAAGAATGGTAATGATGATGAGGAGGATGTAAGTCCCAAGAAAATTGTAAATGCTTATTGCAATGTGCATACATAAGCCTATTTGACTCTTGACCCATCCATCCTTTTCAACGTTAAGTCTGTCTACACATCATATCGGCTATGTCATCCTCATTCAAGCTCTGAGTATTTTGACAAATTGGAATTTGCAAATGGGAAGGGGACTTAAATGAGATGAAGCTTAATCCTTTTCTCATAATCATAGCAAAACAAATGTCTTTGAAAAAGACTCTTTATTCTAGTTCTAGTGAAGATGACATGAAAACAATTTTTCTTTCAGGCAGGCAGGAGAATGTGCCATGATCTTATACGGGGTTGGTTTGGTGGTGGCCGTGGGGATTCAATTGCATCGGACCCATTTCCACTCTGCATCATTTTTCTTTTTTCTTTTTTTTAATGAGAGGAAGTGCATATAAAAGGGGAAAATACAAAAGGATCTTGCACAGATTTCAAGAGGTGAAGAGCATGCTTATATCTGAGTTTGCTTTTTCTAGTTCAATTCCAAATGTGGGGTGGTCCTTCAGACTCCCCTCTTGGGTAACACATTGGACACCACCACCACCGCACACAAACACCCAGCCAGTGATCATGCAGATTCTAGTTTGGCTTTCGATCTTTCTTTCTTTTTTGCTGGTCTTAGACTCTAAGTGAGGGTATCCTTAACCAACTAGGACTAGATCTTGTAGATCCTTGGGACTAAAATGGTTAGATATGCTCTAAACTAGATGACCGCTCCCACGGTGAGACAGCTGACCGAAGAAATTAACACGAAAGTATCATTTTTCCTAATACGGCGTGAAAGTATCATTTTTAGTGACACGGTGAAAAAGTATCATTTTTCCTGACACGGCGCGAAAGTATCATTTTCTGACACGGCACGAAAGTATTAAGAGTATCATTTTTCCAGACACGGGGTGAAAGTATCATATTTCTTGACACGGCGTGAAAATATCATTTTTCCTAGCACAGGGTGAAAGTATCACTTTTCCTGAAACGAAATTAGCCGATGCATTAACCAAAATATGGTTGCATAATGTGTTATGCATCCTTTGTGATGTTTTTCATAATGCTATGCAATCAATTTTCAAAAATTGTGCCTAAACTGAAAGTATCACTTTTCTTGAAACGGATGTAGTACATCGTTTTATTAGTTGTAACGGAAAATAAGTCGATGCATAAACCAAAATATGGTTACATAAAGTATTATGGATCCTTTGTGGTGGTTTGCATAATGAATATGAATTTAATTTTCGAAAATTGTGCCAAAAATGATAAATATCTCCGAATTTTTCGTAAAAACTCTAAATTTGCTATTGTTGTTTGTACTCATTATGTGGATTTTTTTTAAACCAATCCAACGAGATAAAATTTGTAAAATTCCGAGGCACGGATTTTAGATATGTTATATTAAAGTTTGGTTGTCGATTATACCCCTACAAAGATAGGATACATAAGGAGTTATAGTAATTGGACCGAAAGGGATGGACAAGTTAGTCCTTTCATTGTTGATTGAATTTTTTTGGTTACGAACACCAAATCCCAATCTTTTTGTGTCAAATTGGAAAAAAAAATCATGCTTCACATTGACATAAAGTCACCATATATAAGGTCCTCCCTCGCTTCGCTCAGTCGGCCCAATTAGAGCTTCAAAGCATGTGCGGGTCAGCTGTATAGGAATCCGCCAGGGGCGGAGCCAGGAATTAGGAGATGGGTGCAAAATTTTGTTAGGGGTGCAAAAAAATATTCTTACAGGGTGCAGAGAAGCAAAAGTAGGCTTGTATATATAAAAAAAATCTTGTTGGGCCTAAAATAGGCTTTGGATCCAGCTAGGCAGGGGGTGCAATTGCACACCCATGCAATGGAATGGCTCCGCCCAGTACTGTGTGAACTCGGAAATCCTCAACTTATGTATCTCAACCCGTCCAAATGGTTGAATCAATGTTAATGTTGAGCAAACATAATTATTCCGCACAGGCCAGACCACAAAAAATTATAATTCTTGTAAATAGAGAAGGAGACGGGAAATAGGGAGAAGAAATATAGAGAAATTCTTAGTAATGTACATCATAGGCAAATATTAGAGCCCCTATTTATAGGGCTAGACACAAGGGCATCCCAGTAATAAATAAGATTCACCCTGGATATTCTTAACATAATTACACGTTTATAACACTCCCCCTGATGACCACTGTGTCTAAGTCACTATGAATATAACAGGAAAACTCAAAAGAGAAAAACCTGAAAATGTACGACTTATAACAGTGTTGGACACATATATGTTGCCTCGTTAAAACCTTGACAAGGAAAAACCCAGTGGGAAAAACCTTGACGAAGGAAAAAGAGTACAACACGATAAGTCCAGTGAATGCACCTTAATTTGATGATGGCGCTCCCCCTGATGAGTACTTCAGTTAAATCTTGGCTTGCAAATCTTTGAGTTGCAACTTCCCTATTTGATGAACGTCTTTCTTGAATGCAGAAGATTCTTGTTCTTTCGTGAAGAAAATTGATACTTGATAAAGTCTTCGTTTGTGTAAGTCTTCTAATAGTAATTTTCTCGAGTCTTCATGCTTCTTTAAGTACATTGAGAACTTGCTTCTTGTATTGCTAGCTTCTCGAAGATGATTTGCAAAAGTAGTTGATGTAGTTTCTTCAACAAAGTGCCAATATGCAGTTATAGTACCAAAGGTGAGTAAAGTTTGTGATCATACCTTATATGGATCAAAATGATATCCAAATTCATATGAGATGGTTATGTTGATGTGGTCTAACAAAACAAAATGACCTAGTTAATGGTGGGAATCCACCAAATAACCAAAATTGATACAACTCCCCCTTGGATGACCACCATGTTGAATTAAATTGTCTCAGTAAAACCTTTCCAGTAAAAATCCAATGGGGAAAAAAATATATGGACGAAGGAAAAAGAGCACAATATCAACATTTTGAATAAAAATTCATCGTCGGTGAGATGTTGCCTCGTTAAAACCTTGTCAGGAAAACCACATGGGACAAAACCTGAAACGAATGGAAAAGAGTACAACTTTCGACGTATTTATGGATGCTAACTCAACTATATGAGTATTTCAGAAAACAAGCATCAAAATCATAACTCTAGTCTATATCAAAGATGAGTTTATGCTAGCATAATTCTAACTGCAGATTTTAGAAAGAAAGGAAAAAGAATAGAATTTATGCTATTAAAGCGTGGATTTTGTGTTTTTAAGGGCTCCTCAGGAGACATGTAAAGTTGATATCATCAACTAATTAATCCGGATTTTTGGTTTTGTACCAAATTTCTAAAAACACATAAAGGATTGTTAATCCTGACATAATCGAGTCAGGTGGCTGTCTAAATATAATTTGAATCCTACAAGGATTTAAAATTTTGAATATGTTCCCAACCACATACGAGTCCTTCAAGGACTACCACGCCAAAGGCATCATGTAAAGAGAACAATTATTGAACCAATCCTAGGGTTTGAGAAAGAAAAAAAATCCTCAAATCGTTTTTACAACGAAGAAATTTCTCGTATAAAGACGCAATATGACTACACCCAATTGTAATTAATAGGCTTGGCATGTTTAAAGGTGTTAAGTTTGGATCCAAAGTTGCGTCAATCGAGAAATTAAGCCAACCTAATTTGGATTTTATGCCAATCAATCACATATGTCGATATTTCTCTGCAGAGAGGTTAACAACCACCATCTTTTATTATTTTAGTAGCTACTGTGAATAATCGACAATCATATTAGCTTATTATGATCCTACATAATTCTCAAATGTATGCATATACTGAAAAATTCAATCAATACTGGTACCAGTGCTTTTAACAAGCAAAAATGAGATATTGACTTGGAGAATGTGGATGTTGTTTTGATATACTCTATTAGAGCATTATCTGTAGCCTCTTTTAAAACGCTACTTACTGCTATATGTGATTGGCTTTTCCTCTCAAAGAGGTAAAAGCTTATATAAAAGCATAATGAGAATCTTCACGCCTATTCAATGACAACCTTTTTCGATTTGATCATGATAGGAGATAAATTGATACAACTTTAAAATTAATGAACACCAGCGTATGGTAGTGTATAGTCTCCCTCTGATTATGGCGGAAATATTATAATCTCGTATACGAAACAAGTTTCATAGAGTATTATCTGATTGACTCCAGGACATATATACTCATTATGAAACATGTCTTTCGACATAAAGAAAATGTAGTCTTAGTAAACCTACATATTTACCATCAACCATGGATTACTTTTGGAATTAAGAAAATTTATTTAACAAAAGGCATTAAAAATATGCAAACAAATCTCCAAAATAAAACTAAAATCGTGACCTATAGGGCCGACGAGATAATCATTCACTTTAGAATGAAATTATAGACACATTCTTTATTGAAAGTAAATCAAATTAAGATCAATATAGTCACTCTAAGGACTAATAATATTGGCTAGCAAGCCGGGTGCGCACCCATTGATCTTTAGTGTCCGATCGTATTCCAACTATAAGTGAAACTGTTCCAAAATTTAGAGATTTACCATGAGGAAAAAAAATACTAAATATCCTTTAAGAATGTAACAATTCCTCTTGGCGTTTGTTAATATCATAATAACGATATTTTATATATCCCTTTAGGATCGATAGGGAAAAACAAAATCAATTGGCTTATCTGATTCTTTTTAAGAAAATAAAGAGATCATTTTCGTTATTGAATTAAGGAATCCATGGTTTCCAGTACGAAATGGAAACCAATGGTTTATTAGTAGAAAAACCTATATTTGATGGTAAAAATTTGTTTGAACGATTATTGTCAAACTACGAGAATCAAAAAAAAAAGGCTATTTTTTTTTTTTAAATGCCAATTTTAACATCTCTCGCGGAATTGAAGGAGAAAACCAATACCGGTTGGTCTATACGATACACCAAAATTGCATCAACGAAAGAAAAATATATATAGTCGACTTACTCGTGGCATAGGAAAATCCACTTTGACAAATAGCTTCTTGTAAAAGAAATAGAAACCATATGGATAAATCACATGATCCCTGTTTAAGGACAGGGATACCAAATTCAATTGCCGTAGGTTTTTCAACCATGCATGTAATTAACCGTAGAGGTAACCAAATTGCCATAACACCAATTTTTGGTGATTACAATTTCATTAGGGAATAGAAACCGTAAACCATCTTTTGATGGATTTTTTTTTTCTCTATTAAAAAAATTAGAGAAAAGGAAATCAAATTTATTTGCTAAAAATTGATCACTCGCGCTTATTTCGGATTCACCGATTTATCAATTGTTCCAAAAAAAAAAATGGTTACAATAATCACCTTGGAGGTGGAAGATAGGTAAACAAAATCCATTCACATTTGATATTTTACCACGTTGATTGAGATTGTGGTAAATTAAATTGATATATGCATATCAATAAACCATCATGCGTACGTATTACAAACTTCAAAGAAATAATATAAAGAAATCGAATTGAAAAACTTATTAAAAGCATCATGTAACCTGTTTTCTGCTCCTATATCGTATGAGCAAAAATCATCCTTAGTTGGCGCATTAAATAACCAACAGGAGTTAGGATACTTATGCAGACAAATCTTTTGCCATGATCACGTGCATAGTTATCTTAAGGTTTTGTCGAGGATTCTTTATCAACCCCCATTGGCTGATTGCTTGGTAATTAGAGCTACGTGCGTGATAACGTCTTGTAAATAGAGAAGGAGACGGAAAATAGGGAGAAGAAGTATAGAAAAATTCTTATTAATGTACATCATAGACAAATATTAGAACCTCTATTTATATGACTAGATATAAGGGCATCCCAGTAATAAACGAGATTCATCCTAGATATTCTCAACATAATTACACGTTTATAACAATAATATCATACTAACAAAAATACCGACTATAAAAATTATCGAAAGGATTTTTAAGAAAGAAACTTCTAGCTAAAACCAAGCAAATAATATCAAAACAAATAGTAGCTAAACAAAACTTAAACATTTGAAAGATCTTGCTTAACTGATGCAAGATGGGAAACACACCAAAAGAAAATTATTTTGGCATTTTCATTGTAGTTTCATCCTAAGAATTTATAACAGAAGTGCTCATTTGCTAGCCTTTTAGGCCAAAAACAACCAACTTTATCATGTTTTGGATCTCCCCTCCTGTATGATTGCCTAGCCTATTTAAGGATGAGGCTTAATAGTCTAATGAATTTTAGCGCGCTTAAAAAAAGATTGAATATACTAAAATCATACAAATGCAAGCAAAAGTTACCGGTAATGCACACTGGGGCATTTATTTTGGAACAACTCAATAATGAAAGTATATAAAGAAAAGGGTTATAAAGGGCCACATAATCATCATCTAAGGGACAGGGAGGCACCAATGAGTTTGTGTACCATTGACATGTTTTGAGCTTATCATATGCATTTTATTGTGCAATAATAACGACATGGGAATGAGATGAAGAGAGATCTTAGCGTGTGTTCATACTTAATGGATATGATGTTACTAGTATTGTTAGTGAGGTTTGCCTTGGATGCTTTGAAGACATATATATCCGAAACAAAGAAAGAAACATCTTTATTTGTCAACCTTTGAGTAAAAGTCTTCAAAAGTCTATCACTTTTTGATTTGTCCAAACCTTTTTTGAGCAAAATTACAAACACTATCAAGCTTTCCCAGAACGGCCAAAAATGATGAGTTAGAAACAATAAACCAATAATTTGACTCTTTACGAGGGAAGGGAGAATGTTAGGTGGGTGATCAGTATATTTGTTTCTCGGCATATTCAACATTATAACGAGTCACGTTTATCGAAAAAAATAAAGAAAAATAACTTTATAACGACTTTACTATTTCGAGTTTCTATTTATAATTTGGTTATAATTTAGAGCTTGAATTGACAATCCCATGGTTTTAGATTAAAATGAAGAAAAAAAAATGGTATCCTTTCAATAAAACAGAGGGAGTAACAAGTTTATTTATTTATTTATTTTTATATTTTTAAGCATATTGGATTGGAGATGGAAAAAAGAATCCCGAAAAAAAAGGTTATATTAAAAGAGAAAAAGACTAATAGAATTACAAACCAAATCATTCACTCACGAGAGTTTCCCAATTGCTCCAAATGAAATTAGCGGGAACAAATTTAAAGGAATCAGTGTCACAAGACCATAAAACTACAAGTTGCTTAACAAGATATATTTTCCTCAACACTTTTCTGTCGACCACCAAAAACTCTCCCATTTCGCTCCTATTGGAGATGAATCTTTGAAACATAGTGGATTGTAAAAACAGATTAAGTGCAATATATTGTATATGTCTCTCCACATGTTAAAACCCAAGATGCTTGGTATTTTCAGAGTTGTTTTTAAATTTAAAACCTTACGTCATAAATTCTTCAAACGTCAATAGCTATTTCTGCTATATGTATGCTTTATAAATTCCGGTCGCTATTTTAAGTACTAAGTTTTCGAAGATATTTACTATTTCTTTATTGCAAAAGAAAATTTAATTTTTTGTGTTTCATTTCTCAGAGATTATGACCTTGTTCCCTTTCTTTTCTGGTTTATGTTTTCGTTATCAATAAAATCATCCTAGTCCTGGGGAGTTTGCGTAAGAAAATATAATTAACTATTCACACTTTGTTTAGTTTTTTTGTCTACGTTGTCCAACATTGAATATTAATTGTGAATTACTAAAAACAAAATATATTACTACGTATTAGCAGTCTAGCTAACACAGTCAGTATCAACTAGGCTCAACTTTTACTACATGAAAAGAAAAATATACAATTTTATGACTTCATGGAGAGTTTCTAAAGATACTTAGATACAAACTGGCAACTTGTTAGTTTTCCATGGTTTTAAGAACATTCAAAACGGTACTGAAGAATCAAATCTATTTACATAAATGGTAATAGTCAGGATAAAATTAGATGGAAGGAACAAAAAATTGGGAATTCTCTACAAGGTCTGCATATAGAATTTTGTCTGATGAAAGGGAAAATATGGATAAATTCTGGCTTAAACTGTGGCATTTGAATGTTTTTCCTAGAATTCGTCTATTTGTATGGAAATGATTGTTGCAGTCTTAAATTTGAAAGCAAAAATGCATGAAAAATAATAATAATAATAATAATAAAAGGGATCCTTATTGTGTTCTACGTAATGGAGATAATCTGGAAACTTCTAAACATGTTTTTATGGAATGCAGCTTCACAAAAGCAGTTTGGTTTGGGTTAGGAATTCAGTTGCCATTGTCTAATAATCTAATAATGATATGGTGAATTGGGTAAAGTCTTGGTTTAATAGTCCTTTAAACGAATGGAAGGAACTTTTTAGTATAATCTGTTGGGAAATCTGGAATCATAGGAACTCTGTGGTGTTCCAAAATGTTAAAACAAATCCAATTGAATGCATAATGTCAATTAATAAAACTTGTAATGACAGGGAGTTGGCACTGGGAATAAGAATCTGCAAAACAATGTAGGAATTAAAAAGAGAAAGATTGTTTTTAAGGACCCAGCAGAATATAAAGACAATGTTTTCTATGTTGATGCGGCTTTTGAAGAATCTGACGGATCTTTTGGATTAGGGATAACTCTTTAGAGAAGCAATGAAATTTCTAACATCAAAGTTTTTGCAGGTAGAACAACAAGCTCAGCAGTAGGAGAAGCATTAGTTGTCAAGAAGGCAGTAGAATGGGTGTGGGAGCTGAATGAAAGGAATGTCAGAATAAGATCAGATTGCAGGGATGTTGTAAATTTTTTGAATAGAAAGCATGCTAACCGGAGGACAAATAAGAGTTTAAATGATGTGCTTTCTCCTTTGGGTTCAATTTTTTTGGTAAATATCAAATATGTACATAAAGATGAAAATAGTGAAGCAGACAGACTTGCTAAATGGAATCGTGTTAAAAAAGGTTTTTTTGTGTGGAAATGAACTCCCAACATAGTATTTTGAAATGTAAAGTGTTAAATGGAATTGTAAAGGGAGAAACATTATCATTCATCAAAAATCACTCGCACACTCATTGAGATGAATGAGTAGTCGAAAGTCTTCACTAAGCGGCTGAAAATCAGCCGTTTGGGGAAAAAAGACCTTGAGCGGCTAAAGATCTGCCTCTCAAGCATTTTTTTAGCTTTTTTATTTTTTAAAACTCTAAAAAACGGGTCCCATACTAGTTTTATCAATAAAAAACTCTAAATATATCTAAGACGGCTAAAGATAAGCCGCCTTGGTAATTTTCTTCTTCTTAAGCGGCTAACGATCAGCCTCTTAGTCTATTTTCTACTCATCCATAGTGCAAAAACCACTCTTTCACCCAGTCTCTCACTGGATTTGGAAGTGAATGAGTGCAAAACACACTCATTCCATAGCCCTTGCTATTAGGATGCTTGCTAAATTCAATAAAAATTTATCTTATCGGAGACAATGCTCTCCTACTAACGAGGTAAGTTTTCGTTACTTAAGACTGTTTAATTCTCTGCCATTGTAGTATTTCTCTTTGTTCAAAGCTCCAGTTTCTATTATCAACTAATTTATTAGAAAAGAAAATGAAAGGTCTTCTTTGGGAGCATAAGCATGGTTCTAAATGTTCTCATCTGATTAATTGGAAAATGATTTGTCTAACAAATTTAAAGGTGGCCTTGGGGTGTCAAAGTTGAAGTTAATAAATTCTGCGAGTTGTATTAAAAAGATTCATTTAAGGTACGTACAACATTATTTCACAAAAGTATGGTTCTGAATTCTCCAATTGGATCCCCGGAAAAGCTTGCATTTTTTTTAACTTTGTGTTTTTGAACATGATTTTAAACATGTAATTTGGCCAAAAATTATTAAAGTATCTATTTATAGCATGGATTAATGATATTCACATAAACTAGAAATTTTGTGGTGGTAGTGAAAGTTTGTTCGCTAATATAGTTTTGGTAAGCTGATCAAACTAGATGACTGATGTCACGAAGGGAGGGCCAACTGAAGATGCTTTTGAATTTTGATTTCACCAAAAGGAAATACTATGAATTTCGAGTAAATTATAATAAGTTTATAGAAACGAAAGATTCTGGTGAAAATTTGAAAAAAAAATAGTTTAGATTTAATTAAAAAAAATTGGGAATCAAGTGCAATTTATGAAATCCGTATTTTTCAATTTATTCGATTCAATGGTCCTCTGAAGAAGCTTTGGTGAGATTTGAATAAATTAAAGGATCAATTAAAATTTATTAAATCTGCCGTTTTTCGATTTCTTCTAATTCATTGGTCAACTAAATAAATTTTAGTGAAATTTGAGTAAATCAGAGTGAGTTTAATAAGAAGATCATTTTAGAGAAAATTTGAATGAAATAAGCTTAGGTTTGAAGAAATTAGAAGAAAATAAAAACGTTTCGAAATGTTGGATTTTCAATTCACGAAGTTTTCGTTATCCTTTTTTTATTTCCTTCAAATCTAAGGCAAATTAGAGGGAATGTTTTTTGGTAAATTACAGTGAATTTGCGTGCGATTAAAGATTTTGTCGAAAGTTTGAAAAGTGCATAGATTTGAAGGAATTATAAAAATTAAAAATCGCGGTTAGGAATTCCGTAACTTCCCTCACGTATAAAATATTTTCTTTGATTACATAAAATTTTGTCTGGTTTTCTTTCTCTCTCTAAGGCGATAGGAGAAACCTATACCCTAAGTGCAGTTTGCGGATCTGAGCAAACCATCTCAGCCTCTCTTCTTCTTGCCTTCTCTCATAGAAATCTCAATAATTTTAGTGTTTTCCAGTTTTTTCTTATGTTATTTCTATTTTGTTTTCCCTTTCCTTGCTTTAGATTTACTTAGTTTTGAAATTAGATCTGTTGTTTTTACTTTTGTTGTGTGCTCTTAGTCATGGGGATGATAAGACTATTTTGTGTGGAATGTCAATTGATTGTATCTGTGTGTTTCAATCATACTGCATCCTTTGTTTCAGCAACCGTTTTTATTCTTTTGGTTTCAATAGGTTCTTCATCTTCAATAATTATAGCAATATCAACAATAATAAATTCATTAGCTTCACGAAGGGAAGTAGCGGAAATCTCAAGAACTCTCACTATAGCAGCAACTACAATCATGGATACACAAACAACAATCTCCGCAAGATTTCCAAGGTTAACTGATTTAAAGAGCAGTCAGATCCTGTCTCCTCGTTGTTTAGATTCTTTTTCTGGTACTTTGTTACCCTCTGTCCAGGTAAGGTTACTAGGAGCGGAAGAAATTAGTTCTTTGTCATACCGCAAAAACCCTGAGAGATGGAGGGATTATTCTATGATCATAACATACCTGACTAATACAAGAGAGTTATTTGGATTTTTTGGAAACTAGTTCTTCCAATTTAGTTCCATCTAACCAACTCAAGAAAAAGATCGAAATGGTTGAGCTGTCTACAATGAGTCTCTATTGTAATCTTGGAATTACTATCTTGATTTTTTTTTATAAGTTGTTTTATAAGTTTTTCTGTTATGTACTCATGTTGCTCTCTTAATCTCGTAGTCCTTGGTAAAACTAAACACTGTAAAGAGGTCGAACTATGCAATGATGTTAATCGTATCCAGCTGAATGTTGTTAGATGTAGCGCTTCAGCTGAAAATATTAGGGCAAATTCATAAACTAACCAGCTTCCATCCATATAATTAATAAACCGGCCAGAGAAATAGAAATCTTTTATAAAGTGGCCATACCGTTAGATATAACAGATGGGCCCACCGATTCGGTCAACTGCTTTGACAAAGTCAAACTAGGTCCGTGATATTACCATCAAACCCTTACCCTTATCTTTTTTTCAGTTTCAGTCTCTCTCTTTCAGTCTGGTCGCTCTTCCCTTCACTCATTTTCCATCTCTTATCTTCTGCCTCTCCAACACAGAAAACCCTAACTCTCAAAAGATGAAAGGAGAAGCAGCAATTCAGCTGTTGAATCAATCTGATGAAACCGAGTAGTTAAGAAGACATGGGTTTGGTTGATTATGTAGTTTATTGATGTTGAGATCAACAAAACCAATCTCTAATCTTCCCCGAAGACTCTCAATTTCTTGGTTCCACGAAACCCTATTTCACTGATTTCCCAAATCCCTGATTCTCTTTTCGATTTCATACTGAATCCTCACAAACCCTAGCTTTAGTTCAAGTAGAAACCCTTAATTTCATCGCTGATTTCTCTATTTTACTTCATATTGAACTCATCCCCAAAACCCTAACTTCTATCATCGGATTTACCTTTTCTTTTGGTTCGATTTGTGATGGGTCCTGTTGATTTAATGAAGAAGAACTTGAGAATGGATTTGTGATAGGAAATAGGAATTAGGATTCTGAACTGAGTTGATGTTGGAGCTGGTGGAGAAGGAAATGGGTATTGTCAGTTCTCGAGCATAAATTAAGAAGAAACTGTTGCTTCTGTTGAATTGAAATGGTGAATTATTGCAGGTCATATGAATGGTTAAGGATATGAAGTGCTGGTGGTGATTGAAATGGCTAGGTTGACTATGTTGAATTTCAGAGTTGATGTTGTTGTTTTGCAGTTGAAATGGCTAGGTTAAATGTTGAACTTGGGGTGTTGAAAGCTTCAGAGAATGGGTATGAGTTGCATTTATGGACAGAAGTGAAGCTGTGATGGTTTATGGAGTTCAACGACTAGATAGTTTGGTGCTGGATGAGATACAGGGAAGAATAATGTGGCAAAGCTGATGAATGCTCGCAGTAAACAGATGCAGGGAGCTACAGATAATGAGTTGGATGGCCTGTTGAAGAGCTGTTGTGTTACAGGGTATAGGAGTAGCTGCAACAGTATGAATGAGAAAATGGGTCTGAATTGCAGAGGAAGCACATTTTCTTCACGTGCAACGAGTCACTGAGTTGACTCGATCCCGATTTGGTTACGAACTCAGACGAGTGCTAAGTTGTCTTTTACCTAGCAGGTTAACTGCCACGTAGACATTTAACTACCTAAAACCGTTTTTTGAAAAAAACGGGATGGAAAATGTCAATATCGATCAGTTTATATAAAGATTCAAAAAAACGGCCAGTTTCTTAAATAGAATTCAAAAAGGTGGGCACTTTATTAAAAGGCCCAAAATATTATAACCGATCAGTAAGGGTTTTCCCTTGCATTTTATTATTAAAAAAAAAAACATAAAAGGATTAATTTCAATCATCCATAAATCCTTGATTATGTATATTTTCTTATAATTAATGTATGGAGAAGACGTTTTGACGAATATAATATCTCTAAATTTAATCATGTACCGACGTTGTTCCAAATTATGAGACCGTCGAATTTATACTTTGCTCAAAAGCAAAAATTCTTGCCGAATGGTTCAGATGAACAACACCAAAACCAAAAATGGGATTCCCTATTTTTCTCTGTGTGGAGCCCACCGTTCTCATATGTCTATGCGATTTACCAAGAGTAATTGGCTGAAAAGATTAACTCTCCGGACATTCTGGTCTCGAATTTTTCACATATGCCGAATTGCTAACTACATGGTCGTCATTAATATGTGTAACTTTTAAGTAATTTATTTATGCTCAAAACAAAGAGAATCCGGTTTAGATCACGTTCTACATTCAGGGTGAATGGGCAAGAGTCGCAAGATACTAGGACCACTCAAATGGTATCACCGAAAAAAAAACATGACTAAAATACCCTCTATAGTGTAACGTCGTTTCATTTACGGCATCGGAAAAACATTTTAAAGATAAAATTGAGTCACTGGGGTACACATGGTTCCCAGTGTAAGGACTTAGGAGCGGGTGTCCTTTGTCTGAGATGCAGTGAGTCTAGTCAAGTCTCTAGATATATTAATTCAGGCTATTTAACCTTAAGATTAACTCTTAGCATAAAGCTTTACTAGTACATGATTGTGGTTGAGAAAACTAGCTAGTCAAATAAGAATCAGGCAGGGTACTGGGTTTGGCTAGTTTATAGACAAAAAGAAGAGACAAGAACCAAAACCCACAAGACAATGCTGCTGCAAACTGTGCCACCGAGTTAGGTACGTACGTATTAACGAACTGTCAAACCTGGTGGGTGTTGTTAAATGAAAGGATTGATGATAAGAGAGTAAAGTGCTTGATTTGATGTGCCACTGCTCTGATAAATTTTCTTATTTCCAAGTGTTAACTGCTTTACCCATATTACTGTAATATATGAGCAAACAAAGTAAATAAGAGAGAGATTTTGTGTTTTGTATCTTGTGGGAAATGGTGAAAGTCAATAGGATGATATTGCGGGTAAAAGATCACTACATATATTGTATTGATGGCATTCATTCATTTGCTGCACTGCACAGCGCCATACCACATAGCTTTATTCATTCAAAAGAATCAAAACCCAACAGAAATTTTTGGTACTGATTTATTTAATTAAAGTGATTACATCTATCTAAGCATTAATTAGCAGCCTCCTCTACCTATATAGCTCTACCTCTCTAATCTATCTGTTTATCAGGTGGTCTAGTTTTTAGGTTCTAATTATAGCAGTTCTTAGGGTTTTCCTTTCTTTATTTGGTGAGGTAGTACCTCTAGTTGAATGAAGCTTTAAAGAGCAAGATTATAGTATCTCAAACCAACTCCAAAATGCATTCCTAAATTGTTTGGCAAAGGAGTTGAAACCTTTCCAAGGCTAATAGCTCGTTTGGATACCGAAAACAGAAGTGTTTCTGCTTGTCTAGAAAGTCAGAAGAAAACGTGTTCTTGCTTTACAAAAAGTTAATTTTTTTGCTTTTAAAAATTACCCTGAACTGCATATCTAAACTAACTGATTTCAGAAGTCAAAAAGCAACTTCAATAATGCTGCTACGTAGGATAGGGATAATCCCTAATTCTTATGGTGTGGGAGGGAAATAAAACTTGGTCGAGGTTTCAATCCTCACCCAAAACATTATATATTCATGTAAAATATTAAAAGTGGGCCAAAATCCAATAATAATATATTTTATTAGAATTTTTGAATAAAAAATGGGGCTAAATCTATTGAAGTTCATGGGTCTAACTAATCTCAAAATACGGCTCGCAAAGTTAGGGTTTTCCTTCTTCTTCTTTTTCGAAAAATCCTAAATTACATTAAAGATAATACCCCAAAACGGGAAAGGTTACAGGATTGACCCGGACTTAACGATTCATCAATTTTACATGCATCAAAGCTAATTAAAAAGTTACAAGTGAGTTTCCTCAGAAGAATTCTAACTGTCCCATGCAACAGAATCAAGGTAACTTGGTTAAATGGCCATTTTTGGTTTGGAAACAGAGCCAAACCTAGTAACAAATGTGTGTTCGACAGAAGTGTTAGGATCAATGAATGATCCAACCATTTCCCAGGGTTTAAATCAAGAACTAAGTAGTTTAGGTAACACAGGTAATGAAGAGCAAAGTAACTTCAGTAACACGGGTAAACAACATCGGTCTGAAGTGGCTGGTATCGGTCTGAATCGTCATCAGAAAATCGGTCTTGGAGCTAATTGTTGCAGTTGCTGCTGTAGAAAAAGTTTATGAAGAAGAAAAGGAGTTGAAGATGATCTTGATGCTGAAGAAAGCCACCAAACCATCAACCAAACTAGAAAGACTAAAACTAAAAAACGGATCTAGACTTTCCGAAAGGCAGTAACCCTTTCTAAAGACAAGATCATGACTCAAATTAACGAAACAATAATCTAGGGAAAATAAGTTACAAACTACAACAGTTGGAATTAACGCCGATCTTCTAGGAGTTGCCGGAGATGGAACTGACTCTTCGGTATTGATGGAGATCATCCCTGAAAAGCATTGTATGTCTGAAACCCTTCTCTTCATCAGATGAAGAAACATACCCACACAAAATCAGTGACAGATCGAACACAAAAACTCTTTGAAAAATCAAAGAAGCGGTTGCCAGAAAAACCCAAAAGACAAACCTATATCTAACGGAAAAAGATGCTAAAAATCAGAGATGTGGGAAATAAAGTGTAAACAAGCTTAGGGTGATGATTGATCTTCTCAAATCTGCTCCAATGGAGCCGATCTGAGTAGAACGACGATCGAAAGTTTAAGGTATTCGTTTCTGTTTTTCTGGAGAGAAAAGTTAGGGTTTTCCAAGAGTTATAAACCGCAGTATCTTTAGTTTCCTATACTAATGTGGGACTAATCTCAACAGGCCCCCTCACGTGTAGCCTCGTTTAGTATAACACGTGGACATCAAATATGGTGATACAGAGTAAAGGTGCAATCAAACGACTCGTCACAAATTGTCTGCTATGATACTCTATATTGAAGTCTATGGGCCTGACTTAGAAAACTGTCTTGCAAGGTTAGGGTTGACCAAGAGTTATAAACCTCAGGATCTTTAATTTCCCATACAATGTGGGACTAATCTTCACAAAATATGGTACTAATATGTTCTATCAAATCGTTTTAATAAAAAATGAATAAATTTTCTACTTTTTTGAGAGTGGATTTAATTCTAGCTTGTGTTGATCTTCCCTTCATTGTTCCCCGCTTTCAAGGAGTGAAAAGGGAAACCATGGATTTCACCACGGTTTTCAGTCACTACAACCCTATGTTTTTAGTCCATAAGACATAGCCTAAGTAAGCTTTTTACTATTTTTTTATTTATTCAATAGAATGAACATTGTTGACACTTAATAATATTAGAACGCTTTACGGCTGTTTTAAGTGTAAAACAAATAAAGTGGGAGAGAGTGGGTATTTGTGTGAGTTTGTGTGAGTTTGAGAGATCATAATCGTCTGAAACACGCCCAAACCAAAAGATATATGTTCGAGCATTACTTCAGTCACAGAGAGAGGAGATAGGGTTGATCTTAGGGAGGAAAGGAGAGAAAGAGTGGGAGATCACGGCTGTGATGTGATTGTAGGTGATTTCTTCGAATAGTAAATATCAAGTTCATAGACTTTGTTGTAAACTACTATTATGAAAATTCTCTGATCTTGCTGAGAGATTACTTGGTATTTTTTGAGATGATTTTTGAAGTTGAATTTCCTATGTATTGTAGTGAGTAGTAGCACATCAGTTTACTGTAAGAAGTAGAAAACGTGTTGAAAATAGAAGATCTAGAAGACTTGAGAAGATGTAGTAAACGTGGTAAATCCTTTACACACTGCTGGGAAGACTAATTTCTACATGTTCACTTATCTCTTCTTTCTCTCAGCGTTTATCATAACTTAGCCTCTTTTTTGTTATGAATGTGAGCTGGCACACCACACAATGCCGTCGACCCCCAACCCAAAACCCTAAAGAATACCTTTATATGTGACACGTTTAAAGTATCGTAAAAATTAACAAGTAGAATCAATATGCTACTACAGTTGAGTTGACAAAGCCGTAAAAGACTATTTGGTCCCATAATTAATTAATGAGACTTGTAGGGACTCAATTATTTTTAGAAAGTCGGTCGAGTAGAGTAGACCATCAATGCTAATGAGCAATGGCATGTAATCAATAAGGAGTGAGCGATGACCTCCAAGAGATGGGATATAACCAGCGTACCCTGAACAATGAGCTATGAGTAGTAAATTATAAGCGATGAGCTCCAAGCAATAAGGTGCGAGCGATGATCTCTGGTAATGCCAGTTATAAGCATTTGAATATACCAGATACCCAGTGGTACAACACTCAATGTCAGTGGCTCATGACTATGAAGGAATAATAAGAGACAATACCAAATATTAAGATACATAGTTGGAAAACTTAGTCATCGAATGCTCGTAGCTAGAGGACATCGAATTAGGGTACCAATAGCTTACGACATTAAATGAAAAGGTTTAAACACATGGAGATGTGAAAAGACGGGGGTACCCAAATATACCTCAATCTAAAACTTTTCCACCTATAAGTCCTTTCTCTGAAACTGATTGTCTATGGACTGAGTCAAGACAATACAACTAATCGGTTCACACTTCGTGTGATCGTCTATGGATACGAGATCAAGACAATACGACAACAAGATAACTTATGTGATTGACTATGGATACAAGATCGAGACAATACAACAACGAAGTATGTTTACTTGATAAAAGGTTCGGACTTAACCAAACACAATAGGATTGCTATCAAGTAAATAGGAATTAACGTTTGTGTATTTTACTTCTAATTATAATAAAACAATTATAATTGCGGAAATAAAAAAGTAAAATACACAACAAGATTTTGTTAACGAGGAAACCGCAAATGCAGAAAAACCCCGGGACCTTGTCCAGAATTGAATACTCTTAGGATTAAGCCGCTATACAAAATATAAACCAACTTCGTATAGTTGAGACCAAGCAACTAAACCTATAGTTCACCTAGTTCCGTCTGTATCCCTGCGCCTTCAACTTGCAATAAGTCACGCACTTGGAACAATTCCTTTGGTTCGTATTCCAAACAGTAAAGGACAACAAATTTGTTCGGTAACAACTCTTTTCAATCAACGTGATAAGAGTTTGACAAAAGGCTCTTCCGTTTATCCCAATAAACTCCTTTATCAGGTCCTTAGATCTATCCAATAACAACTACCAAAGTAATTGTCAAGATTTTTCAATCAATACTTTTAATCACAAAGAATTGTATTGATGCCGATCTACTCAACTAATCAATCCAATCTATCACAAAGATAAACCGATTATAGTTGGATCCTCTTTACCCGAAACAAGTATTGTGCACACCAAAGATTATGAACCCAAATCAGAAATCTTCTTCGTCTTCAAATCTTCTTAGATCTTCAATAAACACCTGCACACAATCAACTTGAATCTCTTGTGATCAATCACATACAGAACGGAGTCTGTTAACAATGGATTATCACAAGACGTCTTTAGATCTACAAACAGTCTAAATATCCCCGTTGAAACTTTGATCTAGTTTGAGTAAATCTTATATCATAAGAGAAGATTCTCAAGCATAAAGAAACTAGGTGCAATCAAAGTTCAACAACCGTTAGTCAATCAAATCAATCAAAAACTAATAATAAACCGCAATTATCTAGTTTCCCACCAACGGTACTAATAAAGCTTCTCAATTCCAAAGAAGTCTTTAAACTGAGCGGCCGTAAGAGATTTCGCCTAATTAGGTTACTTTCCTCTCCGAATAGACGGCTCCACCAGTAATAACACAACTAGGTAGTTTTTCTGCCTCTGAGGATTAGTTTGCTCGAAATGCAAACTTCAATATTTATAGACCAAGGAAGTTTGGACACCAAGGAATTTCCAAAACCGAAAATATTCTCAAGATATGCAATATATTTCCAAATTCGGTTTCCATAATTCCTGGAAATGCTTTGTCCAAATATTGACTGAAATCTCACTAGAAAATATCCAATTAGTAAATGCACATAACTAATTTTTATTTTCCAAACATAAAATTAAAAACCTTAATTAAAAGATTCTAAATTTATTTTCGATCCGGGATTCTCCTTTAGCTATTAAGGACTATCTTTGAACAATAAAAGATAAGCGTTACTGCACATGTTCAAAGTATATCAACATCTTTACTTTGTAAGTCCTTTTTCATACGTACAATCTTGGAACCGATTTTCCACACTTCCAAACAAGTTTAGAATTGGTTCATCTGACTTCTAAGAACATTGTGATTAATTAACCTATCAAATCGCCAAACATGGGTTTCACGGTTCTACCAAAACAAGTTTCGGTTCTACCTCCATGTGGGTACTAGAATTAGTCACGCTAGTTACCAAAACTTGGTTGACTAGGTACTAGGATCAGTTCCCATATATATATAGTATCTAACTTGTATTTGGTGCACATGTCCATAGGATCGGTTCCCAATAACTAAAAACGTGTTGCACATGTTCATAGGATCGGTTCCCAATAACTAGAAACTTGTTGCACCTCTTACAAGGATCGGTTCCCCTTCTGTGATCGGTTGCACCTCTTACTAGGATCGGTTCCCCAATGACTAGAGTTGGTCATACCAATTACAACAAATCGATCATACCATCTCAGGTGATTACTTAAGATCGGTTTCACTAAAAAGTCATACCAATACAAAAGTCAGGCCTTGTGAATAGTTTTACCAAGAACATAAGCAAGTCATGAGCGGTTATACTAAACACACATATTGGTAATTCAAAAGATTTGCAATGAATAACAATACCAATAAGCCTAGCGATTTCCCTTTCGATTAACAAAACAAGTTCATGAATTTACTTCCTTTAAACTAATGTAAAATATTGTTTCCTATGATGAAATCTTCACCTCATACCCATACATAATCACAATAACATTCAAACGATTATGTCGATGTCTTATATACGAAGTTCAAAAGATAAGCGTTATACTTCGTATTGTATTCCTTAATACTATGTCTAACTAGAGTATAATCATTCATAGCTTCGCAGTTATGTTTTCAATATGCACGACTTGAAAGATATGTTAGGGAATGAAACAGTTCAAGTCAAATATTACTAACCTCAAGTAGAAGGATGATGTCGTCGTTGTAGCTCCTTACTTCTTCACATTCTTCAAGTCTTCACGTAATACTTGTAATATCTCATATCCTAATACTTTTAAGCTAACCTATATGAAGTTGACTCTAGCATATATAATCAAGCGACTCTTTAAATGAGTTTTGGTTCACTAAAATATGACAACCAAACTTGACATACCAACGCTTGGTGGGTTCAACCGAGCTATGCTCTAACAAGATGCAGACAATGCAATACGCGAAAGAAGTGTCGAAACAGGGAAAGGCTAGGTTGATGCAATATGCACCAACGTCGGAGAAATAAACCAGCACTGGGAGAATGAAAGGTTGTGTAGCATCAACGATAGAAGAAGGCCAGCAGTAGATGGATGATGTTTAGTTACGGAAGACCTAACGTTGGATGGAGAACAAACGTGAAGGGACAACACTAGATGGGTATTTCTCAGGAAGTCCAACATTGGAAGAAAAGAATGTTGATGCTATTAGCACCGACGACTAAAGTTGCCAGCGCTGGAAGAAATTCAAGATGTAGGTAGTGTTGCATCGGTGACACTAAGCAGCGGCGCTGGCGTGCCAGCACTTGAAAGTTGATAAAGGTGGTGTAATCTGTACTAGTGACATTTTCGAGGTAGTTATGTCGGCATCTTGGCCATTGGATCTTACATGCTTGTGCTATGACTTTTGGACACTGAGGAATTCTTTGCAAAAATATTACACCCACAATTGATTCATGTCCCTCTACACTAGCGGGAAACCCGTCTAGGAACTTAATAATTATTCGAGAATAAAGCTAAGGAAAGGAGTAATACAAGAGCATACTCTGAATGTATATCATGTATACCCAGAAGTCTAAAAAGAATTACAACAAACATCAGTAGTTTTCCGAAATTCCAGTATTTTGAGGAAATTCCATATAAAAAGCAAATACTGGTTTTTCAGTAAGTATTATATACATACATAGAATCTTGAGAGTTCAACTAGGTAAAACTCTATTATATATGTGAACATAGATATTTGTAAAGAGCCATGTTCATCAGATAGTACTTATAGCTATTTATCAGAGTCTGTATTTTAATTTTCTTTGCAGAAATAACGGCGTAGAATTAACAAAAAGGCATAGCTATTTATATCTTGGCATTTTTAGGATTTTTGACATCAACTGTTATGCCAGTATTCCACGTTGATGCTATATATACGAGACCGTATACTTGAACTAGGGGTTGTCTTTGATAATCAGGACTGAAATTCTTACTTCAATGTTGTAAGTTCATCATATCAAGTTTTACAAAGATTGAATGAATTGGACGAAACACCTAAACAACATCGCTGAATTCAAACAAATTTGAAAACAACCTTTCCCAAGAGAGGAGATAACCTAGGATATATTAGAAGGCTATACTATATATACATAAATTTTTCTTGTGTCTTCAAGCTTCATAGGAGGAGAACAATTAAGAAAGATTAAACGCCCTTGGCACCTCTGAGATATTCATATTCAGATATCTTGATTGGTATAACATTATTTCTCACAATAGGTTTTAGCATTTGAAAAGGAAAATCCTTTATTTTTTCTAATATGATACCATCTTTACATACGAGATGGGGTTTTCCACGGTTTGTTGAGCTACATAAGCAAGATGCTGTATTTTGGTACCCCCACGTTTTCAACTTATCTCTTGCATTGATACTATTACTCACAGCTGGCATCACCAGTTTTTGGGCTCTCCTTCTTACCAATTTTCTAATAAACTAAAATATATTAGAACTCAACTTCAACAATGGAAAAGGTTATCTTTTGGTAATATTGAAGCTTCGGTTCATATTGTTCAGGCTCAACTTCAGCATTTCTATGACAACAAGTTGCCACCTTCTCATCCTGAAATTCAACATCTTAGCAAGTCTTTGCAAAACTGGTTAACTATTCAGAAAGAATATTTTATGCAATAAGCTGGGGATAAATTTTTAGAAGGAGATAAGAATACTTCTTATTTTCATACTTTGGCCAATGTTAATAAAAAAAATATCTTAATATTCAGGCTATTCAAAGCCCTTTAGGCTTATGGTTTGATACCAAAGTTGAAATTGAAGAAATTTTTCTTTCACATTTTAGTAATATTTCTGTTATTTCAAGAACTCATGTTCATCAAGATATTCTTCAACTTTTATGCCTTGCATATCTGATGCAGAGAATGATAATCTTATTAGATTACCAAATGCTCAACAAAATTAAGGATATCATTTTTATTACCAGACCTTGGGTTTCTCCAGGAAATTATGATTTCCAAGATGCATTCTACCAACAATGCTGGGATACAATATGGTTAATCTTTGTTCCCATAAACACATGCCCAAAGATACCAATCATACTTACCAAGTATTGATTAGTAAAATTTGAAACTCTCAAAACCCTGTTGATGACAGACTTATTAACCTATGTAAGTTAGTTATAAAATCATTTCGATTTTTTTGTCTAACAGATTAAAACCTCTTTTATTAAAAATTAAATATCTCCAACTCAAACAACTTTAGTTCAAGGAAGACATATTCATGATAACGTTATTATTGCTTTTGAGATGCTTCATTCTATGAAGACTAAAAAGATTAATCAATATCTTATTGGTAAGAAATTGGATATGTCGAAAGCATTCGACAGGGGGTCTTTTTACTTTCAATTTTACGATAACTTGGTTTTCACTCTGATTGGGTAACATTGATAGAACAATGTATCTCAACTACTAAACCTATGTGAAATATCACCTTAATAGAGTTTGGACAATCAACTCTCATAATTTTAAGCTGGCAAAACCATATATTCAAGGGATGCAGGGTTTTCAGAATCTGTTTGTTGTTTTGTTCAAAAAGAAGGAAGATATGGATTTGGTTTTTGCTGCTAGGCCAACTCTCCTTTTTGGTCACTTGTTTGCTGTATAGCCTTTGGGTGATTTAGAGTTGATCTTTGACTTAGTCTGGAACACCACTTTGATGCCTGTGCAGATCACTATACTTTTAGCTCTAGTGAATAAAAACAAGGCTAGAAAAGTCATTGAACAAGTTAGAACTATTAAAAATGTTGAAACTCCTTTAGGAAACTTCTATGCAGCAAAGGTTATGGTGCCCTTGAATTCTCCTCTTACCAAAAAGATTGTGTTTAACACTAGGAAGACTTATTACATATCTGCCTTTTATCTAAAACTTCCTTTCCATGCTTGTAAGAAATGTTTTGTGCTTTTTCATAACGAGGTTAAATGCAAGGAAGTCTAGATGAGGATTTTTGTAAGGCTCTTCCTGCTCCGACTCCAAGAGCATCTCATGTAGCTGCGACCAAAGTAGCATCTATTTCGGAAAGAGGTGAAAGTTCTGGTAATGGGGAGAACTCTAATGTTGTTGCTTCTCATCCTTCGACTTTTTCTATCAGCCTTCTTCCCTCTGGATCTGCCAGAGGCTCAGGTTCTTTTATCTCTCTTCCTGTTGCGGCTTCTATTGTGCCATCAGTTTCGTCTTTGACTATTAGGAAAAATATTCTCTCATCTGATGTTGCTAATCACTCAGTAACCCATAGCCATATTCCTAAGCCTACTACTGTTTTTGGTTCTCCTGGTCTTTGTTTTCCATTTGATCTTGCTTTTCTTGTTAATGATAGAAAGAGTAAAAGACCCAGAACTGCATATGAGTCTGTTTACTTGGGCAACAGTTCTTTCTCCTCTGCTTCAACAATGATACCTACTCCTCATTGGCCTCATATGGCCTATTTTCCTCAGTTTTCTCATCCTTTGAGTGCTTCTTTCAATCAAGGAAGGGCTAGTCCTATGTTATATGAAAGTACTGAGTCTAATATGATTTGTTCTTCCTCTTGCACTTCTTTTTCCCAAACCGTGTTCACTTCTTCTGGGGTTATCTTTAACTCATCTTCTGAAATGTGATATTCTTGATCCTACTCCGCTGGCACACTCTTCCTCCATAGCCTCTTATTTCCGACGAAGAATTTGACAAAGAAGTGAATCTCATGATGGTGGACCATGTGGACTCTATGAATGTTGATCATTCTTCAGCTCATGACCTTGTAAGTCTCCTTAACTTTTTGAACGATTTTTTTTATTGCTTTTCTTTTCTTTTTAATTGCTTTGTTCGTCTGGTTCTTTGCTAGTATTTTACTTGGTGTAAGCCAAAGTAGTTAATATCGTGTATCGGTATCATATTGATTGGGTCCGATACACCTATACAAAAGATAATATCGGTTTTTATCGGTGATACATCATCAAGACATTTTTTTTAAAATATTCATAAATGTTTCAATTTAAAAAATTTGGTGCCATATGATGCATTAATTCTCACAATTAAAAGCTTCACAATACAAATTCAATCTCATTCCACTATCTATCCCATATTTACTACATCTATTTCAGATGACCATGTCGTTGCTACTAACCTAAATTAATGATGTAGAAGATAAAAGCGTCAACAATAATGAATTCTCATTTGATAAATCTTCAGAAAAAAAGAGAATGAGCAATAAGGCATCATAGTTGTTTCAAGGATAAGAAACTGATTAAAAAATGAAATAGTTGGAAACTTCTTTACAGAATGGAATGAGTTTTCAAGGGTACAAAAGAAGGAGATTAATAGGAGGAAGGGATTTATTTACATATTTTGAGATTTATATAATTTAATCTACCAAATTACCCTTACCGATATTATCAGTGTATCGGTGAACCCGATATATTGGTTTGTACCAGCCGATATGAGCATTTTTATCGTTCACTCCTTGTATCGCCGATATTTTAGATATAGTAAAGGTTTTTTCCGATACATGATAAAAACCTGTAATATCGGCCGATACAACCGATATTGAATACCTTGTTTTAAGCATGGTTGTTGCTCTGATAAGAAATGACTTCATCTCTTAAAATTGTTTAGAAAATTTAAACCAGATGCAATCTGTCTGTTGGAAACTATGGTGGATAGTGAACAATAAACTAATATAATCATCATCTTCCCTTTAATTCTTGGTTTGTTGTACCTTCTGTGGGTAAATCAGGTGGATTAGCACTAGGCTACTTTGCAAACTAAAATATAGAAGTGATAAGTAGCTCCCTCAACATGATTCATATTATTTGTGATATTACCCCATTAATTAAAAACTACCTTGTGTCGTTTGTGTATGGGTCCTTGAATATCACTGGTACGCGAAATCAATGGAACATTTTGAGTAACATCAATGAAGAAGCTAACAGGTGTTGGTTACTTTTAGGTGACTTTAATTTCATTTTGCATGAATCTGAAAAACAAGGTGGTATTGCTGATAACTCTCTAGTGCCGGATTTTATTAGAACTAAGCTAGTTGAATTGAACTTGAATGAAGTTTTTTCTTTTGGTAATCCTTTTACGTGGTGCAATAGAAGATGTAAGAATCCTACGGAACTCATCTTTGAAAAACTGGACAGAGGCTTTATGAATGATAATTGGGTGTCAGTTTTACCTCATACTCATGTTTCTAATCTGGGTAGAGTATTCTCTGATCATAGTCCAATCTTGCTTAAGTGTTTTCATTAAGAACAAAAACTTTTTATACCTTATAAATTCTTCAAATGCTGGCAATTAAAATCTGGTTTTAAAAGTGTACTTAAAAGTGTGCTTAGCAATTCCTGGCTTAAGAGGGTAAAGGGTTCTCCTAGTCATATAATGTTGGCAAGCTAAAAAATCTAAAACAAGAGCTTTCTCGGTGGAATGTGAATTGTTTTGGTCACATTAAAAAGACTATTAATAAACTAAATTCGGAAATTGAAGAGCTTCAGTCATTGTTATACACTTCTGCAATAGGTAATTTTATCTTGAATTACTCCAAGCAGCTTGATTATTGGCATGAAATTGAAAACTATTTTTATAAACAAAAAGCTAAGATCAATTATTTCACTCAGTATGACAGAAATACTCAATTTTTTCACAATTCTGTTAAACTTAGGAACATGTATATAACACTATTCACACAGTTAGAGATGATCATGGGAATTGGCTGGAAAATAGGGAGTGTTAGAGCACTGCTCGATCGAACTCGCAAGCGTTGCTATCTCAAGCTTGTTGTCAAGTTTAGTTGCCAAAACTATAAGTCTTGATTTCTAGTCTACTTATAGCTAAGTCTCGGATTAGGATAGAAAGTGTAGTTGAGCTTTAGACTTCACGGCGCTTATTGATTGAAGACGAAGAACTACTAAGGGGAGCTTGTGGAACTTCATCAACAAAAGGTATGTGGAGACTTGAACTCATATAACACTCAAAAGTCTATCTACTCTATCTCCTATTTGAGACAAAAGTCGTATAGCTATATAGACTTCGATTATACACATTTGATATTTCGAGTTGAGTTTAACTCGCTTACATATTTATCGAAATATGTGTTGGTAAGCTTTCGCTTTAACCAAGTTCATCTTATATTCTTGACGAAAGTCAAAAGATGATCATGTGAAAATCGCCTTGTAACATCTTACATGATTTGTGTGAGACAGTCATTTGATGTAGACTCGGAATGTTTCGTATTGATCATTCGATCACTTGAAAATTTCTTTGAAGCTAATAGTTTGTGTGAGACAGCTATTGTCGTCTTCTAAGAATGTTTCGATGATTGAAATGGGAGTTTATAACAAATAACTATGATTGGATATATCACAGTATGCGTACTTGTATGCTAACTGTTGCATGATATTCCAAGTCCGGGAACCATAGTATGCATACCCGTATGCGTACTGTTTGGTTTATGAAAGTCCGGGAACTTAGTATGCATACCGGTATACGTACTGGCGTGAGTTTCAAGTTCGGGGATTTAACTGAGTTTGGATGGTATGCGTACCCGTTCGCATACTGGCGAACCCAAACTTGGTCCGACCACTTAGGTATGCACACCCGTTCGCATACTTGAGTAGCTTATGTTCTAAAATCGGTTTGTTCATTAACTAATACATTTATATAATAAGGAATGCAATCTTTTGCAAACCGTGGCTATAATGTTCATGAATTGATTGGAGTGAATCAAAATCGATTTTGCCTCAATTGTGTCTTGTATACTTCTATGAGAATATAAACAAATTAACAACTCTAGGTGTGGTTGTTAGACCCCCGCTTTTTCAGAGAGAAAGTTGTCTCTCTTTTTAAGAATCATTTTGAGAAGATTTATACTTCTTCGAATCCTAGTAATGCTGATATAGATGATGTCTTGAAAGATGTACAACCTATAATTACTGATGATATGAATCTTTCTTTGGTGGCTATTCCCACTATTGATGAAATTCATACTACTGTTAAGAACATGGCGCCTTGGAAATCACCAGGGCCTGACGGTTTCCCTGCTGGTTTCTTTAGGGACAATTGGGATGTGATTTTAGTAGAAGTTATTGAACATGTTAAAAAAAAAATCCGGTCCAAGTATTTATTGAAGAAATTAAATTACTCTTTCATTCCCCTAATACCTAAAGTGAATAATCCGTCTACTCCACATGACTTTAAGCCTATTAGTTTGGTTAACACTGTTTACAAAATTATATCTAAAATCTTAACAAATCGTCTAAAGCCTCTGCTTGATTCGATTATTTCACCTTTTCAATCGGCTTTTATTTCAAATAGACAAATCCAGGATATTATCATAATTAGTCATGAAATTCTGCACTCTTTAAAAAAAAGGGCTAAAAATGACTTTATGGCTATCAAGCTTGACCTTTTTAAGGCATTTGATAGGTTGGAATGACCCTTTATTTTTGCTGTTTTTAAGAAGCTGGGATTTCTGATGACTGGTGTCAGTTGATTCACCGATGTATCAGTACTGTTTCTTTTTCTGTTCTTGTTAATGGATCTCCGGGGGAGGTCTTCTTTCCTTCTAGGGGCATAAGACAAGGTGATTGTCTTTCGCCCTATATTTTCATTATATGCATAGAGATTATTTCTCAACTAGTGTTAAAGGTTGAGTCAGATAGCTTAATTCAGGGTTTCAGACTTAGAAAAAATAGTCCTTCGATATCTCACCTATTTTTCGCTGATGATTGCATGCTCTTTTCTAAAGCCTTTCTTACTTATGCTAGAAACCTTATGAAGATCATAAATAACTTTGCTAAAGCTTCGGGTCAAGCCATAAACAATGAAAAATCAGTTTTTTTCACTAGTGCTAATATGTATCATAAACATAAAAAGATGTTATCTAAGTCTCTCGGAATTAAATTCTTATCTAGTTTTGAGAAATACCTAGGCACCCCTATGTTTATTAACAGAGACAAAACTAAATATTTTCAATTTCTGATTGACAAGTTCTATTCTAGGTTAAGTAACACCAAAAGATCGAATTTAAATGGTGCTGGTAGAACTATGGTCACTAAACATGTACTGTCCAGCTTAGCTACTTATCATATGACCTGCTTTCCTTTTCCTATGAAGCTTACTTCTAAAATTGATTCTATACAAAGGAATTTTTGGTGGTCTAAGAAAAACCCTCGTCGTGCGGCTTATTTTCGTTTTTGGTTGGATATAGGTAAATCTAAGAATTGTGGTGGTCTTGGAATTAGAAATGCATATGCTACTAATAAGGTTTTCATTTCTAAACTAGGTTGGAGAATTAGTCAGAATCTTGACGTCTTGATTTCTATATTTCTGAAAGACAAGTATTTTCCTAATCAAAACTTGTTGGAAATTGATAAAGCGACTGACACTTCATCCTGGATATGGAAGGGTATAGTAAATAATCTGCATTTCTTAAGAGCGAATATAGTCAGTAAAATCAATAATGGTAATTTTACAAGAATTTGGTCTTCTAACTGGTTTCCGTATGGTTCTTCTCCTCCAGTGTCTATTAATCAAGATTATAATAATTATACCTTTGTCAGTGATCTTATTGATGTGCATACTAACTCTTGGAATATCAGTTTATTAAATTCTCTGTTTTTCCCTGAAGATGTGAAAAAAAAAAGGTCTACAAGGGTAAACCCTCAGTGTGATGATAAAATCATATGGGCTCATACTAGATATGATATTTTTTCTTTTAAATCGTCTTATAAAGCTTACACTAACGAAAGTAGTACAGCTGAAGAAACTGCTTTTTAGAGAAAATTCTGGTCTCCGGATTGTTTGCCAAAAATCAGGTTTTTTATGTGGAAGATGTTTGCTCATATGCTGCCGTTTAATTCTACTATGAAATTTTATAATGCTTCTATTGATGATACCTGTCCTCTCTGCAAGAATGACATAGAAACTGTGCATCATCTATGTATTCCATGCCCGATTGCTTCTCATATATGGTTTGGTTTGTCTATGCAGCATTTAGTTTCCAATGATTTTGCCTTGATTTTTTTTTCCTGAGTTGCTTTGATAAGAGGCTAGACCAGTCGCCTTTCTTAGTGAATTGCCCTAGTATTGGTGCAATTGTATTGTGGTGCATTTAGAAACTTAGATGTGATGCGGTCTTTAAAAGAGTTCCTTTAAATCTTGACAAGGTCATTTTGAACACTAGGAGAATGATTAATACCTATATAGCTCCTTCATCACATGTTCAAGTTTTCAGAAAAGAAGTTAAAACTCCTTTGAATGTCGTGAACCATATTTTATTCGTTGATGGATCTTTTAAAAGCTTTAACATGGGTGTGGGTTTGATCTTGTGTGATATTGCAGTTGGTGCTGAAGCAACTGCTCTTCTTTTGGCTATCTCCTGGGTAAAGGAGTTAAATCTGTCCAAAGTTCTCTTTGTTAGCGACCGTCTTCAGGTGGTGGATTTTGTTAATGGAGACAACGCTTCTGTTGGTTGGAGGTGCAGCGATCTTTTAGAGGATTGCCGGAGTTTTATTTCAGGTTGTAATGTATATAATGTAGTGTATGTTAAGCGTACTAAGAATAAACTAGCTGACCGGCTTGCATGCCGGGCTAGAAAGTACTGTATTAAAAGCACTTGGGTTTCTTCTTCTTCTTTTTTGAACAGTCTTGTTAGGAATGAACCAATTGTAGACGTTTGTAAGTTCCTTTTTTGTTAATGTCATGGTCGTTTTTCAGCAAAAAAATAAAATAAAAATAAAACGGGCACCTAGCTCAGTTGGTCATCACCGTTTCCCAAAGTTTCATGCGCTCTAGGAGGTCCCAGGTTCGAGTCCCCAATGACGTAATATTGCAGGAATTAACAAGAAAGGTGGAGTTAGCTTGCCCCCCTTGTGACACAATCTCAGCCCCACCATCCGTTTCGGCTTCCTTGGCTAGGTTACCCATGAGGCTCGCTGATAGGCTAGCACAACAACCTGTTCAATTAATGTAGTAGTATGTTGTTCGAGTTTAGTTTGTTAGGCCCAACTAGTTAATGTAATACTTTTTATTCGTAAAAATAAAATAAAAATAAAAAAATAAAAAATAAATAAATAAATGCTATCTAACCCAGAGCATCATCCAAATGTATGCTTTTCTGTCCATAGGATTCCATACATACCCCCATCCATGTCCATGATGAATTCATGAGCCTAGTTTAGTTTATTCCGATTTGCCTTTCTTTGGTAGCCATAGAGACCAGAGAGAGATAACAAAAAATAGTAGAAAGAGAAAGAGAAAGTCCTCTTAATTTTTGCTTAGACAAGCTGTGTAGTACCACACTTTTGCTTTCCTCAGTGTGATTGTGAGTGAGAGAAGAAAACAGCTTGGCTTAACCCATTTGTCAAAAAACGTCTCTGCCTGGTAAAAAACTATGTAGTCATGACCGACTCATGAGTGTCTCTCTACCTCTACCTCTGTCTCTCTACCTCCAATTTCGTTTCTAGTGAGAGAGAAATATTTTGATGCTCTCACCACCTCCTGTCTCACTCTTATTTATTTTAATTTATCTTTTATTTTTTGTCTCTCTGTTTTTTTTTTTTCTGTGGGTTCTGTTTGTTTTTGAGTTAAACTTGTTTGTATTCATTATCTTCACTTCTCACACTCAGCTAGATATCTGTGTCACTACCACCATACAGATGATATAAAGAGCAATACTCTACAAGGACCCACTTCTCCTCTCCTCTTCTTCTTTTCTCACTTGCTCTTTGTTGTTGGTTGGTATTATTACTATTACCATTCTCTGTTCACTTCTTTCTTCTCCAGTTTCAATTCTCTTTTTTTCTTCTTCAAGCAATTCTGATGTGGGAGAGAGGAGGCTCTCTCTCTTGTTCAAGAGAGCCTACCTGATTTGAGTATCAGAAAGACTTTGTTTTTGTTTTTCTTTCTAGCTTTTTTTCATTCTACTTTCAGACAATCTAGTGTGGGTTCTTTGATAAAAGTCATTTTCTAATCTGGGTTTGGTCTTTAATTAGTTAATGGCACTTTCTATGTATAATCATCATCATCATCATAATAATAATCAGAGAGAACTTTCATCAACTTCATTGAAACAACAACAGCAGCAGCAGCAAATGGATACAAGCAAGTATGTTAGATATACACCAGAACAGGTTGAAGCTTTGGAAAGGGTTTATATTGAGTGTCCAAAACCTAGTTCATTGAGAAGACAGCAGCTTATTAGAGAGTGTCCAATACTCTCTAATATTGAGCCTAAACAGATCAAGGTCTGGTTTCAGAATAGAAGGTAAATAAAGGGTCTTTGGAAGTATTGTTTCATTGTCCATTTGAGTTAGCTAAAAAAAAATCTCTTCTTTTATGTTCATAAAGTGTTCTTCAGAATGTCAGTTCATTGGGTTGCTTTGATTTTGCTTTTGTATGCTTAAGATTTATATTCATTTTCTGTGGCCAAAATCTGGTGCTAGTTTTTGCCATTGTTGGATGTTTTTGGAGATTCTGTCAAAATTTCAAGTCTTTTTGTTTTCTTCTTTTTTAATCTTAGTATATAATAGTATTTTGGGGTTTTGGGGGGTTGAAGGATCATATTCATTCCAGTCAATATTGTGTTTTTGAGGCAATGGGTTCTTCCAGTTCATGATGTTTTGGGGGAATGTGAAGAAGGGATAGAGATGAGAGAAGAAGGGGTAAAGGAGTTTGTTTTGATTTATGTGTCATTTATTTCTTTAGCATTTTATAGTTCTGAAAAGTAATTTATTGGGCTCTGTGAGGATATCAAGTGTTCTTCTGTCTGTCCCTCCCTGCATCTAAACATGCAACTTACTTTCTATCTTTGTATATGATTTTATAGAAGAGGAATCTTTGTACTTAGAATATTTTTGATTTTTAATTATTGTGTATTATGGTTAAAATTGTTTTTGTCCATTGTATGATTCTAATTGTTTTGCAAGGACATAGTTATCAGCTATTGTGAAGTCATTGGGTGTTCATTTTTCTTAGGTAGTACTTCTGAAGAAAAATGCTTACACAGTGTTGTGATTGTGGTCCCAACATGCTGTTTAGGAAATGTTTTCTCATTTAAAAGCAAGAAAATGCACACACAAGACTACCCCAACTTGTGTTTTTCTTGGTTTTGCATTTGAAATTTTGGGGGTTTCATAATTTGTTTGTATTTTTTATGAGTTTGCTTGAAATTGAACAAGCTGTAAAGTTGATGGATTTATAATGATGCTCAGATGTTAACTTCAGGCTGCAGGGTTGGCCTAATTTTGTTATTAAGATTGCAAGCTGACATTCTTTATTTGTTTCCCACTTTAGATGTCGTGAAAAGCAAAGGACGGAGGCATCTCGTCTCCAAACGGTGAACCGGAAGCTGACTGCAATGAACAAGCTGTTGATGGAGGAGAATGATCGGCTTCAGAAGCAGGTCTCCCAGTTTGTTTATGAAAATGGATACATGAAGACGCAGCTGACCAACGTAAGACTTTACCTAGCATTTCTTATAATTGTAATTCAATTTGTTGCTATGTTGGATTTGTTTACTTGATGTGTATTATCTTTCATAAATAACCAATAACTGTTGCTAGCACGCGGAAAGTGCTTCTGCACATGTTTTTACATTTTGGGAATCTTGTACAACTGTGTTTTTGGTGTATGCCGTGAACTTTGTCGTGTCTTTTCCGATTTTTACGAGCAAAATGTGTATTGAAAGTGTGAACTGAGTTTGGTAACTATCAGTGTTAAAATAGACTAAGTATATAATGAGTTCGAATTATTTATCTCAAATTCAAGTAAATAATAAATAGTCTCATTAAATAAAAATCTTCCAATTTTTAGTTACTTGACATTCAGTATGCAAGTCTGTTCATACGAACGGGATGACTAAAAGATGAGTAAACTGGGTCAAGAAATATAAAGTATCTGCAAAAAGAGATGATTTCATTTTTCAATCGCATATGACATGCAACCTTTTCCATCTCTTGTTTGTCTGTATGCATCTGTTGTCTAGGCGGTTATGGGTCATTGCTCGGTGAATAAATGTCCCATGCCTGCCCGCTTACACTTGTCAGGGCCTTTTGGAACTCATATGGGACTAAATGATAAGATTTTATTTTCAAGACTATTTATGATTTTAATACTTACATGCAGGCTTCTGCGGTGACCACGGACACAAGCTGCGAGTCTGTGGTCACAAGTGGTCAACGCCAACAGCAGCAAAACCCAACATTGCATCCTCCCAGGGATGCCAACAACCCAGCTGGGTAAATAATTCTCGATTCTTGGAACATCTACTTTGTCATATTTTAATCTCTAGTCTATCTTGCTTAAGCACCTTACTTAATCACTACTTTGCTTCTTTAGTCTCCTCGCAATTGCTGAGGAGACCCTGACACAGTTCCTCGCCAAGGCCACTGGAACTGCTGTCGACTGGGTCCAGATGCTGGGGATGAAGGTAAAGATGTGACCCTTTTGTTAATTCCTTCTGTTCTTCCATTTGTATCAAGAAGATGAGGCTGAGCTGAGACTTACATTTGACTTCTTTCTTCTAGCCTGGTCCGGATTCTATTGGCATTGTTGCTGTTTCCCACAATTGCAGTGGTGTTGCAGCACGAGCCTGTGGTCTCGTAAGTTTAGAACCCATGAAGGTGAGCCTCTCTCTCTCTTTTTTTTTTTTTTTTCTATTTAGATGTTAAGCAATGATTGCTTTTCCCTATGAAATTCTCTCTCTGACTGTAAACCTATTTCCAATTATCGTATAGGTTGCGGAGATCCTCAAAGATCGTCCATCTTGGTTCCGTGATTGCCGAAGCCTTGAGATATTGTCTGTACAACCTACAGGAAATGGAGGAACCATTGAGCTTATATACATGCAGGTTGTTTTATGTTTGTAGTTAGTCAAAGTTGTTAAATGATATAAACTTGCCTTTTTAAAAGAATACTTACCTTTTGAGATTTCCATAGACTTATGCACCTACAACATTGGTATCGGCACGTGACTATTGGACATTGAGATATACTACGGGGCTGGAAGATGGTAGTCTTGTGGTAAATTCACTGAACGATATTCTACATTCTACTTATACAAGAATGTATGAGAAAGTATTCTCTAACAAGCGCCTTACATTTGTAGATCTGTGAGAGGTCACTTACGCCTTCCAATGGTGGCTCCGGAGGGCCACCTGCTCCCAATTTCGTGAGAGCTGAGATGCTTTCCAGTGGCTACCTTATCCGACCTTGTGATGGTGGCGGCTCTATGATTCACATTGTTGATCATGTCAACTTGGATGTAAGGATGATGACATGAAAATCAGTTTCTTTTTCTGTTTTATGTTTTTCTCTCTCTGCTTGTCTCGTGTTACCTCATTCTCTGTTTTATGTCTGACATATAGGCCTGGAGTGTGCCCGAGGTTCTTAGGCCACTATATGAGTCACCCAAAATTCTTGCGCAGAAAATGACCATTGCAGTGAGTTCTCCAACTATTATTAGATCATCTTTTTTTCTTTTTGAGCTCTCAAAGGTGATAAATGATACAATATTTTTTTTTTTGCGTGGTATGGTGTTACCTATATTACATAAATAGGTCCTGCAATCTGCATCTCATCTATGGGTTTTAGAGTTTCAGTAGCAATGGACCATAGATGTGCTAATGGAAGTTGCTGATCATTTTCTGTAGGCACTTCGATATATAAGGCAAATTTCACAGGAGATGAGTGGTGAAATTCGTCACAGTGGAGGTCGACAGCCTGCTGTTTTGCGGTCATTTAGTCAGAGATTATGCAGGTAATATCTCAAGCCAGCATCAATCTGTTATACCTAATCATGCAAATCTTTTAATTTCTTTCTGCATTTAAGTTCTAATTATGATTAATGATCTAAAAATTATTTGCAGGGGATTTAACGACGCTGTTAATGGATTTGCCGATGATGGTTGGTCGGTGTTGGGAAGTGATGGTGTGGAGGATGTAACAATTGCTATAAATTCTTCCTCGAGTAAACTTCCATGTTCACAAGGAAACTCTTCTACCATGCTCTCAATATTAGGGGGTGGAGTAGTTTGCGCCAAGGCGTCAATGCTACTAAAGGTATATTTGCGGAATCCTAGAATCTTGTGAGACCAGCTTTTGTCTGTTACTGATACTGTTTGCCCAAGATCGACTATGTATCTCGCTCACTATTCTTTGTTTACTATAGAACGTGCCGCCTGCACTGCTCGTTCGTTTTCTGAGGGAGCACCGCTCAGAATGGGCTGATTATGGTGTTGATGCTTATGCGGCTGCATCATTGAAATCTAGCCCCTATTCAATCCCTGGTGCAAGACCAAGCAATTTCTCGAGCAACTTCCCCAGTAGCCATGTCGTCATACCACTTGCTCATACCTTGGAAAATGAGGAGGTGAGAATATTAGTTACTTTAAACAATGCTTCAGTGTAATTGTTTTAAGGGAGATAATAGATATATACCGCAGGTAAACTGGATATTATGGATATATTGCATGTGCAAAAGTAGCACTGATTACTTCGCGCTGTATTAAAATACCAAAATTTAAAATGTATTATTGATTTTCTTTTTACTTCTAACGTAGGCCTTGGAAGTCGTTCGTCTTGAAAGCCGTGGATTCTCCCAAGATGGAGTTTTATCACGGGATATGTATTTATTACAGGTGATATATCCGCCGCTGAAGCATTTTTTACTTTGTGGACTATAATTTTGAGGAAATATGTAATAAATACAGCTTGTATGACACATGCAATCTTATATTCTTATTTCATTTCTCTTTGAAAATTCAGCTTTGTAGTGGAGTTGATGAGAACGCAGCTGGCTCCTGTGCTCAGCTTGTGTTTGCACCAATCGATGAATCCTTTCCTGATGACGCGCCATTGCTTCCATCTGGTTTCCGTGTTATACCTTTGGAACCTAAAACGGTGGGGTCATCTCCAAATTTATTTATACTCATTTTCTTTTGTAGTCCCTCTATCTTTAATGTTTACAGATGCCTGTTTCATGTTTCAGGATAGCCGTACAGCCTCCCGAACTCTTGATTTGGCATCCACATTGGAGGCGGGAGCAGGTGGATCACGTCCATCTTCTGATGAAAGTAATGAACTTAAATCTGTGCTCACTATTGCATTCCAATTCACATACGAGAACCATTCTCGAGACGAGGTGATTGCAATGGCTCGGCAGTATGTACGCAGCATTGTTGGGTCCGTACAGAGGGTTGCAATGGCTATTGCTCCATCCCGTTTAAACTCTACTCTGGGTCCAAAAACATTACCTGGGTCTCCGGAGGCTCTTACCTTTGCTAGATGGATTTCGCGCAGCTACAGGTATACTGGAGCATTAAAATGATTATTAGCGCTACTATTAAATGTATATTTATTTATTTTTCTGCTCGAGGATGTATATTTGTATAATTTGTTTCACTATTTCCAGGTTCCACACTGGAATGGAGCTCCTTCTAGGTGACCCCCAAGCTAGTGGTGATTCCCTGTTAAAATCACTATGGCGCCACAGTGATGCGATTATGTGCTGTTCCATGAAATCAAATGTACGATATGCAATGTTCTTTAGATTTGTTGTAAATTACAAAGTTAGTAGATAAAGTGATGCTGATGCTTTATATACATTATTTTTGCAGGCTTCCCCAGTTTTTACTTTTGCTAATCAGGCAGGACTTGACTTGCTAGAGACAACTCTTGTCGCCCTTCAAGACATAATGCTCGACAAAGTTCTTGATGAAACTGGCCGTAAGACGTTGTGCTCTGAATTCTCCAAGATCATGCATCAGGTATTCCATACAGTACCTTCTGAATGGCAATTTTTGTGGTTTTTACCTTGAATTCACACACGTTGAAGTTCTGATTTGATTTCTGTGCTGCACATGGCAGGGTTACTCACAACTGCCAGCCGGAATCTGTGTGTCGAGCATGGGAAGACCAGTTTCTTATGATCAGGCTATCGCTTGGAAGGTTTTAGACGATGACGGCACAAATCACTGCTTGGCTTTTATGTTCATGAACTGGTCTTTTGTCTGAAGGGGTGTCACTTCGTCATACCGACGTTTTCTCTGAGTGCCGAAGTTCAAAAAGAAAGAATGCAGACCTTAGTAAAACTTCTAATAATACTTCTTTCTGTTGTGTTGTTATTTTGCTTCTAAGCTTCGTCCATAGACATACTATAATACTACTATGTTTAGAATATTTGAATCTTTTAAGTCAGTACTTTGTTCATCACTCTTTTATAAAGCAGTTCTGTGGGTTTATAACTTTATATATCTTTGCCTCGTACATTCGGAAAATTCCATTTGGTCAAAAATGGAAACTCAAGGAATGTTAGTTGGCTAGGGCATTGTTGATTGTTGTCTTCCATTTTGCATTTTGAAAAGCCAAAAAGATTTCTGATAAAAGAGGACAAAAAGAAGCCAAGGGATTGGCAAGATATTTACTCATCATCACAAATGGCTCATATAAAAGTGCATGGCTACTACAGGTCTTGGTATAATCTTGCGCTGTTCTGCAGTCGGATGGATGCATCGGCGGCATGGAATATATGCCTCCAACATGCAAGAGATGTGCTCAAGCTGAGTTATGGTCTCCTCCCACCCTTGTTTGAAGGTGTACTTGGACTAGACTTATATTTTTCAACTTTTTTTTTTTTTTTTTTTTTTTTCTTTTTTTTTTTTAATTTTTTCTATCTGTATGTATTTATGTCCGACCCCTTTCTCTGTGTGAAGGTTAAAAGATACGGATCGGCGTGCTAGGAATTGAATCTTTCTTTTCTTTCAAAGAGACAGACAGAAAGTAGTAGAAAATACACGCAATAGGACATGCAACTGCAACAAGAAAGGAAATCATGATTCCTTTGTTACTTTGTTCTCTCTTTTTGGGGGATAAAGAGAGATTAATGGCCTGGCCGTATTAACTTTTTTAGTACCTAAATCTGGGTTTTGCACAGTTGATACCAGCAGTAGTGAGTAATAAATTATTGCTGGCCTAGTATTGTTATTGATGGATATTGAATTGACACTACCTTTCTTGTTGATTAGTACCGGTAGTTACCATAGGCTTTAGGGCTATTTACTACTCACTCGTTTCTAAAAAATAGGTTGTTATGATTTTAATGCTATATCCATAGAGGGACCACTTCTTTCTCTTCCTTTTCTCTCCTAATACAAAAAGGGGACCACTTTTCTCTCCTCTTTCTCTGATAACAAATGAATGGGGACCAAAGGATAGATTTGGAAAAAACATGAAAAAGTGGCTACAATGATTAGTTTTCTTAATTTTTGTGAAAACCAAATAAACCTATTTTTTTAGAAACGGGGGAATAGTAAATAGAGGTCTTTTATAGGGTTGGGAGATCTTTCATCTTTGTACTCTTGAAATGAACACTAGCCAAACGGTTTCATCATTTTGGGGTTTTTAATTGAATAAACGGTTTCATCATTTTGGGGTTTTTAATTGAATAATTTTCGTGTGGGCTATTTACTAGTAAATAGAGGTCTTAATGTCTTATGCAAAACATAAGTTTTAAAAAATGGGCTTGTGAAATTTTTTTTTACTTGGAAATAAGGGCAAGCATAAAGTACTATCTAAAAAACCGCGTTAGAAATTTACGAATTTTTTCTCATTGGAAAGATTTTAAAGAGATCTACACAATGAGTACAAATAACATTATCAAATTTAAACTCTTTACGAAATCGGAGGTGATTGTTCTGTTAGACATAAATGTTGAAAAATAGATACATAACCATTATGCAGCCACCACAAAAAATGCATAACACATTATGCAAACACCGCAAATAGTGCATAACACATTACACAACCATATTTTGGTTCATGCATCCTTTAATTTGGTTATGCAACCACTAAAACGATACATGTACTTACAAAAATGAGATTCCAACAACAAAACTGGATGCATAACGAATATTGTGGCACCTTACTCAACCATATTTTAGTTCACATATCCACTAATTTGGTTATGCAATCACTAAAATGATGTATAATACTCAAAGTGTTGAGTAATGTGCATGATTCTCAAGTTGAAGATAGAGTTATAATAGAAGAGTGCCAAGAGGATAGTGAAGAACTTTATGATGTAGAAGCCGATAGATATGCTCAACATTGGCTTATGAAGACAAAACTAGTAAGAAAACGGAAAAAGAACGTTCAAGGCTTAAATGGAATGGCGAAATCCCAAATGAAAATTTGGGTAAAAGCCAACGCTCTGTTGCTAGGAAGCATAAGTAACTTGTATTTTCTTTTTGGTTTTTCAGCTTAGATTTTAGCCTCCTGAATTTCTTTGTGCTTGTTTTAGGAGTCGGCTTTTATCGCTCTTTAGTTTGAGTTTCTCTATTGTAGGTGCTGGCGTTGCCTTTCCCGTTGGACTCGCTTAGGCGCCCCTCTCTTTTTTCTGTTACTTTTTATCATCAATATATTCTCAACTTTTTAAGTCAAAAATAAAATAAAAAATAAAATCACTAAAATGATGTATATGCCTAAGAAGTAACATTCCAACAAAAAAAAGGACGCATAACGAACTATGAAGTCATTTTGTCAACTGCATAACGCATAACAAGTCTTGGTTGATTCCAGCACTTAGTGAAAAATTTGATACATAATACGTTATCCAATCATTTTTTCGGATGCATAACAGGTTATGCGTCCATTTTCTCATATGCCTAAAAGATTATGTAGCAATTATTTTTTTGTTGCAATGCTGACGACAAAATGAATGCATAATGCGTTATGCATTCATTTTTGTAGGTGTATAACAGGTGATGCCGTCTTTTTTTTATTGATTTCAGTTTTAACAAAAAAGTTGGCGCATAACATGTTATGCAACTGCTTATTCAGATGCATAACAAGTTATGCATCCATATTCTCGAATGCATAACAGGTTATGCAACAATTTTTATAGCTGCATAACATATTATGCATCCATTTTCTCGATTACATAGTAAGTTATGCAACCATTTTTATAGCTGCGTGACCAATTATAACTGACAAAACAAAACCAAAATAAAACAACATGTTAGAGCATAGCTCGGTTGAACCCACCAAGCGTTGGTATGTCAAGTTTGGTTGTCATATTTTAGTGAATCAAAACTCATTTAAAGAGTCGCTTGATTACAAACTAGAGTCAACTTCGTATAGGTTAGCTTGAAAGTATTAGGATATGAGACTTATAAGTATTACATGCAGATTGTGAAGAAGTATGGAGCTACAATGATAACATCATCCTTCCTCTTGAGGTTAGTAATATTTGACTTGAACTGTTTCTTTACCTAACGTATCTTTCAAGTCGTGCATATTGAAAACATAACTACGAAGCTGTGTATGAAACTCTAGTTAGACATAGCATTAAGGAATACAATACGAGGTTTATTGCTTAACCATTAAACTTTGTATATAAGACATCGACATGATCATATGAATGCTATTGTGATTATGTATGGGTATGAGTGAATATTTCATCATAGGAAACAATGTTTTACATTCGTTTAAAGGAAGTAAGTTCATAAACTTGTTTTGTGAATCGAAAGGGAAATCACTAGGCTTATTGGTTTTGTTATTCATTGCAAATCTATTTTGAATTACCAATATGTGTGTTTAGTATAACCGCTCATAAACTTGTTTATGTATCTTGGTAAAACTATTCACAAGGCCTGACTTATGTATTGGTATGACTTTTATTAGTGAAACCGATCTTAAGTAATCACTCAAGATGGTATGATCGATTCCTTGTAAATAGCAACTTTTATCTACTCATTGGGGAACCGATCCTAGTAAGAGGTGCAACAAATTTGCAAGAGGGAATCGATCCTTGTAAGAGGTGCAACACGTTTTTAGTAGATGGGGGAACCGATCCTATGAACATGTGCAACAAGTTTGTAGTTTTGGGGGAACCGATCCTATGGACATGTGCAACCGAATACAGGTAGTTACCATAAGTTGTGGGGAACCGATCCTAGTACTTAGTTAACCGAATTTTGGTAACTAGCGTGACTATGCAAAGTACTCACATGGAGGTAGAACCGAACTTGTTTTGGTAGAACCGAGAAACCCATAATTGGTGATTTGATAGAATAATCAATCACATAGTTCTTGGAATTCAGACGAACCAATTCTAAACTTGTTTGGAAGTGTGGCAAATCGTTTCCAAGATTGTAAGTATGAAAAAGAACTTACAAAGTAAAAGATGTCGACATACTTTGAACATGTGCAGTAACTCTTATCATTAATTGTTCAAAGATATTCCTTAATAGCTAAAGGAGAATCCCATGATCGAAATAAATTGAGAATCTTTTATTTAAGGTTTCTTAGTTTTTATATGCTATTTAATATCCAGCAATTAAATGCATATCTTTAGAAAATAATAATTAGTAATGTGCATTTACTGATTATAGATTTTTCTATTGGGATTTCGGTCAATATTCGGACAGTGCATTTCCAGGAATTATGAAAACCGATTTTGTGTTTATTGAATATCTTTGAGAATATTCGGTTTTGGAAATTCCCTGGTGTCCAAACTTCCTTGTCTATAAATATTGAAGTTTGCATTTCTAGCAAACTAATCCTCAGAGCCAGCAAAACTACCTAGTTGTGTTGTTACTGGTGGAGCCGCCTATTCAGAGAGGAAAGTAACCTGATTAGGCGAAATCTCTTACGACCGCTCAGTTTAAAAACTTCTTTTGGATTGAGAATCTTTATTAGTACCGTTGGTGGGAAACTAGATAATTGCGGTTTATTATTAGTTTTCGATTGATTTGATTGACTAACGGTTGTTGAACTTTGATTGCACTTAGTTTGTTTATGCTTGAGAATCTTCTCTTCTGATATAAGATTCACTAAAACTAGATCGAAGTTTCGACGGGGATCTTTAGACTGTTTGTAGTTCTAAAGACGTCTTGTGATAATCCAACGTTAACAGACTCCGTTCTATGTGTGATTGATCACAAGAGATTCAAGTTGATTGTGTGCAGGTGCTGATTGAAGATTAAAGAAGATTTGAAGACAAAAAGACTTTTTGGTTTCATAATCTTTGGTGTGCACAATACTTGTTTCGGCTGGAAAGGGATCCAACTATAATCGGTTTATCTTTGTGACAGATTTGATTGATTATTTGAGTAGATCGACATCAATACACTTCTTTGTGATTAATAGTATTGAATTCATAGTCTAAAAATTACTTCAGTAGTTGTTGAGAGATTGATCTAAGGACCCGACAAAGGAGTTTATTGGTTAAACGGAAGAGCCTTTGTCAGACTCAAATCACGTTTTTTGAAAAGAGTTGTTACCGAACAGATTTGTTGTTCCTAAACTGTTTTGAATACGAACCAAAGGAATTATTCCAAGTGCGTGACTTATTAACAAGTTGGAGGCGCGGGGATACTGAGGAAACTAGGTGAACTATATGTTTAGTTGCTTGGTCTCAACTATACGAAGTTGGTTTGATTTTGTATAGCGGCTTAATTCTGAGAGTATTCAATTCTTGACTAGGTCCCGGGGTTTTTCTGTATTTGCGGTTTCCTCGTTAACAAAATCTTGCTGTGTCATTTACTTTTATTTTCCGTAATTATAATTGTTGTTATTATAATTTAAAGTAAATTACACAAACGTTAATTCCTATTTTACTTGATAGACAATCCCTAGTGTTTGGTTAAGTCCGAACCTATTATCAAGTAAACATACTTCGTTGTTGTATTGTCTCGATCTCATATTCATAGACGATCACACGAAGTGTGAACCGATTAGTTGTATTGTCTCGACTCAGTCTATAGACAATCACTTTCCGAGAAAGGACTTATAGGTGGAAAAGTTTTAGATTGAGATATATTTGGGTACCCTCGTCTTTTCAATTGGTATCAGAGCTGGCAAACACGAAAAGATTTAACAATCTGTGTTTGGTGCGATCTAACCTATAAGAAATTGAATCCATGACTGATTCAGTTAACGTTATGCAAGAGTATGAATACTCAAAAGTTGAAGATTTTACCACTTCGTTAACTCATGATCCAGGAGTTGCGGAAACATCCGTGCCGTCCTCTGATGGTAAAGAAGATGCTGATAAAGAGTTGGTAAAACTCCTAAAGCTTATAAAATCTCAGTCTACTAAAGTGCTAATATTAAAGACAGAGTCGAATCTTCTCAAGAATGAGATCAGAGATAAAGACATTCAACTGAATATTCTTGCCAAAGAGAATATGGAACTCACTGTCAAAATAGAAGCTTTTGGTAAATCTCTTACTCAAAATAAAGAGACACATCCTATGACTCTGACTAATGATGTTGTTATAATTTCTTCTGATGCTGAGGAAACTAAAAGTCCTTGCTCGACTTTTACAGATTGTGATAAAACCGGTTTAGTCACATCTGAAACAGATCAAGATGATGGTAGTTTGCCTAACTACATCAAGTCAGAAGAGGATAAGAAACCATCTTCTGTATCTACTGATGATCAAACAAAATCTTGTACAAAGGAAACTTTGAACCGATTCCGTGAAAGTGATCTTAAGGAATACAACTTTCAGTCACTTGACAGGAAACTTATAGTTCTTCAACATACGGTGGTAAAAATATTGAAAGAAGTTTCTTGTCTTAAAAAACTGAAAGACCATTCCTCAGTGGAAAAACAGATTATACCACTACCCGATAAGATCAACTCAAAAGAATCAGAGGAAAGAGTTGATAATCACTTTTGGAAAAAGGTGCCTCCTCACCCATATCGAAACAATTCTTGTTTTGCTGAAGAACGACCCCAGAAGAAAGGGAAAGAGAGAATCTCTGCCAAAAGAAACAATCAGGAATTTCCGATAATTGTTTCAGACAATCTTACTGATGTGCACCATAAGGAAATCCTTATAATGAGAAAATCCTATGAAAATCTCATTGATAGAATTAAGATAGATTTAACTATCCCTGAAGATTCTCACATTAGTACATGTTCTCCACATGATCATATCTCTAGAGTTAGAAAAGATCATTATTCTGGGAGAAAATATTTTGGGCAGAAATTCCCAAGGAGAAACATGAACCTTGTTTCTGATACTCGTTGTAAGCTAGAAAAAGCTTACTCCGATACAACTTAGTTGTATCGAAATTGTGCACTCTCATCCTCTTCAGTGCTCTTAATTATGGATGAGGAAAGCACAATAAAAAGGAGCACACCTTTGTGTGATTGTTTATCAGAAAATTCTGTGACATTTTATGGATGACTACGGATCCATATCTGTCTAAAAAGTGTTCATGTTTATCATGATCTTCCAAAAAATTAGGCTTTATTTGAGATTTTCGAATTCTAAATAAACCTTCCAACTTGGGAAGATTCGGACAATGTAAACAAAATATATTTTGCGTATATTTTTGGTATTCAACAAGTTTTTTTTTCTAGGTCCGAAACTTTGTGTCTTACTGGAAAACAATCTCTTTCCTATGTTTTGAAACCCTAAGTAATCCCTTTTAAATAACCGAGCATGCCTCCAATAACTCGCAGTGTTACAAAGGCTAATAAGGAGGAAGCTCAAAAGGTTAAGGATTTTCAAGGAATCAATACAGAAAGGAGGAGGAAAAACTTATCAAAAATCATGTCTGATTATGATTCTGATAGTTCAATCGGATCTCAAGATGAGTCTTGTATGTTGGCATACAATCTTCAAAATCCAACTGAAACCAAGTGGATTCGTTCTGATAGTATGATTCACTATATTCAAGATTTTGAAGAACTGAGAACCAATCTCATAATGATGGTTCGAAATCAAGATTGGCTCAAAGATAAAATTGAGGAGACAAAAGCTGATCTTGCTGATATGAAGGTTCAAGTTGAAAAGCTTGAAAAATAAGAAGTGGTTGCAGACAAGTCTCTTGAGACATGCTTCAAAAGTTTGAACACTGAAGAAACTTCAGTGAACAACAAGAGCACCACTAAAGATTAAGTTATATTCTTAATCCAGAAAAATAGACTTCAGTTTTTTTTATTTCTTTCAATAATTGTAAAGTCTATTATGAATAAAACTATCTTATTATTATGAATAAAATTATTATTTTATAATATTTCTTGTGATAGTTTTCGGTTACATAGCCTGTGCTTGAATGCTTTATTTTATTGCTATGTATGTTTATGGGATGATTGATTTCGGTTTTATTACCTTGATATTCGATCTCATAATGTGTGAACCCATATGGTTTGGGTGACTTTTTGATTTAGCGGGATTAAGTTCTAGCCCATGTTGGTAGGCTTTATCAAGGATCATGAGGGGTTCCTGTAGAAACAATATGTGAAAAAGTCACAATATGTGGAATCTTTTGGTTTAACATAAAAGCATATGTGTTTCGAGGTTTCAACTTTTGCATTGCATAGTTAAAACCGGTTTTCAACCTTTCTCTGCTAAAGGTTGCTCTTTGTTGTTGTTCTTTTGTTTTAGCGGGAGGATGACAACTTTAACAGGGGAGAGTTCTAAGTGAACTTGCGCTTAATGACATATCTTAAGGGGAGAAGAGGATGCGGAATTTGAGGTAACAATCTTGTTAGTTAATTGTTTTCCTATTTAAGAAAAGCATGATTTTATTTCATATCCTTATTGCTTTTGCTTAACAAAATTTCAGTACAATTGATGTTTATTCCATTATTTGTGTATGGATGTTTGATTGTGATTCAATTGTTTCCGGTTAAGAAAACCTATTGTTATCTTTCGTTATTGTTTGGTATAAATTGTTTAGGATTACAAAATTTTGGTGCAATTGCAGTGCTATAATGTCTATGTTTGTTTCAATTGCTTCCGGTTAAGATAAATGATTATGCAAGTTGATTTATTTGGTTTGTATGAATTGTTTATGGCTTAACAAAAGTGTTTCGGGATCATTTGTTTAGTCCAAGTGATTTCCGGATAAGATAAACTAAGTTTTTCGGATCTTAGTTAGACTTATCAAATGTGGAGGTTTCGGTTATTCAAGTCTAACCGAATTCCTTAACAAGAATTACTAGTTAACTAACCTAGTATTTGTCTTGTTTAAAAGTGAAAGGTCTAAGTTATTTTTGAGAATAATTAGAGCCTGATGAGAAAAATAAAGTTAATTCTGATCTTTAGTTTGGTATTATCGAACAAGCGATTGTACTTGTACAATCGGTTTAGCAAAAGAACTAAGGTGCTTAGTCGATTTTTGATATGTTAAACTATTAGGGAAAATTGCTTCGGGCAATTGTTTCCTAGATAACATGTTAAAACCAAATTACTTGTAGTTTCGGTTTTGTATTAGTTATCTAAAATGGTGTGTAAAACCCTCGTGCTCAACTCTTATAGGTTTGAAAATTCTCTTTGTGAGATTTGTAAGATCCTTTCGGTTTGTCCTTTATTTTTTCGTTTCTTTGTCATTTTGTGACAAAAAGGGGGAGAAATATATGGAGTAAACAAGTGATATTGGCTTGTTGAGAGTTGGTATCACTAAGGGAAAGGGCTTTTGCGCTAAAACGTTTATTCTATCGAAGAAAGTGAAAGCATAGACTAAGGGGGAGTCACATACCATATGATATGTAGTTATGAGGAACTACATGGAAATAACAAAGGCGTGAGGATTGAAAATCTACCTATCTTACTTTAGGGGGAGTATTAGCTTTGTTATTATAATGTCAGCAACGACATTTAAGGATTGAATTTAATGCAGGTTTTGTACTGTTGAACTTGGAATCAAGCGTATGTGTATAATGAATTTTTGAATTTTTTTTATCTATATGATGTAAGAGTTTTGTCACTAAAATTGACAAAGGGGGAGATTGTTAGAGCATAGCTCGGTTGAACCCACCAAGCGTTGGTATGTCAAGTTTGGTTGTCATATTTTAGTGAATCAAAACTCATTTAAAGAGTCGCTTGATTACATACTAGAGTCAACTTCGTATAGGTTAGCTTGAAAGTGTTAGGATATGAGACTTACAAGTATTACATGAAGACTTGAAGAATGTGAAAAAGTATGGAGCTACAACGACAACATCATCATTCCTCTTGAGGTTAGTAATATCTGACTTGAACTGTTTCTTTACCTAACGTATCTTTCAAGTCGTGCATATTGAAAACATAACTGCGAAGCTATGTATGAAACTCTAGTTAGACATAGTATTAAGGAATACAATACGAGGTTTATTGCTTAACCATTAAACTTTGTATATAAGACATCGACATGATCATATGAATGCTATTGTGATTATGTATGGGTATGAGTGAAGATTTCATCTTAGGAAACAATGTTTACATTTTTTTAAAGGAAGTAAGTTCATAAACTTGTTTTGTGAATCGAAAGGGAAATCGCTAGGCTTATTGGTATTGTTATTCATTGCAAATCTATTTTGAATTACCAATATGTGTGTTTAGTATAACCGCTCATAAACTTGTTTATGTATCTTGGAAAAACTATTCACAAGTCCTGACTTATGTATTGGTATGACTTTTATTAGTGAAACCGATCTTAAGTAATCACTCAAGATGGTATGATCGATGCCTTGTAAATAACAACTTTTATCTAGTCATTGGGGAACCGATCCTAGTAAGAGGTGCAACAAATTTGCAAGAGGGAATCGATCCTTGTAAGAGGTGCAACACGTTTTTAGTAGATGGGGGAACCGATCCTATGAACATGTGCAACAAGTTTGTAGTTTTGGGGGAACCGATCCTATGGACATGTGCAACCAAATACAGGTAGTTACCATAAGTTGTGGGGAACCGATCCTAGTACCTAGTCAACCGAATTTTGGTAACTAGCGTGACTATGCACAATACTCACATGGAGGTAGAACCGAACTTGTTTTGGTAGAACCGAGAAACCCATAATTGGTGATTCGATAGGATAATCAATCACATAGTTCTTGGAATTCAAACGAACCAATTCTAAACTTGTTTGGAAGTGTGGAAAATCGTTTCCAAGATTGTAAGTATGAAAAAGGACTTACAAAGTAAAAGATGTCGACATACTTTGAACATGTGCAGTAACTCTTATCATTAATTGTTCAAAGATATTTTTTAATAGCTAAAGGAGAATCCCATGATCGAAATAAATTGATAATCTTTTATTTAAGGTTTCTTAGTTTTTATATGCTATTTAATCTCCAGCAATTAAATGCATATCTTTAGAAAATAATAATTAGTAATGTGCATTTACAGATTATAGATTTTTCTATTGGGATTTCGGTCAATATTCGGACAGTGCATTTCCAGGAATTATGAAAACCGATTTTGTGTTTATTGAATATCTTTGAGAATATTCGGTTTTGGAAATTCCTTGGTGTCCAAACTTCCTTGTCTATAAATATTGAAGTTTGCATTTCTAGCAAACTAATCCTCAGAGCCAGCAAAACTACCTAGTTGTGTTGTTACTGGTGGAGCCGCCTATTCGAAGAGGAAAGTAAACTAATTAGGCAAAATCTCTTACGGCCGATCAGTTTAAAGACTTCTTTGGGATTGAGAAGCTCTATTAGTACCGTTGGTGGGAAACTAGATAATCTCGGTTTATTATTAGTTTTCGATTGATTTGATTGACTAACGGTTGTTGAACTTTGATTGCACCTAGTTTGTTTATGCTTGAGAATCTTCTCTTCTGATATAAGATTCACTAAAACTAGATCGAAGTTTTGACGGGGATCTTTAGACTGTTTGTATTTCTAAAGACGTCTTGTGATAATCCAACGTTAACAGACTCCGTTCTATGTGTGATTGATCACAAGAGATTCAAGTTGATTGTGTGCAGGTGCTGATTGAAGATTAAAGAAGATTTGAAGACAAGAAGACTTTTTGGGTTCATAATATTTGGTGTGCACAATACTTGTTTCGGCTGGAAAGGGATCCAACTATAATCGGTTTATCGTTGTGGATAGATTGGATTTATTATTTGAGTAGATCGACATCAATACACTTCTTTGTGATTAATAGTATTGATTGCATAGTCTAACAATTACTTCGTTAGTTGTTGAGAGATTGATCTAAGGACCCGACAAAGGAGTTTATTGGTTAAACGGAAGAGCCTTTGTCAGACTCAAATCATGTTGTTTTAAAAGAGTTGTTATCGAATAGATTTGTTGTTCCTTTACTGTTTGGAATACGAACCAAAGGAATTGTTCCAAATTTGTGACTTATTAACAAGTTGGAGGCGCAGGGTGATAGACGCATTTATGTGTCTATTTTAATCCTTATTGTGTATATTGTTAGTACCCATTTTTGTACTTATTATGGTTTTTTATGTGTTTGTAGGTATTTTTAGAGAAATAAACTCTTGCGGCGAAATTGGCTCGAAAAGTGGTGTTTTACACCCCAGGATAGAGTACTAAAGGCACCCCAGAAATGCACCGGAATCACCCCAAAAATGTGTCGGAGGAACCCCGGAAAAATTACTATCTACGCCCAAAAATTATTATTTGCACCCCATAAGACAAGTTCTAAAGGGACACCCGTGCAGGATTAGGGGAAGGACATCTTCTTCTCAAATTCAAAAAATAATTTTGGCGGGAAAACCATTTCTTCTCTGGCAGAATTTCGATCGGATGTTTGGACATGATTTAGTGAGATTCAATCCCTGAAACTTAGTGGGTAGACGTGATATGACTATAGAAAGCTGGTATGGGTGTTCGTTTGGATCAGAATTGGCTGAATCGTGTCATGGAGCAAAACAGGGAAGCACGTGCATGAGAGAAATATTTCACGGGATTGCATGAGTTTTGGAGAATTTGAACGTGTTCTGAATGTGTATGATGACTAGAGCAACAGTTTGGAGCGTAAATAAGTTATATTTGGAGATTAATCCAGCTGCAAACGCGTGGAGAAGCTAAAACAGGAAATTATTTCCGTGAGAATAAAAATAATAAAGAGAGAATTTTTTAAAGTTATGGAGGAGATTCGATGCATCTTTCGGGTATAAATAGATTACCCAGGTCATAAAGAAGGGGTGTAGAGAGTTTGGGGTCGAGAGGAGAGCTCAGGAGGCGTGAATCAAGAGTTTTCAGAATTCTGTTGTTGTTGTTTCTGCTGCTGCTCGTGAAGAACAGGGAAACAACGACGGTTTCTTCATCCGTCGTAATGGTTTCTTCAACTAGTTGTAACTGTTTCTTCAACTGGTTTGCAACATTTATCTTCATTGTAACAGTTTCTTCATCCTCTTCTGCAACATTTATCTTCAGATTTGTAACGATTATCTTCATCATAACAGTTGAGAGTTGAAACAGTCGGTCTGTAATGATGTGAATTTTAGTTGTAGTGAAAGTGGTAAGTAAAGTTCGTTCAACTCGGGCTTGTGAAGGATTTTTTAGAATTAAATAAAATTGTTTCAATAATAATAAGAAAATACCGAAACTCTGGATTCCACCATTGACCAATTAATTGATAAACTCTAATCAATATTCATGCAATATTCTTCTTTAAAGTGATTCTAATATTTGCCTCTAATAGATTTTTGAAGTAGAAGTTGTAATCACAAAGCATGAAACATCAAAAGTGTTAAAACCTAGCATGTTCCATCAAAACAATTCACAACTACTCAATAAAAATCAATTTTTCTTTTAAGTTCTATGCAAATAATCATGTAAAATAATTGCAATAAATAATTAAAATAGAACTATACCACTTTTCATGGAACAATGGCTTCCTCCGTCGCCTCGGCTAAGGGGTTTAGCTCCTCATATTAATCTCTTGCTCAAAATACATCTTTGGTGTTCAAAAGTTGATTAAAAGAGTGAAAAGTTCTAAACAACGGGTTCTGTAACTAATATAATTGTTACAGAACCTATTTCTACAGAGAAACCGTTGCGAACTGAAGATAACTGTTGGAAAAATTGTTACAAAAGGTTTAAAATTTGAAAGTTACGGTCACAGAATCTGCGACTTTCTTTTTCTGCTGTTTATGTTCTTCGTCTTCTCCGGCAACAGTTTGCACCAGCAGAAACGTGTTTTCTTCCAATGATTTTTCTAGCTTCTCTAAGGCTCTAAACTTCCCCTAACTTCTTCCTAGGACTCGAACCAACCCTTTTATACATAGTAGAGCAAAGAAAATTCGAGAATAACTTTGGTTTTTTCCTCCACAGCACGTTACGTTATTTCTTTTTTTTCTTCTGTTTCACGTGTTCTCAGCCGTCCAAACTCCTCCCGTGATAGAAACAAATCTCTAAGAAGAGTTTCCTTCCTCTTCTTCACGTAAATTTCCAAAAATAAACCAAGAAACTTGCATAAAATAAACCGTGATGTTTTTAACCTTTTTTCGCTTCCAATTCGAGTTCTAGCCACTTTGGACCCATTCCAACACCCTTACCTCGCCTGTTAGGTCCATAGGAACAAACCCAATCAAATTCAGCCCTTTAATCTCCCTAAAAATCGATCAACAATCCATCCACAAAATCGTCTGTTTTCTGAAAATTTTCCCGCCATTTTTCTGTTTTTGAAAACGTGAAGAAATGTGACCTCCCCCTATCCAGACCTGGTCTGTACTTAGCAGCTGCTTAGAAATGGGTTACCCCTTATCCAAAATGAGAGTCCGAATAGCAAATGTCCTCCCAGGAGCCTTTAACAACTTTTCGAGCCAATTTTTTCCGCAAAAGCCTATTTTTCCAAAAACACCTACAAGGGATAAAATACCAAAATTAGTACAAAAATGGGTACTAACACTATACATAAAAGAGATGAAAATAGACACATAAATGCGTCTATCATGTAACGCACCTGTGCTGTTGCAGATTTCCTGTTTCATTATTTTCTCTACTTGTAAACACTTTTTGAGCCATGAATACATATTTTGAGTGTGTTTTCGACATGATGAGTTAAACCCCAACACTGGGATGATGGAGGAGGCCGAACTTCATACATGGGTAAATTTATTTTATTATTTTTAATGACTTTTGCACTAATATTAATTGAAATATGATTTTGATTAATTAGTTATTATTTTATTAGATGGGTCATGCTTGCTTAGATGTTTGATGTCCCATGCTTACGATTTATAACTAATGTTTTTAGAATCTACCTTGGCAAAAATAAGAGTCCATGTTTACATTTCTTGAGCTAAAATTGTTGAGAATAAATAATTGAACCTTATGTTATGAAGATTGGCCGAATCCTTAGTTCCAGTACCTCTTGCACCATTTGTAATATTATTGTATATTTTTATTAAATTTAAAAACTCTAATCTTCACAAGTCTTAGAGTTCGAATCATTTTTACTACAACTTTAAAATCACATCACAGGGATACTGAGGAAACTAGGTGAACTATAGGTTTAGTTGCTTGGTCTCAACTATACGAAGTTGGTTTGATTTTGTATAGCGGCTTAATTTCTAGAGTATTCAATTCTGGACTAGGTCTCGGGGTTTTTCTGCATTTGCGGTTTCCTCGTTAACAAAATCTTGTTGTGTAATTTACTTTTATTTTCCGCAATTATAATTGTTGTTATTATAATTTAAAGTAAATTACACAAACGTTAATTCTTATTTTACTTGATAGACAATCCCTAGTGTTTGGTTAAGTCCGAACATATTATCAAGTAAACATACTTCGTTGTTGTATTGTCTCGATCTCGTATCCATAGAGGATCACATGATGTGTGAACCGATTAGTTGTATTGTCTCGACTCAGTCTATAGACAATCACTTTCGGAGAAAGGACTTATAGGTGGAAAAGTTTTAGATTGAGGTATATTTGGGTACTCTTGTCTTTTCACAACATATAACCGAGTATACTTATACAGAATTGATCAGAATCTTGCAAAATTTAGTTATCCATTGAATAATAGTATAAATATTTATTAGAACGCAATTTCTTTGTATTTTTTTTTACCTTAGCCTAATTTCCTCATTTATAAGAAATGCACAAACTATGAAATCATTACGAAAATGATGCAAACTCAATCCTGAACTCATCGGAGTAAAGTAGTTATTCCAGGAAATTTAAATATGAATCATAAGATCAAAATTAAAGACTAAATTACATGGATGAATTCTCAATCAAAAATATCATCCACATTACACTTCCCTAAGAAGAACTCAGAGACACTGCGATTAGAGCCACAATCGTCATCGGCAATGGGTGCTCTATTATTAGCATCCACATGCATATATGTACAGACTACAAGATGCAAAAGTTTCCAAAATAAAGCGAGTCTCCACAAGTTTTACTTGTTCAGGAGCATAGAAACTGTTCTCTATTTCATCAAGTGTCAAAGGTTTAACAGGCTCTTTGCAGCTGAAAGACAACCCTCACAAGCATGTCAGAGATAATAACGTCTACAATAAAGGAATGACCCCTTTTCTATAATATAAGTCTAAAGAAAATGTTATAAAAGCATGCCCACTTTGTACAAGTAAGGGAAGCTCTCAAGCATCTAATACACCAAAACATCTTTACTTTCAAATGATTATCAGAGAAAAATAATCGTATAGCAACAAAAGCTGTTAGAGCACTGCTCGGTCAAACTCGCAAGCGTTGCTATCTCAAGCTTATTTGTCAATGTTAGTGATCAAAACTTTAAGTCTTGATTTCTAGTCTACTTAAAGTAATGTCTCGGACTAAGATAGATTGTGTAGTTGAGCATTAAACTTCACGACGATCATCAATTGAAGATGAAGAACTACTAAGGCGAGCTTGTGGAACTTCATCAACAAAAGGTATGTGGAGAGTGAAACTCATCTATCACTTGGAAAGTCTATTTCTACTCTATCTCCTATATTGAGACAAAAGTCTTATTATGATAGTTTTCGATTATACACATTTGAGATTTCGAGCTAAGTTTAACTCGCTTACATATTTCTCGAAATATGTGTTGGTAAGCTTTAGCTTCAACCAAGTTCATCTTATATTCTTGACGAAAGTCAAAAGATGATCATGTGAAAATCGCCGAGTAACATCTTACATGGTTTGTGTGATACAATCATTTGGTGAAGACTTGGAATGTTTCGTTATGATTGTTTCAATAACTTGAAAATTGCTTTGATGCTAATAGTGTGTGAAAACGGCTATTGTCATCCTCTAAGAAAGTTTCAATGATTGAAATAAGAGTTTAGAACACTTAACCACCATTGGATTATAAACATGTTGTGCACTCTTCCATATATGTGATCCATGTCCGGGAACCATAGTATGCATACCCGTATGCGCACCTGTTGGTTTGAGAAGTCCGGGAACCTAAGTGCGCGTACCCGTACGCATACTGGCGTAGGTTTGTGACCGGAATTTTTTGCTAGGTTTGGATGTATGCGTACCCGTTCGCATACTGGCGAAAACCAAACTTGGTCCGGCTACTTCAAGTATGCGTACCCGTTTGCATACTTGAATGGTTAAAGTTCTAAAATCGGTTTTGTCATGAACAAATACATTTATATAATAAGGAATGCATTCTTTGCAAGCCGTGGTTATTATGTTCATGAATTGATTCGAGTGAATCAAACCGATTTTGCTTCAATTGTGTTCTTGTATACTTCTATGAGAATATAACAATTGAACAACTCTTTAACTAGTTTCATTTGAGTCATTTGAACTAGTTATGGTTAAGATGAATAAGGTTGATATGAGAGTGTTCATATAGCTAACCTCGGTTAACTACTGTTGAGCCAACATTGGGTACACGTTTAGGTACAGTTACATAAACCTATATGAAGGTACATTTTATTTGTGTATAACAATCTAAGTTCGATCTAACGGTTGAAATATATTAGCTTGGGTTTATTCAGGTTTTCATCTAACGGTGAATATTGAATGCTTTGTTACCAAGGTAACTTAGATTGCAAACCCTTATTCAAAAACTATATAAAGGAGAACTCTAGCAACTGGGAAACCTAATTCCCACACCTCCTGTGTGATACTAGTTGTATAAGCTAGAGTTGATTCTCCTTTAACCTTAGGTTTTTCACGAAACCCTGTGGGTTAACGACTTAAAGACTTCATTGGGATTGTGAAGCCAGACCCAACTATTTTCTATGTAGTTGCGTGTTCTGATCTTACTTTTACTATCGTGATTGAGTATTATCTTTGCTAAGATTTGCTTGAGATTTATCTCCAATAGGTAAGATTAAAAGTAGTCACAAACATCTTAGTCTCATCGTTTGTGATTCCACAATATCTTGTTTCGCTACCATACGATTAAGATTATTGTGAGGTGATTGATAATACTAGGCAGTTTTTCGGGAATATAAGTCCGGTTGATCAATTGGTTCTTGTGCACCTTGATTCATCAAAAGACGGAACAAAACTCGTAGGTATTTCTGTGGGAGACAGATTTATATATTCCAATAGACTTTTCTGTGTGAGACAGATTTGTTTATCTAGTCTTCGACTTTGGGTCGTAGCAACTCTTTGTTGTAGGTGAGATCAGCTAAGGGAATCAAGTGCGTAGTATCCTGCTGGGATCAGAGGCGTAAGGAGAACGATTGTACCTTGAATCAGAGTGAGATTGATTAGGGTTCAACTACATTCCAGTCCGAAGTTCATTAGTAGTAGGCTTAATACAGTGTGGTGTTCAAAACTGGACTAGGTCTCAGGGTTTTTCTGCATTTGCGGTTTCCTCGTTAACAAATCTTCTGGTGTCTCTGTTATTTCTTTTCTGCATTATATTTTGTTATATAATTGAAATATCACAGGTTGTGCGTTGAATCGATCAATTGGGAAATCCAACCTTTGGTTGTTGATTGAAATTGATTGATCCTTTAACATTGGTCTTTGGTACCGTTAAAGTTATTTCTTTTATATTCAATCAGGCTCCCAAATTCCTATTTGCTAATTGCGGATTGAATTGAGAGATAGAGATATAAAACTCTTTGATATACTTTTCTCTAGATTGAGTTTGATTGTCTAGTTGATTCTCTTGAAAGTAAATTGGAGTTTGTCTATTCAGATTTCCTCACGAAATATTGGGTGTGGTTGTTAGACCCCCATTTTTTCAGTTGGTATCAGAGCAGGAAAGCACATTAAAGACCTCATAAGTCTGTGTTTGTAGCGATCTGAATATGAACAGAAGTGCTATCTCTATAAACGTACCACCAGTCTTCGATGGCTCAAATTACTTATGGTGGAAAATTTCTATGCGTTCCCTTCTTCAAGCGCGTGATTTTCAATCATGGGTTTATGTTGTTAATGGCTATAATCCTCCGGTTGTTGCAGAATGAGATATAACTGTTCCGAAGGACATTGGTGCATATGAACCTGTCGAGATTCTCGCTGCTAAGAAAAATTCTAACGGGTTAAATGCTATCATCCATGCCATTACCCCAGATCTTCAGCACCATGTGACTACGTGCACTCGGTCTAAAGATGCTTGGGATATCTTAGAAACCGTATTTGAAGAGAATACCTGTGAAAAGGAATCTAGGCTTCAAAACCTAAATTCTGATTGGGAAAACCTTCATATGGCAGATGAAGACTCATTTGATGAGTTTAATCACAAAGTGTCTAAAATTGTTAATACATCTTTTGCATTGGGTAAGACTATTCTTGAAAAGGACATTATGATGAAAATTCTCAGATCGCTGCCATCTAGATATGATTCTAAGAAGCATGCCATCGTTGAAGGAAATTTTTAGAGCATAGCTCGGTTGAACCCACCCAGCGTTGGTATGTCAAGTTTGGTTGTCATATTTTAGTGAATCAAAACTCATTTAAAGAGTCGGTTGATTATTTACTAGAGTAAACATCGTATAGGTTAGCTAGAAAGTTACTAGGATATGAGACTTACAAGTATTACGTGAAGACTTTAAGAATGTGAAGAAGTAAAGAGCTACAACGACAACATCATCCTTCCACTTGAGGTTAGTAATATTTAACTTGAACTGTTTCATTCCTAACGTATCTTTCAAGTCGTGCATATTGAAAACATAACTGCGAAGTTGTGAATGATTATACTCTAGTTAGACATAATATTAAGGAATTACAATACGAAGTATAACGTCAATCTTTTGAACTTCGTATATAAGACATCGACATAATCGTATGAATGCTATTGTGATTATGTATGGGAATGGGGTGAAGATTTCGTCCTAGGAAACAATGTTTTACATTCGTTTAAAGGAAGTACATTCATAAATTTGTTTTGTGAATCGAAAGGGAAATCGCTAGGCTTATTGGTATTGTTATTCATTGCAAATCTTTGGATTACCAATATGTGTGTTTAGTATAACCGCTCATAACTTGTTTATGTATCTTAGTAAAACTATTCACAATGCACTTTTGTTTTGGTATGACTTTTATTAGTGAAACCGATCTTAAGTAATCACCTGAGATGGTATGATCGATATGTTTTAATTGGTATGACCAACTCTAGACATTGGGGAACCGATCCTCGTAAGAGGTGAAACCGATCACAAGAGGGAATCGATCCTTGTAAGAGGTGCAACAAGTTTTTAGTAATTGGGGAACCGATCCTATGACTTGTGCAATGATGTGATTTGTAGATAGTGGTAAAAAGATTCGTTTCTCGAACTTGTGAAGGATTTTTTTAGACTTAAATTAAATTAGATAACTCAAATAAAATTGTATCAAAATTATAAAAAAAGACACCGAGACTTTGGATTCCACCATTAACCAATTAAGTGATACAATCTAATCAATATTCATGTAATTCTTTCTTTTAAAGTGATTCTAACATATTGCCTCTAATAGATTTTTGAAGTAACAATTGTAAACATAAAGCATGAAACATCAAAAGTTTTAAAACCTAGCATGTTCCATCAAAACAATTCACAACCACTCAATAAAAATCAATTTTCCAATATTAGTTCTATGCAAATAATCATGTAAAAGATTGCAAAAATAATTAAAATAGAAATATACCACTTTTCATGGAACAATGGCTTCCTCCGTTGCCTCGACTAAGGAGTTTAGCTCCTCATATTAGAAATATGCTCAAAATTTGATTTCATTGATCAAATAGGTGTTTTTATTAAAAAGGACGAGCTGTAGTTACAGAAAGCTTTTTGTAAGGAAAGTAGTCGCTGAAATTTTTAGGCGATTACAGTCAGAAACGATAGAAACTTTCTGTAGTTGAATATAAGACTGCTTCTGATGTAATTTTAGATAGTGGTAAGAATGAGTTCGTAAGACTTGTAAAAGCTAGATTTATTTAAACTAAAAGTAGAGAAAATTTTAATCCAAATTTGTTTTTATTAGAGTGAAAATAACCAAAGCAAAAATAACTTGTTTTTAAGTTAGAGTTTTTAGATTTTTTTTTTTTTAAGATTTTTATTATTTTCTCTTTGTTCTATTTTACGTTTCTTTGGGTATATTTCTTTGTGCTACAGGTTTGGAGTTTGGACCGAATTTTTTTTAAGCCAAAGACTTTGGTGACTAAGAGATTAGGAGCCAAAGATAAAAGCTAAAAGAAAAGGAAAAGAAGGACAACGAATATTTTTTTATTTTTTCTTTTATTAGGTTTTTAGATTTTTATTTTATTTTTATTTTTTAGATTTTATTTTTAGAAACTGTATATAGGGATTTATTTTTGTATTTTATTTTTGGGACATTTGAACACTTGGACATTTTTATTTTATTTTTAAACCCTACGGAAGGGTAGTTTTAAATACAAACTGTTTGCAGGGAAGGACGACGATTACAATATCGTCTCGGCCCCTCGGGTTCGTACATGACATAGGAGTCGTGGCCCGAGTCGACTTCAGCGGTTCTTCGCCCGTCTGGTACAGGAGGTAAGTTTTTCGAAACACCCGCGAATCCCCTGTCAGCGGGTTTACTGTCTGCCTTAAGGTGAATATATGTTGAGGACTGAATACGGACTTTAATTTCCTAGTAAAGGGCAAGGACTGGCCATATAAGATAAGGGTTCAGATTTCATCACCGTTCTCTTCTTGCCCGCCTTAGGAAAACATAACCTACGCGAACCCAAACCTAAAATATTGACTAGAACGAGACCTATAGGGTAACGAGCTTAATAGGAAAGTCGTTCGAAAAATATTGGTTACTCTTTTAAGCATACTTTGAAGTTCATGAAGATTACTGTGAGTCGATTAGAGCCGCCTTGTAACCCAAGGAAGCGTTGCCAAAGAGGTGGGGGTATCAAAGCTCCTCTGAGCTTCCCCTACTTCTCTTCGACTCACTTTATTCGGATCGATCCAGAGAGGTCTGCTTAAATTGTAACGAATTCCTTTTTGAAAGATTAGGAGCTGGTCTAGAAACAATCTAAGTGGAGCCATCATGCTTGTTGTTTGCTAGAAATTTTTAGGTTTGCTTTGGTGGAGTCATCCTGCTGTGTGTTTGCTTAGAACCTCCCTTCTTTAGGATTTTTATTTTTATTTTTTATTAGTGTATGCCAAAATCGCTCAAATCCATTAGTGAGCGTGCTTGGAAAAGAGACACTTTTGGCCGTTTGATTAGTGACGAGCCTAAAGGTTTTTCTTTTGAAGACGGGGAGCTCGAAGACTCTTCTTTGGAGAGCCCTGTTTTCGGAAACTTCAATTTTGAGAATTTAAGTCTTAGTGAGGAATTCACCCCTAGGATTTTTACTGTGCCAAAAATGATAACTTTGAAGGAGTACATGTACCCAACTAGGACCAACCGACCATCGTGCATTAAGTTGCCAGCCTCTACGGCTAGTTATGAGTTTAAACCTGGTATTCTTCAGATGATCCCTATATTCTTAGGAAAAGAAGATGAAAACCCTTACTTTCACATTAGGGACTTTGAAGAAATTTGTGGAACAATTAATATTAAAGACCTTAGTGAAGAAGTCTTGAAACTTAGGATGTTCCTTTTTTCCCTGAGAGATAAAGCCAAGACCTGGCTTAACAACCTACCATCTGAATCCATAAAGACATGGAAGGAACTTATTGATGCCTTCTATTTTAAATTCTACCCTAAGCATAAAACTATAGCTGTTAGGCAGAAAATTAGTGCTAGTGTACAACAAGAGGGAGAATCTCTTTATAGGTTTTTAGAGAGATTCAATGATCTCTTATCCCAATGTCCTCACCATGGGTTTGACAAAATGAAACTAGTAGGGATTCTTTATGATGGTTTGGATTATTCGACCAAAGCCACGGTCGAGTCTTTGTGCGCTGGTGAGTTCACTAGTAAAAATGCTGATGATGCGTTTTCCTTCTTAGAAGATGTCGCTGAAAAATCCCAACAGTGGGAATCTTGTGTTGAACCCCCTAAAAGACTCTTGATCAATAGAAGTAGCACCAATGTGGTTGATACAGGCTTTGGGTCTGATGCTAAGTTTACTGCTTTGTCTAAAAGGTTAGAAGCTTTGGAATTGAATCAATCTAAACATAGGTCTTTTGCTGAACCTGATAATAGGATTAGAGCCTCTCAAGTTTCTAGTTGTGGAATAGAACCCAATAACTCGTTTTGGGAAGGTCAGGATAGTGAAGAGCAAGCCCATGCTGTCTATAACAATGCTAGATTTGAAAACCGACAGAAGTTTGACCCCTACTCAGAGACCTACAACCCTGGTTGGAGAATCCATCCTAATTTCTCTTGGTCTAAAGGACAGAGTCAAGGACAGTCTAGTAATTCTCAGCCTCCCCCAGGTTTTGGTTATAATAAGAACCCTTCGGGTCAAGCCCAGTTCCAGAACCCTTCTGAGAATAGAATAACTAGCTTAGAGGAATCTCTTAGCTTATTAAAAAGGAGCCAGGACATGTTCGTAAAGACCCAAGAAGTATTACTGAAGAACCAGGCTAGTTTTCAAGAGGAAACCAAGCAGAATTTTCAACATAATGCCAAATCTCTTGCTAAGTTAGAACTTCAAGTTAGTCAAATGGCTAAGATTCTAAGTGAGAGAGATAGTGGGAGTTTTCCTAGTCAAACTCAACCTAATCCTAGAGGAGTTCATGAAATAGGAGGAAGATCATCTGATCATGTGAATTCAATCAAAACCCTTAGGAGTGGTAGAGAAATAGACAATAAGGTTTCCATGCCTGATAGTGAACATGCTGTAGTTCACCCTTCTGAATCAGAAGCTGAAGAGATTGATTGAACCTCTAAGGAGACTGATAAGGCCCCTGATAAGCCAAACTTTGTTCCTAGAGCCCCATTCCCACAATTGCTGGTACCAACTAAGAAGGAGTCCACTTTTAATGACATTTTGGAGGTTTTTAAGCAGGTAACTATCAACCTTCCATTATTAGATGCAATTAGGCAGATTCCTCCTTATGCCAAGTTCCTTAAGGACTTGTGTACGCGAAAGAGTAAGCTCGGTGTCCATAAGAAAGCCTTCCTAGCTAGTCATGTGAGTTCTATTATTCAGAATACTACTACTCCTAAGTATAAAGACCCAGGTTCCCCTATCATTGCCTGTAGAATAGGGAAATACCGTGTTGAGAAAGCGCTGCTTGACTTAGGAGCCAGTGTGAACTTACTCCCATACCATGTGTACCTTGAGCTAGGACTTGGTGAGATGAAACCTACCCAGATAACATTTCAGTTAGCTGATAGGTCCGTAAAAATTCCTCGTGGTGTGATCGAGGATGTTCTTATTGAGGTCGACAAGTTTATTTATCCAGTGGATTTTGTTATCCTAGATACCCAACCTGTCCCTGACCCAGAGAACCAGATACCGGTAATTCTAGGTCGCCCGTTTTTAGCTACATCTAATGCGATCATCAACTGTCGAAACGGTATTATGAATCTGTCTTTTGGTAACATGACCATTGAGCTGAACATTTTTCATATTAGTAAGATACCCTCTGAACGAGATGACTCGAGCATAGAAGAAGTCAACATGATAGGAACATTAGTCGAGGAGTCATTACCAAACACTTTGTTAGAAGATCCACTAGAGAAATGCCTAGCCCATTTCGGGATTAATTTTGATGATGATAATGTGATTAATGAGGTAAATTCTTTGTTAGATTCAACCCCTTTGTTTGACACTAGCAATGTTTGGAAATCTAAGTTCTAACCGTTACCAGTTTCTGAGTCTACTCTAGTTCCTTCGTTAGCAAAGCCTCCTAAGTTGGACCTTAAACCATTACCAGATACCTTGAAGTATGTGTTTTTAGGCCCAGCTGAAACTTTACCTGTGATTGTAGCATCCAACTTGGATAGTGATCAGGAAAGTAGGTTAGTAACAGTTCTTCAAAACAACAAGGAAGCTTTAGGATGGACCATAGAAGACATTAAGGGTATAAGTCCTACAGTTTGTATGCATCAGATTTATTTAGAGGAAGAAACCAAACCTTCTAGGGAGATGCAACGTCGACTAAACCCTAATATGAAAGAGGTAGTTCGAACCGAGGTTCTTAAGTTGTTAGATGCAGGCATTATCTACCCTATTTCAGATAGCAAGTGGGTCAGCCCTGTTCAGGTTGTCCCCAAGAAATCCGGTATTACTGTAGTCCAGAATGAAAACAATGAGTTAATCCCAACTCGAGTGACCACGGGTTGGCGTGTTTGTATTGACTATAGGAAATTGAACAAGGTCACTAGGAAGGACCACTTTCCCCTTCCTTTCATCGACCAAATGCTAGAGAGATTAGCTGGACATAGTCACTACTGCTTCTTAGATGGCTACTCCGGATATAATCAGATCGTTATTGCCCCTGAAGACCAAGAAAAAACTACTTTTACCTGTCCCTTTGGTACCTTCGCGTATAGACGCATGCCTTTCGGGCTCTGTAATACCCCTGCAACTTTTCAGCGCTGTATGATGAGCATATTTTCTGACATGGTAGAACGGTTCTTAGAGGTCTTTATGGATGATTTTTCAGTATTTGGTTCGTCTTTTGATGAGTGCTTGCATCATCTGTCATTAGTTTTGACTAGGTGTAAGGAGAAGAATTTAGTGCTTAATTGGGAGAAATGTAATTTCATGGTTCGTTCAGGAATTGTTTTAGGGCATATCGTATCATCTAAGGGTATAGAGGTAGATAAAGCCAAAGTTGACCTTATTAAGACTTTACAGGTCCCAAAAACCGTAAGAGATATTAGGTCATTCTTAGGGCATGCAGGTTTTTATCGTCGATTCATTAAGGATTTTAGCTTAATTTCTAGACCTCTTTGCAATTTGCTTGCAAAAGATGTTAAGTTTGTCTTTGATGATGCTTGTTTATAGGCTTTTGAGAAGATTAAGACTTTACTCACTACCGCCCCCATAGTCCAGGCACCCAACTGGAATCTACCCTTTGAGATCATGTGTGATACTTCAGATTTTGCTATTGGTGTTGTGCTAGGTCAGCGAGAAAACAAATTACTCCATGTGATTTACTATGCTAGCAAAACTATGAATGATGCCCAGTTGAACTATACTACTACGGAGAAGGAACTGTTAGCCATTGTGTTCGCCTTAGACAAGTTTAGATCCTATCTCTTAGGTTCTAAGGTTATAATCTTCACTGATCATGCTGCTTTGAAGTATCTTCTTTCCAAGAAGGATACAAAACCTAGATTGATTAGATGGATCCTTTTGTTGCAGGAATTTTCCTTAGACATTAGAGACAAAAAAGGTGCAGAAAATGTAGTAGCAGACCACTTGTCTAGGCTGTTGTGGATACCCCTGATAATTCTCCTCCTGTTAGAGACAGTTTTCCTGATGAACAACTGTTCTCTGTTACCCAATTACCTTGGTATGCGAATATAGTGAACTATCTTGTTACTGGTCGAATTCCCCAGCATTGGGGTAAACAAGATCGTTCAAGATTTTTAGCTGAGGTTAAGCACTTCTTTTGGGATGATCCTTATTTGTTTAAGTATTGTCCAGACCAGATTATTAGGAGATGTATACATGAAATTGATCAGTCAAGTATTATTTCCTTTTGTCATGATCATGCTTGTGGGGGTCATTTTAGTGCTAAGAAGACTGCTGCTAAGATATTGCAGTGTGGATTCTATTGGCCTTCGTTGTTTAAAGATTCCCACAGTTACTGTGTTACTTGTGAACGTTGCCAGAAATTAGGAACCATTTCCCGTAGGAACATGATGCCCTTGAACCCTATCTTAGTTGTTGAGGTCTTTGATGTGTGGGGTATTGACTTTATGGGTCCGTTTCCTAATTCTTTTGGTAACTTATACATCCTTGTCGCTGTAGACTATGTCTCTAAGTGGATTGAGGCGGTTGCGTGTAAAACCAATGACCATAGGGTCGTAGTCCAGTTTTTGAAAGAAAATATACTTACACGTTTTGGTATGCCGCGAGCTATAATTAGTGATGGAGTTTCACACTTTTGTAATAGACCATTTGCTCTTTTAATGAAATAGTATGGTATTACCCACAAAGTAGCTACCCCATATCACCCACAGACTAGTGGTCAGGTAGAGGTCTCCAATAGGGAAATTAAGCGTATTTTAGAGAAAACAGTTAATCCCAATAGGAAAGACTGGTCATTGAGGCTAACTGATGCCTTATGGGCTTACCGTACTGCGTTTAAGACACCCATTGGAATGTCACCCTATCGTTTAGTATTTGGCAAGGCATGTCACCTGCCTGTTGAGTTAGAGCATAAAGCTTATTGGGCTATTAAGCAACTAAACTTTTCACTTGACAAGGCAGGAGCTCACAGAAAGCTCCAGCTCGATGAGTTGGACGAGATTCGTAGAGATGCATACGATAGTGCTAAGGAGTATAATAACAAAATGAAACTTGTGCATGATAAGAATATTTTACGGAAGTCATTTTCTCCAGGTCAAAAAGTTCTTCTGTATGACACTCGTTTGCATCTATTTCCCGAGAAGTTGCGCTCTCGGTGGACCGGTCCTTTTGTGGTCCGTACTGTTTTTCCTCATGGAGCTGTTGAGATCGAGACACCGGATGGTTCTTCGAAGGTTAACGGTCAGAGATTGAAACCCTTTTTAAGGCCATTTCCTACAGGTGATGTTAAGGAGGTCCCTCTGGAGGACCCTGCTTACCCTTGATTGACCATCGGGGTCATTGTATGTTGTATATTAGTTTTTGATTTCTCTCTTCACCCAGGTACTATCTTTCCAACTTCTCTTTGTGTTATTTTTGGTACTGCTCTTTCATTAGAAACATTGAGGACAATGTTAGATTTAAGTTTGGGGGTATGGGAAAAACTTTTTAGTTACAATAAACTCCAGAGCCTAGAAATTTATGCCTATTAAGGATGGCACTAACCAACCTAAGTGGATGGAAGCATTTTGGTTTTAGGAGTTGAGGAACCAATCTGAGTAGATGGAAACATCTATAAGAGTCTATTCGTAAAAGCACAGAGCTCAGGTGTTAGAAATAACATGATAGTTTCGCCATATCTCGTTGAGTCCTTTTCACTTCTGTTTTTATTTTCTTTTTAAAATATGTTCTCTAAGTGATTAGGTGGGGATCACGATTCAAGTTGTTACCAATGCTAGGGTGAAATAGAGTGATTGAGATACCAAAAAAAAAAAAAAAAAAAAAAAGAGACCAGATCAATAGACCAATCGGAATAAATTTTAACACTTGGATAGCAATATGTGTGTGTTCTCCCTGTCTCCGTCGCCTAAACAAGCGTGGAATGCAGGATCCATGGGAATTACCATGTAATCTGCTGACAAGAAAGCATGCGCTTGGATCCACAAGATCTAATCATGTTGTTAGTTCTAAATAAATAAATAATAAATGTGTGTTCAATAAATCGACCGCTGGTTCCCTTGTATATGCCAGACGAGTTGATCTAGAATTAGGGTTATTGACCATTGGTCCCCTTGTATATGCCAGTTGTGTTGATATTAGTCAGACCGGTATCTCAGTCCATTAGGATAGGTTCATCTTGGCGGAGGCCTTCAGACAGATATGAGAAAACACCGTTCACCTAGTCAACATCAAAACCATCTATGTTTTTCTATATCCATCTCTTAATATTTCCATGTGATTTGTTGACTCCGGATATTGATGTCCATAGTGAAACTATCTGAGTAGAGCTCTGTCACTTATATACGAATTTTAGTGCAAACTCGTGTACAACAATTGGAATTTCGCATCAGGGTACTTCCTCCCGTAGTCAATAAGTATGCCAACCAAGGAGGTTCTTTAGTGCCATTTCAAGGTTCTGCGTAGATAGCTAGGGTCTGGAGTAAAGGTTTTGTGGGTACACCTCTGGTAAACCCTCCCGAGACTATAACTCGGCCACTAGGGCCACCTAGGGGTTCAAAGGCTTGTTGCACATGCTAAGTGCAATCGACGATGCCTGCGACAGTGAGTTAGGATTTTATTTTGTAGATTAAATTTGCTCGGGACTAGAAAATAATAAGTTTGGGGGAATTTGATAGACGCATTTATGTGTCTATTTTCATCTCTATTGTATATATTATTAGTACC